>CM040435.1:69935803-70535803 GCA_022702705.1 Papilionanthe hookeriana x Papilionanthe teres | reverse complement strand
AACAAAGTTAGAGAAAGGATGTAACAAAATTGAGATGAAGCTGTCATTGTTCAAATTCATGATATCTCTTGTAAAACTCAAGTCCGAGTAAGACCCGAGTTATAGTGGATTCATCAATCCAACTACTACAAGAGAACATACAAGTCTAACCATAATAAGAAGTTAAGGAATCACCTCCCTCATGACACACAAAGATCAAATCAAATAACTAACAATCCAAACACCATACAACACTAACAATCATAATTCTCAAGCACTCTAAATCAAAGCACACTGATAACTATGGTTTCCTCCAATAAAGCGCTTGGTTTTAACGTCGCGAGCCCGACAAATGATTCCTCTTGGATCGAAATTCTAAATAAGTAATCCTCGATCAATCGCCCAATCCTTTTCAGATCCTGGAATTCCTACAAAATCCTTAAATTGTAAATTTTCATTCAGCTCTTCCTTTTCAGATTTATTTATATCATTGTTCCTCATATTTCTTTCTAGATCCAATATTTTTCTATTGATTTTCTGAATTTGCATATTAATAACCTTGAAAGTTATAAGAAATGGATTTGTATATGATAATTCATGATCTCCCAAAATTTGGATTTGATTCTCTCTAGATAATTCAGATTCACGATCAAATTCTTCTATGCCACTCTTCTGTTTCAAGTTATCTTCCAATTCTTCCCCTTGGTACCAATTCAATAATGGAGATGGTCTTTCTACATCTATTTTAGTTGAGAAAATCGGTTTTTCTAATTCCTTAGGAATTTCTTCCAATGGTCTTCCAATAACCTTATCCTCTTTTCTCAACTCAAAGTTCTTTTGAAATATATCCTCAAATTCTCTTCCAAGTCTTAGTTCAATAACTTTAACTTGTTCATCATTCAATTTAAGTTTTTCTTGTAATTGAGTTGAATATGAAGATATAAAGACTGGTGTAGATGAATTCCTTAAATAGGCGAGCTTTAAAATTGTATGGGGTACATCCATCTTAAGTTCATGAGATTTTTCAACAGATGGAATTACAAGTTCACTATTTTTGTCAGCTTCCATCATTTCACACCTCTCCTGAACATACATACTGTCTTCTTTAAACAAAATTATCAACTCCTCATGAAAATCCATTTCAATCTCATATGTTAACTTACTCTCAAAACTATCTTGGAAATGGTATTTACTTACATAATCAATTTCATCCATCCAAAAACATTCATCATCTTTTCTCTCAGTTAGAATTTCATAGTCTTCAACACATCAAATCCTCACAAAGTGATGAACAATCAAAATATACCAAGACCTTTAAGAGATTATGCTAACCCAATAGCAGATGAAATTCACTTAACTATCCAAAATCCTGATGTTGCTGCTAATTCATTTGAGCTTAAACCTGTTATTATCCAAATGGTACAAAACAATCAATTTGGAGGAACACCTAACGAAGATCCTAATTTACATCTCACTAGTTTTCTAGAACTGTGTGCTACTTTTAAATATGATGGAGTGCCGAATGATGTTGTCAGACTTAGACTTTTTCCTTTTTCATTAAGGGATAAAGATAAGGTGTGGTTAAAATCATTAACACCCAGATCTACAGAACTTGGGGAGAACTTTCACAAAAATTTATGTCAAAATATTTCCCTCCATAAAAAGCTGCTAATCTAAGAAATGATATTACATCTTTTGGTCAGTTTGAAGGGGAATCAATATATGAGCTTGTGAAAGATTTAAAGATCTCCTTAGGAAGTTTCCACATCATGCTTTAACAGATTAGTTAATAATTCAAACATTTTATAATGGATTAGTAGGAGCTCTGAGATCGATTATAGATGTTGCTGCTGGTGGATCATTAATGTCAAAACCTTTTGATGAAGAATATTTGCTAATAGAAGAGATGGCTACTAATAATTTTCAATGGCCCTCTAAATGGGTAAATTGTAAGAGAGTAGCTAGTATTCATGATTCTGATGTTATAATGATAGTCTCTCAAATTACTGCCCTTTCAAAGAAAATAGATCAGTACGGAATGAATTATTCTCAAACACCCCCAGTGTTAGAGGAAAATTCATTAGGACAGATAATAGAATCTCAAACACCCTATGAGACCTTAAATGCTATAAATAATATACCTACGAAACCTTATTCAAATTATTATAATCCTAGTTGGAAGAATCATCCTAATTTTAACTGGAATAATAATAATGTTGTTAACCCGCAATGGGGAAACAATTTTGTGAACCCAGTAGAAATTTAAACAACCAAGGAAACACAAACTATAGACCTTCTAATACTCCAGGTTTTAATAGTAACCCACAATTTAAGGAAAAAAAGTTGTTTACTGAAGAATTAATTTTAAATATGTGTAATCAATTACAAACTCAAGGTGTTGCGATTAAGAATATTAAAAATCAATTAGGACATATTTTCAATGTGTTTAATAATAGACCTTCAAGAACTCTTCCAAATAATGTTGAGATCAATCCAAAAGATCAAAAGAAAGAGCAAATTAAGGCTATTTAATTAAGGAGTGGAAAAGAATTAGAAATGAGAGTGCAAAAAGAAGTTGAAACTGAGAAAGAGAAAGTGGAAATTGAAAAAGGGACTAATAAAATATATCTAAACTTAGAATATACGCTTGAACCAATGAAAATTACTTTAAAAAAACCACCACCACCTTTTCCTTAAAGATTAAAAAAACAAAATAGGGATAACCGATTTACGAAATTTTTAGAAATCCTTAAGAAATTAACGACAAATATTCCCTTTATTGAAGCATTAGAACAGATGTCTGACTATGCGAAGTTTATGAAGGATATTCTTAAAAGGAAAAGAAAGTTGATAGATCATGAGGCTGTTGCTCTTAGCGAAGAGTGTAGTGCAATTATTCAGAAAAAGCTTCCCGAAAAACTTAAAGACCATGGTAGTTTCACTATCCCGTGTGCTATAGGTGAAAAATTTTTTAGAAGAGCTTTGTGTGATCTAGGAGCTAGTATTAACCTTATGCCTTTATCAACTTTCAAAAGATTGAGAATAGGAGAAATTTCACCTAATTTTGTGACTCTTCAGTTAGCTGATGTTATATTACTTATCCTAAAGGAGTGGTAGAAGATGTATTAGTGAAGGTAGATAAATTTATCTTTCCTGTGGATTTTATTGTATTAGATATGGAGGAAGATAAAGAAATTCCAATTAGTTTGGGAGGACCATTTCTTGCCACTAGAAGAGCTATGATTGATGTTCAAAAAGAAGAATTAACTATGAGAGTTAATGATCAAGAGGTGGCATTTAATATTTTGAAATTTATGAAATATCCCTCAACAGAAAAAGTTGATGAATGCTTTTGAGTGGAAATCTGTGATTATTTGAGAGATGATCATTTTAAAGAGATGTTGGAAGAGAAAATAGAATATGAAAATTTAAAATGTGAGGATTATAATGAAATTAAAGATGATTTTGATGATATGAAGAATGAAGATTTAAACTATATTCAGGAAAGATTTTAAATGTTGGATACTATGAAAAGTGATGATAGAAATTTAATTTCATCTATCATAAAACCTCCTGAACATGAAATGAAAATTCTTCCTAATCATTTGAAATACATGTTTTTAGGAGAATCATCTACCTTACTAGTTATTGTATCTTCGGATTTGAATGAATATCAAGAACAAAAATTATTGAATACTGTAAAAAGATACAAAAAAGCCTTTGGTTGGACCTTAGCCGATATTAAAATCAGTCCTTCGTTCTGTATGCATAGAATTTTGTTGGATGAACAACATAAACCTAGAGCTGACCGTAAAGGAGATTAAATTTAATGATGAAAGAAGTAGTTAAGAAGGACATTTTAAAATGGCTTGATGCTGGAATTATTTATCCAATTTCAAACAAGGCTTGGGTAAGTCCAATTCATTGTGTCCCTAAGAAAGGAGGAGTGACTGTTGATGTAAATGAACAAAATGAAATTATACCAACAAGACAAGTTAATGGCTGGCAAATTTGTATCGATTATAGAAAATTAAATGCCGCCACTAGGAAAAATCACTTTCATCTTCCTTTTCTAGATCAAATGTTGTATAGACTTGTCAGACACAAGTACTATTGCTTTTTGGATGGATATACTGGTTATCATCAAATATCTATTGGTCCTGAGGATCAAGAAAAGACTACATTTACTAGCCCTTATGAAACTTTTGCTTTTAGAAGAATGCTCTTTGGATTATGTAATGCCCCTGCAATGTTTCAAAGATGCATGATGTCTAATATGATTGATAATGGAGTAGAAGTATTTATGAATGATTTTTATATATTTGGAACTTCATTTAACATAAATTTTGTTCTGAATTGGGGAAAATGTCAATTTATGGTTGCAGGAGGAATTGTACTTAGTCATAAATTTTCTAAATTTGGTATGGAGGTTAACCCTGCAAACATTCATGTTATTGAGAAATTACCACCTCCTACTACAGTGAGAGAGGTGAGGAGTTTCTTAGGACAGCTGCATTTTACAGGTGTTATATTAAAGATTTTTCAAAAATTACTAAACCTTTATGCCAACTTTTAGAAAAAGATAAGAAATTTGATTTTAATGAAGAATGTTTGAATGCCTTTGAACTATTAAAAGAATAACTAATCACTGACCCTATAATTGTTTCACCTGATTAGGAGAAACCATTTTAACTTGTGTGTGATGCCAGTGATTTTGCAATTTGAGATGCTTTAGGGCAAATGTATGATAAAATGTTTAAGGTTATTTACTATGCTAGTAAAACTATTAATGAAACTCAGTTTAATTATACCACTACGGAAAGAGCACTATTAGCTATTGTGTATGGATTTGAAAAGTTCAGACCTTATCTGATTGTAACTAAATGTATAGTGCATACAGACCATTCAGCTATCAAATATTTAATGCATAAGAAGAACGCCAAATCGAGGTTAATTAGATGGATACTTCTAATGCAAGACTTAACTTTGTGATAGTTGATAGAAAACGGACTGATAATCAAATTGTTGATCATTTGTCTAGACTGGAGATTATAAACTATCTAAATTTGAGAAGGAAATTATAGAAACTTTCCCTGATGAGCAACTTTAGAACATTAAGGAAAGGAATATGCTAATATCGTGAATTATTTAGTAAGTGATATTTTACCATCTAATTTAACAAGGCAACAACAAAAGAAATTTAGATATGATGATAAATTTTACTTTTGGGATGAGCCCTACCTATATAAATAGTGACGGAACTTATTATTATATGTGTGTCATATGAAGAAATTGAACCAATTATTCAGATTTGTCATGATTTAGAATTTGGAGGACATTTTGGTATTGACAAAAGTGCTTATAAGATTTTACCATCTGGATTTTATCGGCCTACTCTTTTTAGGGATGTATACAGATATATAAAATCATGTGATCGATGTCAGAACGTAGTAAATAATTCTAGAAGAAATGAAATGCCTCTAAATTTTACATTAGAAGTTGAGATCTTTGATGTATGGGGATTAGATTTTATGGACAATTTACTCCTTTATTTGAAAATTTTTATATATTGGTTATTGTTGATTATGTCTCAAAATGGATCGAAGCAATTGCTTTACCTAGATGTGATGCTCGGAGTGTTTCAAAGTTTTTAATGAAAAATATTTTTACAAGATATGGAATGCCGAGAGCGATCATAACTGATGGTGGATCTCATTTTAGGAATAATCGGATTCAGAGATTGGTTGGAAAATATAATATTATTCATAGAATCTCTACTTCTTATCATCCTCGGACTAGTGGTTTAGCAGAAGTGTCTAATTGTGAAATTAAAAGAATTTTGGAGAAAAATGTGGATGTTCACAAATTAGACTGGTCTGTGAGATTGGATACTACATTAAGGGCATATAGAACTGCTTTTAAGACCCCTATCAGAATGTCTCCTTATAGACTAGTCTTTGGAAATACTTGCCACTTACCTGCAGAATTGGAGTATAAAGCATATTGGGGGATAAAATAGTTGAATTTTAACTTAAAGAATGCAGGTGAGAAGAGATTTTTGCAATTGAATAAACTGAAAGAAATTAGAAATGAATCTTATCATAATGACAGAATTTATAAAGAGAAAATGAAATATATGGCATGATCAGAAGATATTAAGAAAGAAATTTTAACCTGGACATAAAGTTTTGCTATATAATACAAGACTGAAATATTTCTTGGAAAACTAAAGTCTAGGTGGGTAGGACCTCTTACTGTTATAAAAGTTTCTTCCTTTGGAGCTGTTGATATTGAGGATTCTAAAACTGGAAATATATTTAAAGTTAATGGGCATAGATTAAAATCATATTTTTAAGGGTATCGACCAGATTTTAAAAAGGTTTCCATGTTAAGTTATCCTGAATAACTCAATGTTTGTCAGGCTAACAAAGTTAAACCAAGCGCTTTATGAGAGGCAACCCATATTTATCTTTATTATGTTTTCTTGCTTGTTTTTAGTAGTTATGCTTGTAGTTAGTAATATTTGAGTCCCACACATTCATAAATATCATAAAATATTGGAAATTATCGGCGCCCAATTCCAGAGAGATGCACCTTTGTGCGGCTTATTTTTTATAGGTTTTAATTTATATTTATATATATATATATATATATATAGTTTGAAAAGTAGCATTTTATTTTGAAAATAATTTTAAGTTTGAAAATTTTAAGATATGAAATTAAACCCATCTCACATCCCAGATAGTTTATGTAATTGAGCACCACATCACAAACCGTGTATCTATCCCAAGGAATAGACACACTGTTTGATTATGGGGATCAATTAAATAAACTAGAAGATTTGTGGCATCCGTTTGGTCTGCGAACCAATTTTATAAGCCGACAAGTTCCCCTGGTTAATATAAAGGAATTAAGCAGGGTTTATATTACATGGGTTCTTAAAGTTCCCTATAAGGGCAAGCCCCTATAGTTAATTACATCTTAAATGACGGGAATCATTGAAGAAAACTCTCGATAATGATCATTGATTTTGCTCTCAAGAATTTCAAAGTTTAAGGTTTCAAACAAATTGGATTTTGGAAATTTCAATAGGGAATAGCTCAAATTTGGAACAGTTTATTTTATGAATCTAAAGGAAGAGAAGTAGGGGATGTCACGGACGCGAAGTGAACTTCGGTGACTTCCCGACTATCCTATTGTTTGGCTTCAATTTAAGAGTTTATTTAAATTTTCAATCCTGCCAATTTTAGTTAATCAAGGCTTACATTTATATGACATAATCATACAACCTCGAAGATGTGAGGGTTTATATCGTACTAAACGACTACCTCAGAGTCCTAAGACCGGTTAGGGCTTAATTTGCATAATATGATTATGTAAATGCCTAACGAAAAGTTGAGGATTTATGTTGCACTAGGCAACCTACCTCGAAATCCTATGGCTTAGTTATTTAAAACTAGGAAAGGTTTTAATGAAGTAGACTCAAGTTTTGTTGATGAAGATGGTCGTGCTGCCCACCGTGCTTTAAGCTCCTTGTTGTTACAGAGTTTTAGTTTTAGAAAGTGACAATCAGGAGATGAGAGAAGTGTTTTAGTTTAGAAAAATAGAAAATTGAGATGGCCTAGTATTTTAGTTAAAACAAATCTTAAAGTTTATTAAACAAAACCGATTAAGATCCGACGGTTCCGCCATCCCGGCACCATTCTTTTCATCGGATTCACTTAGTCCAAATGAATTTGCTAAACTCAACTAAATGAGTTCCACATTTTCATTTAGACCGTGGGAAATCTCGTTAGCAACACGTGGGTTACATCATCCGAGGGATTCCCAATCATCCAACGAGACATTTTAATTTAGTTGTAGTTAGAGTTTTGTTGTTCTGTTTGTGATTAAATTTTGAGTTGTTTTATATTTTGAATGTTGTGGCGGTGAATTTTATCTTATTGTGACTTTTAATTTAGTTTTGGGTTTCAGTTTTGTGGCTATCCTAAAAGGTTTCAGTTTTCATGCAGGGTGACATTCTTGTTTAACATGCAAGTTTTGCAAGAAAGAAAGTTCAATGCAGGTAATTAAATTGCAATAAAATAAAAGCGTACCTGGCAGGTCTTCTCGTCATTCCAAGCTACACTAAAAACACATGTCAGGACATTTAAATATTTGCAAGAAACACCTAGGTCAAGCTAAAGGAAGGTTCTAGTTGTCTACCAAAATCCTAGTCCTATTGCTAGTCAATACCTAAGACGTCTAGGCTCTTTGTTTTGCTAAGGATGATTTTCTTCACCAAAGAACAATTAAGTTCACTTGTTCTTTTAAAACACCCCCATCATATTAAGAAAGTGCTTAAGACGGGACCTAAACATCTTTTCAATGCTTCTGGGGTTATTTCGTGTCCAAATGAATTTCATTATACTGGTGAATTAATCATCCAAGAATTTAGTTAAGTATTGTTTCTTGCTCAGAGAACTCGTACATTTGATTATCCGATGAGTAAAGTGACATTTCATTTGATACTCCACCTAAGGGTTATAAGGTGGAAGCCTTCAGGGGAAAATTAGTTTGTTAAGGGATTTAACCACAAAGGTTGAATTGTTATCTCAAGACAATTTAGTTTAGTTATAAAATTTCAAATTGATTTTTTTAAAAATTTATTTTTTAAAAAATTATTTAGGTTAAAGAGGTGTTTGAATTATTTAATTCCATTAAATTTTGATGATTCAAATTTGTTTTCAATACTTTAGATTGATTTTAATTGTAACTTATTTTGAGATTATTTTTTAATGTTTCAAGTTTGTTTTAGGTTAAGTTTTAAGTAATTTCAAATTAACTTTAATGTTTTAAGTTTATTTTAACTTAATTATTAAATCATTTAATGTTTTAAACATTTTAATATAATTAAGGATTGCTTCTCTTTTAACTATTAATTTCAATCATCATTATTTAATTAAGAGTTGAAAATTATTAATCCATTTAGGGACTGTAGATTAAAGAGTTGGTACCTTCTTAAGTCACATCCCTAATTTTAATACTCTAAATATTAATTATTCTTCCAAAATTTAAATGAATAAATTAATTAGGATTTCATTTTGATGTTGTAGGTGATCAATGGGTTTCTACCCCTTAATTCCCTAAGTTTCAGTCATCCAAGAGAAAATTTAGGATCAAATGTTCATCCCTCCCTTTGATTAGGCCTAAAATATTAATTGGGGTTAAAATCCTTAATTACCTTTATGCCCTCTTAAGCTTGTTCACTTCATAACTCACTAAATTGAGCTCAAATGAACTTGAAATTTTTATGTCATTTCACCTACATGTCAATCAAGACATTAGAGAAGAAAATGTGATTTTTATGTTTTTAATTTAATTTATATAATTATTTTAATCAAAAATAAGGGTTTTCAATGAAAATTCAACAACATGACCAAGGTAAAGTTTCTGCCCTTAGGAAAATTATGGGATATTCTTATTGATAAGAGGACCACTTGGACCAATTTTGGTGATTTTTTTAATTATATTTTATTTATTATAATTATTTTAAATTTTAGAGTATTAATTAATTATAAAATAAAATTTAAGTTGAAAATTAAGTTTTATATTTTTTTTAAGTCTCCCTAACCTCAAGGAACACAGAGAAATAAATTTTATATTTTTTTTATTTTTCTTTGAATTTTTAGAATTATTTTTTGTGAGAGAGGTTGAAAAACCAAATTTTAATATTAAAAATTGCATTAAGCCTTTAAAATTCAATATCTTTTCTTAGGAACTTAAAAAAAAAAATTTGGTTGGTTCCCAAGTGATTAGGAGACCAAATATGACATTTTTGTGAATTTTATTATTCTTATAATTTTTATTATTTTTTAATTATTAAAATATTCAAAAATAGGCTAAAAATGAAAATTTTAGAAAAAATCCAATTTTAATTTTCATAGGCTTCTCTGATACTAGAGAGGCCTCAAAATGAATATGGCGAATTTTTGAAATACATTTTAGGTTTTATGAATTTTTAAAGTTTAAAAGTGGCCATGTGATTTAAATAATTCATTTAGTGGATTAAATCATTTTCAATTGATTTCAAATTTTTATGTGAGACTCCTCTGACCCAAAGAATCAGTGGAAAATTAATTTTGTGTTATTTTAATGATTGGTTATCCCAAATTATTTTAATCTTAATTTTAGGGTTTTGACCAAATTAGAGTTCATAAGTGAGTTAAGTCCAACCATAATTTTCCTAGGGTCCTCTGGTCTAGAGATACTCCCCCTAATTTTCCTAGATTTTATTAATCGACATGCTAATTATTGGAATTAAAATACCAAAATCGGCACATAAACTTGGAAAATGGATAACGTTTCACATAGATAGCCACTGGCCTTCGAAAATTTAGGGAATGTTCTCAAGATCAGAAGCTACAAAAGCCCTATGGTCTCATGCCATGGTGAATTGTATGCTTGAATGGAGAAATAAAATACTCATAACAGTATTAAATCAATTAAAAATAAAATACTTAACAAAATAACTTAATTCTTTTTTCACATTAATCTCCTCTGTTCACTGAGCAAGAGGGTATTTTTAGTTTATTTTCATGATTTTTCTATGCAAAGATATGCATTTTTAAAGTTTCAAGCATTTAAATAAATCAAAAATACCCTAATTTCCTACTTATTCGATGCGACGCCACCTCAACCTAGGCAGATCCGAAGATACACACAACGCATTCCCATTTGGCGCCATCATCTGACTCGGCACGCTCTTTCCATTCTGCGGTTCCATCCGACTCCATCTCTGTCGTCCATCTGATACACGCGCGAACGGACGGTCACTGGCCATCGTCCCCATCTGGTTCAGCCCAAGAGCCGTCCACCTTCTAGACCTAAGTCTCGCTCTAGACTCAACCAAATCATACGTGGTTGGTCTCTATCAATGCGTCTAGCCTAGACGAAGGTATCTATGCAGCTAACATGCATTGAAATTGCACAGTACAAAATGGAGAATTGCTGGAAGCTCGGGAGGGAGGAGAGGTCAAAACCTTGGCTCTGAGAGGTGAAGCCTCAATCAGAGATGCTCGGCACGTTGGAGTGAGAGGAGCCTCCGGATGAAGTCTCTAATCTTAGTGAGCTGCCTAGGTATGATTTCGACCAAGTCTGATTCCAAGCTCTGGCCGATAAAGGAATTGGGCGGCTAGGAAAGGGGGCTTTCACTGGGGAACTCCTTCTCTTGGTGATGGGAAGGTGTGGGTGAGATAATTTAGTTTTGGTAGAGTTTCAAGAGGTGTCCTATTTCTGGCTTGATTTTCAGCTAGGAAATTGGGCTCGGCTGGTGGGATTTAGGGCAGGAGGACAGTGGGGATAAAGTTCTCTAAGCTAGGAGGAGCTCTGGGGACAATTTGGCGAAGTTCTATGGAGAAAAATTCAGCACCTTGAATTCAACTGAGAGGAGGGGATTTTATAGAGCTTCCCGGAGAGGGGAGCTCAAGGCCAGGCAATGAGTGCCTTGGGCTGTTTAGGGTGAGGGCAGAGCAGGGCAGGTGGATGATAAAAGGATTATCTACTGTCTAGGCCAAATTTTGGGTTTCAAGGACACATGGACTGCTCGGGAATGGCTGTTCCGGTGGCTGGAGTGGCTGGCAAGGACAGTCAGGCAGCTTTCCAGGCTGAGGAGGAGTGGAGGAGGAGTTTAGCTCAATTAATTTGGGCAGGGAGCTTGCTTAAGGAGAGTTGGAGGATGGGATTTAGCCTTAGCCATGTGGCTTAGTCCATTAGTCCAAAGTGGTGGACCATTGGTCCATGGCTCATGGGGCATGGGTTAGGTTAGGTCAAACCCACCCTAGGAGGCCTAGGGTTGGCAGCCAAGAGGTTGGTTTGATCAAATTTGAATTGGCTTGATTTAATTTGGAACATTGGTTCAATTGGGTTCACTTGGGTTTGAGTTGGGCTACTTTGAGTTTGGGTTTGAATTGGATCAAATAGATTGATCAACATTGTGTAGATGATTGTAAGGAAGACTTTTCATGAAGACATGAAGTGGATTAGAGTTTATTTGGAGTTTCAATTTGGAGGATTTTGGAGCATTGGTCAATTTGGTCACCATGGGTTAGGTTGGGTTTAGGTTTGGCTAGAGTTTGATTCAAGGCCAATTGATGATTCAAAATGTTTCAAATGATTGTTAGGAAAGGTTTAGGATAGAAATTTGGTGGAAATTTTGGGTTTAGGGGGTTCAATTTGGAATTTTAGGGGTAGGTGACAACCTTAAGGCAAATTTGGGGGTTTTGATTTCAAATAAATTTTGAGTTGGGTTTGGGTTCAAATTGAGGGATAATTGATGTTTTATTTGGTGTAGGGGAATATTAGGGAGGGTTTAGAGTTGATTTGGGGGGAAATTGAGTTGAATTGGGTTGAATTTGGGTAGGTTTGGGTCATAGGTTAAAATTGGGGTTTTGGTTTAAAGTTGAAATTGAACTCAAATGTGAAACAAATTGGGCTTATTTTATGTTTTATATTGGTATTGGAGATGTTGCATTGAAGTTTAGAGTTGAGTTTGGGAAAAATTGAGGTCAATTAAGTTGATTTGGTTTGCCATTGGGTCCACATAAAGATGGGTCAAATTTGGGATTTTGATAAAAGTAAGTTATTTTGGCAAACTTAGCTTATGGTGTAGTTGAACAAAATGAAATTGGGAATATTTGGGATTTTATGGAATTTTCTAGTAATTTTTGGAATTTTTAGATTTTTGGGTCAAAAGGGGTATTTAGGGTATTTGGAGGTTATTTGGCGGGTATTGGGGTATTTTGGTGGATTTGAGAGGTGCTAATTGTTTCAAAATGATTTTTAGGGTTCTTAGGAATTTTGGATAATTTTTAGGAATTTTTGAATGATTTTGGTGGTTATGGGGGTCATTTAGGTAGTTTTGGGTAAGTTTAGGGGACTCAATGTCAAAACCAGAAATTTTGGCAACTTGAATGGGGTTTCAAATAAGGAAGAATGAGATTATTTTAGTGGGGTCAAGATTGAGTAAAAAAAATTTAATTTGGAAATGAATTAGTGTTTGGAAGCATGAGCCATGGACTTAGCCAAGTCCAACCACTTTGGGACCAAGTCTAGCCAAATGGTAACCATTTTATGATCCTTCACATATTGACCTTAGCCGTCTTAATCAAAGATTAGTGGCTTGGATTCAATAATGTGAGTTCCATAAAGGGTAGAAAGGCAAGGGTTCAGGGTTTAGGCTAAGTGGCTTAGAGATGTGTGTGTGTGCAAGAGAAGCCCAAGTCATCCAAGGTCACCCTAAGTCCAAACAATCCTATAGGAACTCACTATTGGTTGCCCATATGGTGGTTTTAACCTTCCAAGGTGATTTAGAGGTTTGCAACCATTCAAGTGAAGTCCCAAGAGGATTCAAGAAGTAGCTGAATTACTAGAGGGTGGGACCCAATTCTAGTCTTCTAGGATAGTCAAGGAGAAGTCCTATGGCTAGATCCTAAGCACTAAGAAAAAGAAAAGACCTCACTAAAATTGAGGTCAACAAATAGACCCCCAATAGGTGTGGTGTACTGACCAAGCACACCGCGCGTATTGGCGTTGACCGAAGAGATCAACCAACCAACACAAACAGTCCAAGTTTGCAAACTTGGAACAGAACAGAGAAAGGGGAGGTTCCTGCTGGGGAGTATCAGTAAATCTCTGAAGTTGAAGATTCCCGAACTTTCGCTGGGGAGGAAGGGGTAAAGCTCAAGTTTTTTTACTTCAAGATTGAATAAGATCGAGGTTTAAATTTTTTATTTTGATCTTTCGGTTCATTTAAATCGATTTGGGAGTTTGATTAAAGTTTGGTTTATGATTAATTTTGAAGTTGGTTGAAATTTGATTTCTGAGTTTGAAATTTGATTGAAATTGATTTAAGATTAGAATCGAAAGGGAACTCAGAATTGACAAAAGTAGAGTCCAAATCCAAGAGGGGGTGAAGACTATAACGAGGTAAGGATCAAAATTTAGGTACTGATCGAAAAGTATGAGAATCTGAATTTAGGTACTGATCTCAGAAAGGAAAGAACTGGAATTTAGGTACCAGCCTCGGAATGAGAATCAAAATTTAGGTATCGATCTCAGAAAGAGAACTGGAATTTAGGTACTAGCCTCGGAAGGGATGAGAATCAGAATTTAGGTACTGATCTCGAAATGAGAATCGAAATTTAGGTATCGATCTGAGAAAGAGGGTCGGAATTTAGGTACCGACCTCAAGAAAAGACTATACCAGCTCGGGCTACCGTTCAGGACATTACGTCCGACCTGGATCTAGTCGAGGAAATGACTACCATTCAGGACATTACGTCAACCCTCAGGATGGGAATCAGAATTTAGGTACTGACCCCGAGATTTCGGGAGTGCGGAAAAATTTCTCTGAAAGAGTGCGGGATTTGCAGTCACCGAAGTTAGGTTGCCTCGTTGGTCTCATACCCAAGTCGGAGGATTAGAATGAGGAAAAGTTTCTCGGATAGAATGCGAGGTTGGCGGCTCGGAGAATAGGATGCCTTGTTGGTCTCACACCTAGCTCAGAGGATTAGAATGCGGAAAAGTTTCTCGGATAGAATGCGAGGTTGGTGGCTCGGAGAATAGGATGCTTTGTTGGTCTTACACCTAGCTCAGAGGATTAGAATGCGGAAAAGTTTCTCGGATAGAATCTGAAAATTTGGTGGAAATTTAGAGAAGAGAATCAAAATTTTGAGTATCGATCTCAAAATGAGAACTAGAATTTAGGTGCCAGCCTCAGATGGATGGGAACGGGAATTTAGGTACCAATCCTAAAAGTTGGTATTTGATTTGGGTTTTGAAGATTCTACAAAGAATTTAGTGTAGTAGAAGATTGGAATGAGACATAGAAGTGCTTCACATCCCGAAAGAGTTGATCAAAGTTTGATTGTTTGGCGAAGGATATGAATCCATGCCATAAGAACCAAATCAAAAATTTTGTGGTTCTGTATTAGTAGACTCAATCGACCTTCTCAAAAGAAGAAAGGAATCGCGGGTAGTAGAAAAGATTTGAGAACAGCCGGAGGCTGGGGATTTCAGATTCGGAGTTCGTTTTCATTGTTTGTTTAGTTGTTTTTTTTTTGTGTGATTTGATTTTGTTTCAATTTTCAAGTTTCGTTCGAAATTTCATTTTGATTCAGGTTTTCATTCATTTATTTGGTTTACAATTTGAGATTTTGAATTGATTCACCTTGAGTTTTGGTTTTTTTATTTTATCCGGATTTTAAATTTGAATTCTCATTTCATTATTATCAATTTCATTCAAATCGTTCTTCGTTCAACCTTTTCTTTAAATATAGTCAAACTCAGTTTTAGTGGCTCTTGCAGTCAATTGTACAAAACTGAAAGCAAAATACGACATAGTCGTTTCCATTAAAAATGTCAAAAGTACATCAGGTGATTCCATCAAAACATTTATGATGACACCTTTCTGAAAACAAACTTTTACAAAATCCATGTATGTCTAAACACAGACTGTACTGATATCTTCGTGTTGTCTGACAAAACTGTCTGTTTGTTCCATCCATGTCTGAAAAGTAAACTGCACAGGTAATAACATCACCTTCTAAGCCACTTTCCGGGGGGGATCCCACGTAAGTGTGCTTTAGAGGTGTGCTACTACTATGTAGCTTACAGCTAGTAGGGCTGCAAATTCTCTAATTCTGGATCTGGTCAGAAGTAGACTGGAATCTTGCTCTCATCCATCCTCCTGAAGGTGATGAAGATCCGCTCGTAGGGGACTCCTGGGATACAGTGCTTCGCCACATCTGCACCATTTCCTTGTAGTACGAGGACAGAGCCTACCAGTAGAGGTATCTCTACTGGCCCTCGAAATTCTCTGAGGCCGACTATCCGGAGTTCTGTTCCGAATGTAATGTTGCATTGGTTGATGAAGGAAACAGTGCAAAAGGGCCTCACAAAATCGTGATGGTCGACGTGAGGTGGAATGCAGTCTCCTACTGCATAAATGTTGATTATGCAGTTGTTTGGTATGCAATCAGCGGGTAAGACTCGCCAAGCCACCATCATTTTCTTAATCAGAACTGGCAGTGGATCCACTTCATCGTAGCGAAGTATCCCTGGAGGATTTCCTTTTTTGTCATCATCAAAGTTGTAACAGCATCCCAATTGGATCGTAATCCTCCCCTTGCCTCGTTTCCATTTCTGCAGCTCATAGTAAGACTTGCTTCATAGTCATCCCGCACGAACCTGTTTCTTCAGCTTGGAGACGTAGTCCATAATCTCACTCTGCTCATAGTGAGAGAAGAAATCCGTATGTAACTCCAGTCTTTCCAGGATGTTGACATATCTACCTCAGATTCTTTGAAAGTACTCAAAATTCTATTTCCACACCCTCTAGATCATCTCTAACTCGTGCTCTGGAATTATCTGGAACTGTCGGGGTCTAGTGGCATACTGAGGGATGTACGGCTCCACCCCCAGCATGTTTTCCTGGAATCAACACCGTCTTAGGTGCAGGCTCTGTAGTAACCTCCTCCGGAACAACCTCTGCTATTGTGCTCCTGAGGACTGGCCTCCTTGGGGCAGCTGCTGTGGTCATCGAAATTTCTTCCTTGTTCTATTCTTCCGTCAATTTCTTTAGCATTTTGTGGATACGACGGTTCTTGTTTCTCCTCTGAGTTGGGGTCAAAGTGGCTCTTCTCTCCCCCTAGATTTCGGTAGGGACAGCACTGACAAGCTTCCCTCCTGCGGCAATTATCACTGATTTCATCTTGGGGTCGTCAATCGTGTTGATCTTCCTTTTCTAATTTGTAATATGCTGAACTTTCTTGCTGAGTTTCATTACTGTCCTTTCATGTGACTCCTTGAGGTCTACAGTAGTCCAAGCAGTCTCTTCATATTCTAGCTTCAGCTGCGCAAAGTCTGAGTCAACCTCGATCACAGCACCAGCATTCAGCTCTTCTTCGTTAAGTGCTAAAAGAAAGGACCAGCCTCCGCTCGACATCTTCCTGCGAAGACAAGGAAGGGATCAGGGGCCAAAAAAAAGAAGAATTAGAACAATAAGAATGCCAAATTCATTGTAATTTATTCTATTTTGTATGTTTATTAGGAGAAGGAAAGATTCGATTTTTAAAGTTGGAACAAGTTTCGATTTTGGTTTTAGAAAATCTCTTTTGGATTTTAGTTTAAAATTTATTATTATTATTATTATATTGGGTTCGGACCCAGTTGCACACAATTATCACACCGGTGCTTCTATGAGTGAAAGGTCCGCTCTTCGAAACATCACGTCGTGTAATACTTCTTTAGATATCGTTTGTTAACGGGAAGCATTGGTCGCTCTCCACGGCAATCCATGAGTTGGTAGGAGCCTCCTGGGTAGACTTTCTAGATTACAAACTGTCCCTCCCAAGTTGGTTCGAATTTACCTCCTATCTTGCGGTGTGCAAGAATAGGTCTTCTGAGAAAGAGAACTGATTCACCAACTCTAAAAGTTCTTGGGCGGACCAGCTTGTCGTGGGCCTGAATCATCTTGGATTGATAAAGTTCAAGATTCTGCTGTGCTGAAAGTCATTTTCCTTCCAAGCCTTCCAATTCTTCCAGTCTTAATCTGGCGTTCTCTTCTGTAGTGATCTTATTTGCAACTATAATTCTGAGTGATGGAAGCTGGACCTCCAAAGGCAAGACGGCTCGGACCCGTACACTAGAGCGTATGGTGTAGACTGAGTAGGCATTCTGAAAGTTGTCCTGTAGGGCCATAAGGCTTCTAATAACTTCTCGTGCCAATTTCTCTTGTTGTCGTCCAAAGTTTTCTTTAGGATTTGGACGAGAGTTTTATTAAAAGCCTCGGCCAAGCCATTTGCTCTTGGGTAGTAGATCGTCGAATAACGCTAGTTATCCTGTGCCTTCTGACAAAATTGTTGATCTTTGTGCTTTTGAAAGTGGACCCGTTATCTGAGATTATTTGGCACGGTACCCCGAAACGGTAGACGACCTGATTCTTGAAGAATTGTAACACGTGATGTGCTTTCACTTCTCTGAGCGGTATTGCTTCTGGCCACTTTGAAAAGTAGTCCGTCACTGCAAGGATGAAACGATGTCCTCTTAAAGAAGGCGGTTCTATCGGACCCACAATATCTGTGCCCCAACACTCAAATGGCCACGACGCAACTATCGGATGTAGCACATTTGGAGGTTGATGTAGAACCACTCCATGCACTTGGCACTGGTGACAACTTTTGACAACTTTCATGCAGTCGGTCATCATTGAGGGCCAGTAGTACCCTAATCTTTTAATTTTTATTTTCATCTTCAGACCTGACTGATGAGCGCCACAAAGTCCTGAGTGCACTTCTTTAACAATTTCACGAGCCTCGGACCCGCTTAGGCACCTTAGCCACATCTGATCAAAAGACCTTCTGTACAAGGTATTTATTAATGCATATGACAGAGTTCTTTTCTTGATTTGATGGGCTAGTAATTTATCGTCTGGTTGGTTTCCTGTTTGCAGGTATTCTATTAATGGCTGCCGCCAATCCTCTATAGTTTCAGCCACTGCTGCAACTGTTTCTTCTTCTTTTTCTGACTTGTGCATTGCATCTATGTCGAGCTGCGATAGGACCTGTCGTCCCTGAACTGATATTTCAACTGACTCATCCTGTAAGCAGGCAAATTCTTTTGCAAGGCAAGCTAGCGCGTCGGCAAGAGCATTTCTCTTCTGGGGATCTTATAGATCGTTACATTCAGAATCTGCTCTAGCAACTTCATTGCATACTGAAAGTACTGCTCGAGTCTTGGTTTCAGAATCTTATACTGTCCTGCAACCTGTTGTATGATTAACTGCGAATCACCGTAGATGTTGATGTCGGTTATCCCCATCTGAATGGTTAACCTAGTCCAGTTATATGGGCTTCATATTATGCTTCATTGTCCGTACACGGTTCTGTCAAATTATAGGAGTACCTTAACATTCCCCGCTCTGGTGTTATAAAGATTAGTTTGATTCCTACCTTACCGGGCACTATCGTTTGCAATTCTTTATCTCGTTGTGCTGATGACGCTCCGTCGAAGTACAGTTCCCAACGTTGATCATCGGGGTCTTCTAAGCTCATTATCTGCTCGTCTGGCAAGTCATCGTTGAGAGGCGATTCTGCCGGTAAAGGGTGCGCTGCGAGGAAGTCTGTTAGGACTTGTCCCTTTACGGCACGAAGAGGAACAAAAGTTATATCGAATTGCAATAGTATCATCGACCACCTGGCAAGTCTGCCGAAAAGCGTCGGTCGGGTCACCAAATATTGCAATGGATTAAACTTCGAGATAAGGTTCACCTTATGAGAGAGCATATAATGCCTAAGCTTTTGGGCTGCAAAGACCAGGGCCAAACAATGCTTCTCAATAGAATGATACTTTACGTCCGTCGGAATTTGATGACGACTTAAGTAGTAGAGAGCATTTTCTTTAACCTCATCATTGACTTGGACTAGCAAGGCTCCGAGGCAGTCATCTAAAGCCGCGGTATAAAGTATCAACGGCCAACCCGAGACCGGGGCTGCTAAGACAGGAGGTGTTATTAAATACCACTTAATGTCCTCGAAGGCCCGCTGGCATTTTTCTTCCAAAACGAATTTGGCGTCCTTTTTAACTAATGCCGAGAACCCAAACAAATTTGGCGTCCTTTTTAACTAATGCCAAGAAGGGCTGACACCTACCTGACAAATTCAAAATAAAGCATCAAAGATATGCCAACTTCCCTTGAAAGGATAGTAGTTGTTTTAAGGTTTTGGGAGGCAGCATTTCTAAGATAGCTTTAATCTTTTCTGGATCGATTTCAATTCCATGATGTCGGACAACAAATCCTAAGAATTTCCCAGAGGCAATCCCGAAGGTGCATTTCAAGGGATTCATCTTAAGGTTAAATTGTCTTAATCACTCGAAAACAATTCTCAAATCATACAGATGATCTTCCTTCAGTTTGCTTTTGATGACCACATCATCCACGTAGCACTCGACTTGGTTGTGAATGAGATCATCAAAAATCCTTGTCATTGCTCTTTGGTATGTTGCTCCTGCCTTCTTCAATCTGAACGGCATCACTGTGTAGTAGTATACTCTGATTGGCGTTCTGAAGGATGTGAGCTTTTCATCTTCCGGTGCCATCTTTATCTGGTTGTATCCTAACAATCCATCCATGAAAGAGAAGACCTCGTGTGTCGAAGCGATGTCGATCATTAATTCTGGAATTGGTAGTGGGAATTCATCCTTTAGGCACACTTTGTTCAAATTTCTGAAATCCACGTAGATTCTGATCTAACCATTCTTCTTTCTGACTGGTACCACATTGGCTAACCAAGTCGGGTATTGTTCTTCACGGAAAAATTTAGCGTCGATTAGCTTCTTAACTTCAGCTATAACTTGTTGTTCGATTTCTAGATGCATTCTTCTTGGATCTTGTCTGACTAGAACAGCAACGGGATCTACTCTTAGCCTGTAAACTGCAACTTCTGGAGCTAATCCCGGCATCTCATCATAATTCCAAGCAAAACAGTCCTTAAATTACATTAATAGCTTGATCATATTTTCGGAGTCTTCTTTGTTGAGTAAGGAGCTAGCAAAGGTCGGTCTAGGCTTTTCGCTAGTACCTAAGTTAACTTCCACTAACTAGTCTATTGTAGATTTAATCTCTTCTTCAAATTCTGGCGAAGCATCTTCAATTGGTAAATCCTCGAGATTTGTCTTCATTAGGCTCGCAAGTGACAACCAACCAAAATTCTGAGTCATCAGCTTGCCCTACCACGCCGAATCCAAGACCATTTTTTGAGTTGGGAGGCCTTCTGACATTACTCCATAACTTTTCAAAGCGGTGTGATTGGTCTTTTGACCACTGCTTAGGTAAGACACCACGTTGAACCAAATTTTTAACACACGGAGAATACCATTCAAAAGGCAATTCCATTAATTCAGATGAAGCAACATCTTCAAATTTTACATCATTCTCAGTTTTGGAAGAAGAAGCACCATGGTAAAATTTGATTGGCTTAACACCTCCACCATGTACTTCCTTGACCACCATACCCTCAATCTTACTAGGATAGATTGGGGTTAGGGTCATAGTATGTACATAGTGGTTTATCTTGTCGTACATTGCTTTGTTGTCTTCATTTTTTCATCTTCTACTGAGATCTTGAACTGAAGTTTCTTCTGAATTATTGTTGTTGCTTCTTTCTTGATTTCTTCTTCTTCTTCTTTGGAATTGCCTTCCCAATCAACTTTAATAACCAGATTTCTTTGTTCAACTATTCCACCATTTCTACCTCGACCTCGTTCTCGGCCTCAACCTCAGATGCGAGCTCTAGAGAAACCTTCACCATCTTACCGTAAGGGAGTGGTGAGTAATTGTTGAACTAGAATTTCAGGTTCTTCGTCATCTTAAATTTCTTTTACTTCATTCGACATAGCATTTCTGGAGAAAATTGTCTTCTTTGGAGGTGCGTAGTAGGTACATCTTCATGTATTCCAATTTCGTGCACGGAAAACGGTTGCAAGTCACCTTTGATACACTGTTCTTGTCCTCCTTCATAATACTTTATACACTGGTGTAGAGACGACGGTACCATCCAGTTTTCATAGATCCATGGTCGGCCCACTAGAGTTTTGAATGGCGTTTCAGAGTCAATAATGTAGAATTTTGTGGTTGTCCTTGCTAAGTCACCGATCTTCATTGACAGTGTTATTGATCCAAGAGCTCTTTCTCCTTTCTAATTGAAGCCTCTTAGTAACATTTTATCTGCTTGAAGCTCGCGGGCATCAATTTCCAAGTAGGCTAACATCCGAAGGTTCATTATATTGATTGATACTCCCGGATCAACTAACACCCTAGAGAGCGTGAACTTTCTGATGGTGACTGAAATGTATAAGGGTCGATTGTGATCGGCTGTCCCAAGTAGCAAGTCACTCTCCTGAAAGTAACACCAAATTGTTCTCTTAACGAGCAAACCTCATCTAAGGAGTTGTCGGCCATTTGAGCTAAGCAAAACTCTATATCAAGTAAGGCCTTGATCAGAGTTTCTCTCATCTCCTTTGAAAGGATTAAAGCATCGTAGATGCTCAGTTTGGTGGGCAACTTCCGAAGGTGGGCTAACACATTATATTCCACTTTATTGTCTGGTCTTTCAACTTCTTCCCGAACGGGCAACTCTTTTGCTGGGGTAGGCTCTTCCTGAGTAACCACCTGCTTTCCTTTATCTTTTGGACCCATTCTCGGGGGTAGAACCTTTCCACTTCTTAAGTTGACCTCTGTTATATCTTCCTCTGAGTTTGATTATGGATTAGCTGGTGCTTCCTCTTTCTGAATCGGAGCAGCAGGTTCTTCTGGAGTCACTTCGGTATCTGAGAACTCTAGCTCAATCACGATAGGAGATCCTTGGAATTCACAGACGAGTTCGTCATCTTCCAGACCATCACAATCGCTGTCATCGAGGCTTTGTATGATTTGAGAATCGTTATTCGTTTCGAAATCGATATTCGGATTAGGTTGGTCGTCGTTAGTTACGTAATTGTTAGAAATAGTCAAAACGTAACCAACACCATAACTCTTATCATTATAAGATCCTGCCGGGGCGAGCAAATACTCATACAGAGTCAGAGGTTCAAGGGATTTTGTCCCCCAAATCAGAAACAACCATCATAGGAAATGCAGCCCCTACTCTACTCTTCAGAGCCTCGGTCTTCTTTTCTTCTGCGATCTTCTCCTCCTTCTGGGGCGGTTCCTCGATTGCAATTGATAGTGCCGGCTCGACAGGTTTCAAATTTTGAATCGATGTGTGCACCAAAGCGGTTTGAATGTGATCCAAAATTTTCTTCAATGACTTCATCCAAACAGTACTCCATCCATCATTGGTTGTGTACGGGTCTATCGGAACAAAAGGATCTATTGAAATAACATTAACGGAACCTCCTTTCTGGGGATCCTTCATGTATTCTTTCGGGATCATTATGTTGCCCTGCCGAAGGTTGTTCTCGAGCCAGTTCTTGAAATTGAAGCAGTCCTCGATCTTGTGTCCGATCATCTGGTGATAAGGGCAGTACATCAGATGATCTTTCTTATCAACCTCATCTGGCCTCCTGGGCTCTGGTAATTGGAATCTGCCCTTCTTGATCAGACTGCAGAACATCTTGCCAACTGCTTCATTATTGAAAGGGTACTCTTTCTTCAGAAGTTCTGCCAAGCTACGCTTTTGCTGAAATGGCTGCTGGTTGTATTGCTGAGATGACTGCTGGCCATACTGTTGCGACGGCCGATAGTTCTGCTGAGGCGGTTGATAACTCAGCGGAGGTTGTTGATAGTTCTGTTGAGGTCATTCCATCTGTATTTGCATCGGTTGCTTGCCCTTGTCTACCGCTGCGACGGTCCTGGACTTCTTCTTGAAGGCTCTGGCTGGCTTCTGCTTATCGTTCTTATCGGTGAAGCTGAATTGTTTCACTTCCTCCTGTAGACTCGCGACCTTGCTGAGCAATTTCTCGAATGTATTAATTGTAAATCCTTTGAGGAGAAATGCTATCGGCCCGTGAATACTCTTTAGCAGAATTCCAATGGCATGCTGTTCCTGGAGCTGCGGCTCACATTTCATGCTTAAATTTCTCCATCGTAGGATGTAGTCCACCAAAGTGTCATTTGGTTTCTATTGCTCAACCACAAGATCACCGATGGTGATGTGGTGCTAAGCCCCAGCAAACCGTTTCACAAATAGGTTTTCCAATTCTGCTAATGTCTTTACCGAGCCGTTGGCAGCTCCGTATATCAGTCAAAGGCAATTCCTGAAAGGTTGCTGACAAACTGGCGGAACAACAAAGTGTCGCTACCCCACGCATTTCAGCAACTTGCGCGGAACATAATGTTCGTCTGGTCGAACCCTTATCCAAAGCGAATGACTGTGTTGTCAGGCAGTCCATCCCGGTTGATTGCCAAGTCAGTTCCAGTAGGAAAAGAAAAGATCAGCTTCGGTGCAGACATCTTCTGCAAAAAAGATTCGGGACGTCAGAGCTACCCTATACTTCCCTTATCGTCACAACGATCTTTGGAAGAAAGAAAGAAGATTCAAGGCAAAGTTCGAACAAGTTTCATTAATTCGTTTTGATTTTGTTTGTTTATTTCGTAAAGCTTTGCAAGTTTCATGGTTTTATTTCGTTCGTAGTTAATTAGAGGAATCGGGAAATAGAAAGTCGATAAAGATTTGATTAAGAGTAGGAAGCTGCGGGACCTTTATCCTGAATTTAGGAAAGGTAGAACCCTGTAGGAATCTAGATTCGGTAGATTGGTCTTAAGCCATGCCCATTGGGGGTCTCACCTCGCCTCTTTGGAGAGGCAAAAAAAAGGAGGATTTCAGAACCTCTCTGTTTAGGGGTGTCTAAACAGTGGCTCCAAAATCCAAAAGGGTTGATCGTATTTGTTCAAGATAGAAATGAACAAGATACGTCAACAGAAGAATGATAGTCTAATCCATTAGGGATATGGACTTACTACCGATTTATGAAAGCAAAACCATCTAATCGAAATAGAGAGAGGAACTGATCCCCAACGGACTCACCAGAAATTGTGTGGCTTATTTTTTTATAGGTTTTAATTTATATATATATATATATATAGTTTGAAAAGTAGCATTTTATTTTGAAAATAATTTTAAGTTTTAAAACTTTAAGATATGAAATTAAACCGATCTCACATCCCGGATAGTTTATGTAAACGAGCACCACATCACAAACCGTGTATCTATCCCGATGAATAGGCACACTGTTTGATGATGGGGCTCAATTAAATAAAGAAGAAGATTTGTGACATCTGTTTGGTCTACAAACCAATTTATATCAACAAGTTCCCCTGCTTAATATAAAGGAATTAAGCAGGTTTATATTACCTGGGTTCTTAAAGTTCCCTATAAGGGCAAGCCCTATAGTTAATTACATCTTAAATGACGGGAATCATTTAAAAAAACTCTAAAAAATGATCAGTGGTTTTGCTCTCAAGAATTTCAAAGTTTAAGGTTTCAAAAAAATTGGATTTTGGAAATTTCAATAGAGAATAGATTAAATTTGGAACATATTATTTTAAGAATCCAAAGGAAGAGAAGTAGGGGATGTCACGGACCCGAAGTGAACTTCGGTGACTTCCCGACTATCCTATTGTTTGGCTTCAATTTAAGAGTTTATTTAATGTCTCAATCCTGCCAATTTTAGTTAATCAGAGCTTATACTTATATGACATAATCATACAAATAGCCTCGAAGATGTGAGGGTTTATGTCGTACCAAACGACTACCTCGGAGTCGTAAGACTGGTTAGGGCTTAATTTGCATAATATGATTATGTAAATGTCTAACAAAAAGTTGAGGATTTATGTTGCACTAGGCAAACTACCTCGAAATCATATGGTTTAGTTATTTAAAACTAGGAAAGGTTTTGCTGAAGCAGACTCAAGTTTTGCTGATGAAGATGGCTGATCCATAAAGAAATACCCATTTTTATGCCTTGATTTTTATCAAATTTTTAAGGATATTATGCTTTAATGAAAGGTATTTTTGTGTTTTTGGATATAGGTGATGGAAAAATGTTTAAGAAGGAAAAAAAGTGAAAAAGGAGAAAAAAGGAGCAAAAAGGAGCAAAAATGGAGCCAAAATGCAAAATTGTCAAAATTATTGGTCTGGCGCCTAGGCGCCAGAATCCGGCGTCTAAGCGCCAGGTTGATACGGGATCTGTCAAGATTTTTGACGACTTTTGGATGGTTATTTTGACGGTGTTAGCGGTTATTGGACCTTCAGAAGACCGACAGGTTGTTCCTGGTTTATAGGACATGTGATACAATGTATTTGGACGCTTGGAAACGGTTTTAATCGCGAAGAGGTGTGATCCAAAGTGAAGAGGTGCGAAGAACTGGAAGCAGAGTCCGGCGCCTAGGCGCCAGACACACCTTCTAGAAGATTCATTGAATGTGGACACATTTTGAAGAGGTGCCTTGAGGCAACCCTTGAATCCTATAAATAGGAGGGTACTCCTTCAGAAAAAATTGCCCCCCTATCAAGAGCCCCATCTAGAGAGAGAATAGAGGGATACTTTAAGGCCACATTTTACTATCCTTCATAAATTAGTTAGTTATTTTATTTAGAGTTTGTATTGAGAGTTTTAAGAGTTGGTGCTTTTGAAGTTTATTTGCTTTGGAGTCAGAAGAATTCAGAGGTTCGATAGGAGAAACACTTGAGATAAGTATTTGTAATTTTATTCAAAGTTTCGGTATCATGTTTTGTTGTTTAAATTCAATGTGTTCTGAGTAGTTAGTTTACTTTCTCCTTTCAATTATGAAAAGATAAATAAGATAACATAAAATTCGTTGGAGAATTAAAAACTATTTATATTTTAAATCATTGTGATGATATTAATACTGGATCTTAATTTACTATTTAAATTGGCCATTTAAATTGTTAAAATCTATTGAAGAGTTTTGATACCTAGAAGGAGATGAATTCTTAACTAGTAGATATCACATGAATCCTTAGGTAGTCGAAGGCCTTGTGCGGGTTATTCAAGGTGAAGTACAAATAAAAAGGAAGATATTATATAATGGGCATAGAATTGATAAGTTTTTAGAGTGACAGACTAAATTCTTTTGATTTGGTTTATAGAGAAGGAAAGGGTCACTAGTAGAGCCGACCATAGCCACCCTTGGACATCTAGTAGTGTGAGCCTAGATTAATCCATTCTACTAACAATACATCCGGACCTGATCTATAAGCTAGACAATGTTCTTTACACCTGGATCAAATGGTAAAGAATATGAATGCTTCTATTTGGCACAATACCATAAATTTATATTCTCCACGAATATTATCATTATCTTAGAAAATCTTGGATTAATTGAAAGGAAGAAAGTTGTTTTCTTATTGCTATTTACATCAATCATTTCATTACTGCTTTATAATTGCATCTAGTAAATTAAAAATATCAAATTTATAACTGTAAAAGAAATACTTAAAAATAAAATTAAAATATTTAAAAATCCATAACTCACTCCTCGTGGGATCGATATCGGGGTCTCGTTTCGAACCCCTATATTACTTGATACGATACGTATACTTGCGTAGTACCCCTAGTGTGTAAAATATTTTCGATAAAATTATATTTATATACACTAGCCGCTATTATTATCTATTACATATATTTGAAAGCATTAATTATTATATTTGTCATCAGCGGATTACGGGTCAAGTTTTTGGCACCGTTGCCGGGGATTGAATTTTTAGTACGCATATATTTAGCGTGGGTCAAGTTTTTGGCGTCGTTGCCGGGGAGGAGCGGAGGCAAATTTTTAGATTTTAAATATTTTTATTTTATTTTATTCATTTTCTTTTATTATCAAAAATATAAAATACCAAAAAAATATATATATATATATATATAATAAAAAAAAATTTACTAATAAATAGAGATTTTATTTCTTGCTAATTTACTTTTTATGCGTAGTCTCTGGATCCGAAGGATTATTACCTTTAGATTCCGAATTAGAAAGAAGCTCGTTAAAAGAATTAAAAAGGAAAACAAACTCAAAAAATCCAAGAGATGGCTAATTTACATAACAATTTACAAAATCCAATTGAAATTAATGAACAAAATGTTTACAAACCATTAAGGGATTATGCTAACCCTACGATTGATGAACTTCATAGTAGTATTCAAATACCTACTCGTAGATGCTAATTCTTTTGAGCTTAAACCATCTATCATTCAAATGGTTCAAAATAATCAATTTGGAGGAACACCAAATGAGGATCCAAATTTACACCTTGCTAGTTTTTTAGAACTTTGTGCTACCTTTAAATATAAAAATGTTTCTCATGATGCTATTAGACTTAAACTCTTTCCTTTTTCTTTAAGAGATAAAGAAAAGATGTGGTTGAACTCATTAGCAACAGGTTCTATTAAAACATGGGCTGAAATGGCACTAAAATTCCTTGCTAAATATTTTCCTCCTTCTAAAACTGCTAAATTAAGAAATGATATTACTTCATTTAGTCAATTTGACGGGGAGACAATTTATGAAACGTGGAAAAGATTTAAAGAACTATTAAGAAAATGTCCTCATCATGCTTTACCTGATTGGTTAATTATTCAAACATTTTATAATTGTTTAATTGGATCACTAAAATCAATTATTGATCTGTCTTCTTTGGAGGTTCTTTAATGTCTAAATCATTTGAAGAAGCTTATACTTTAATTGAAGAAATGGCTAACAATAATTTTTAATGGCCTTCTAAAAGGATTAATCTTAAAAGAATGTCAAGTATTCAAGATAACGAAGCCTTTTCTATCTTAGCTTCACAAGTAGCTGCAATATCTAAGAAATTAGATAATTTTGCCATCAACATATCACATAACAACTCATCTAATATTGAAGATTCTCAAACTATTGAAACTTTCCAAGCTATTGCTAGTAAAAATAATCCATATTCAAATTATTATAATCCTGGATGGAAAAATCACCCTAATTTTAACTAGAATAATCAACAACAACAATGGGGTAATAATCAATCCCATCTAACTGGAAATTGGAATAATCAAGTAAATTCAAATTATAAACCACCTGGATTTAATACTCAACAGAAAAAGTTATCAATAGAAGAATTAATTTTACAAATGAGTAATCAATTACAAAATCAAAATACTTCTATTCGTAATATTGAGAATCAAATGGGACAAATCGCTAAATTAATTAATAATAGACCTCCAGGAACACTTCCTAGTAATGTTAAAATTAATCCAAAAGAAACTGGAAAAGAACATGAACATGTTAATGTTGTACAACCTAGAAGTGTAAAGGAATTAAAAGAAAAAATGCAGAATGAAATTGAAAAAGAGATTGAGGTTGAAGAGATTGAAAAACCTAAAGAAACTCCTTCTCCTAATTAAGATCAAACTAATATTTCTATTAATGTGGAAGTTGAAACACCACCACCACCTTTTCCTCAAAGATTAAAACAGCAGAAGCTTGATCATCAATTTTCTAACTTCTTTGAAAATTTTAAGAAACTTTCTATAAACATACTTTTTGCTGAAGCTTTGGAACAGATGCCAACTTATGTAAAATTTATGAAGGATATATTAAGTAAGAAACGAAAATTTTGAAGCCTTTGAAACTGTTGCATTAAGTGAAGAATGTAGTGCAATAATTCAAAAGAAATCACCTCAGAAACTTAAAGATCCTGGAAGTTTTACTATACCTTATACTATTGGAGAAAAATTTTGTGGAAAAGCTTTATGTGATTTAGGAGCAAGTATTAATCTCATGCCATTTTCTATTTATCGAAGGTTGAATTTAGGAGAGATTACTCCCACCACTGTAACCCTTCAGTTAGCTGATAGATCTATCACTTACCCTAAAGGAGTTATAGAGGATGTACTTGTTAAAGTAGATAAATTTATCTTCCCTGTTGATTTCATTGTACTCGATATGAAAGAAGATAAAGAAATACCAATTATTTTAGGGAGACCTTTTCTAGCTACCGGACGAGCTATGATTGATGTGCAAAAAGGAGAATTAACTATGAGAGTTAATGATCAAGAGATTAAATTCAATGTTCTTAAATCGATGAAGTACCCTGACAAAGAAAAATGTTATCGAATGGATATTTTTTATTTTATAATTGAAAAACACTATCGAGAAAAATGTAAAATCATTCCTGAAGAAGAAATTGAATTTTTAACTGATGAAAATGAAGAACTAAAAGAAGAAGAATTACTTAAAGAAACCCATTATATTAAAAATAACTGGGAAATTTTAGACATAACTCAAAATGATATACTTTTACCCTCAATTAAAAAAGCCCCTGAACTGAAATTAAAAATCTTACCTTCACATTTAAAGTATGCATTTCTTGGAAATTCATTAACTTTACCTGTTATTATTTCTTCTGAGATAAGTTTAGATCAAGAAGAAAAATTAATAGGAGTGTTAAAGAATTATAAGAAAGCTTTTGGTTGGACTATTGCTAATATAAGAGAAATAAGCCCTTCCATTTGTATGCATATAATTTTAATGGAAGAAAATTTTAAACCTACTATTAAACCACAAAGAAGATTAAATCATATCATGAAAGAGGTTGTTAAAAATGGAATTATTTATCATATTTTAGATAGCCAATGGGTAAGTTCTATTCATTGTGTTCCGAAGAAAGGAGGAGTAACTGTCACTGTCAATGATAAAAATGAACTAATTCCTACAAGACAAGTTACTGGATGGCGAATTTGCATTGATTATTGGAAGTTAAATGACGCCACTAGAAAGGATCATTTTTCTTTACCTTTCTTGGATCAAATGCTTGATAAATTAGCTGGACACTCATATATCTATTTTTCTGGATGGATATTCTGGTTATCATCAATTACTTATCACTCCTGAGGACCAAGAGAAAACAACATTTACAAGTCCTTATGGAACATTTGCCTTTAGAAGAATGCATTTTGGTTTATGTAATGCACCTGCAACTTTTCAAAGATGTATGATGTCAATATTTTGTGATTTAATTGACAAAGGAATTGAAGTATTCATGGATGATTTTTCAGTTTTTGGAACTTCTTTTGAGTCTTGTTTGGAAAATATTTCCAAAGTTCTGAAAAGAAGTGAAGAAACAAATTTTGTTTTTAGTGGGAAAATTGTCAATTTATGGTCACAGAAGGCATTGTACTTGGTCATAAAGTTTCACAAAAAGGGATGGAAGTTGATCAAGCAAAAGTGAAAATTATTGTTGAACTGCAACCCCCTACTACTGTTACTGAGGTGAGAAGTTTTCTGGGTCATGCTTGGATTTTATAGAAGATATATAAAGGATTTTTCTAAAATTACTAAACCTCTTTGTCATTTATTGGAAAAAGAAGCTAAATTTGAATTTAATGAAGACTCGTGTTAATGCTTTCAATATTTTAAAAGAAAAATTAATAACTGCACCTATAATTATTGCACCTAATTGGAATAAACCTTTTAAATTAATGTGCGATGCAAGTGATTTTGCAATTGGAGCTGTATTGGGACAAAAATATGAGAAAATTTTCAAAATTATATATTATGCTAGTAAAACTCTTACTGAAACTCAAAAAAATTACACTACTACTGAGAAAGAGCTTTTAGCTATAGCATATGCCTTTGATAAATTTAGACCTTATCTTCTTGGTACTAAATTCATAGTTCATACTGATCATTCCACTATTAAATATTTAATGTTGAAAAAAGATGCTAAACCTAGACTTATAAGATGGGCTTTACTTCTACAAGAATTTGATTTTCAAATAGTGGATAGAAAAGGAACGGACAACCAAATTGCTGATCATTTATCTAGAATTAAGAATGATGTTATTACTGAAGAAAATATAAATGAGAAATTTCCTGATGAACATTTGTATGTTATTCAAGGATGCCAAACACCTTGGTATGCAGATATAGTTAACTATTTAGTTAGTAATATTTACCTTATGGATTGGATAACAAATTTATTAAGAAATTTAAAAATGATGCTAAATCTTATATTTGGGAAGATCCTCATCTATTTAAATTAGGAAGAGATTCTTTAATTCGTAGATGTGTACCTTATGAAGAAACTTGTGCTATTATTCAAAAATGTCATGATTCCGAATTTGGATGACACTTTGGAGTAGATAAAACTGCATTTAAAATTTTAAATTTAGGAATTTATTGGCCTACCTTATTCAAAGATGTGAGACATTATGTGAAAACATGTGATCGATGTCAAAGGATGGGAAATATATCCAAGAAAGATGAAATGCCTTTAAACTATATATTGGAAGTTGAAATTTTCGATATATGGGGTTTAGACTTTATGGGACCATTTGTACCATCATCTGGAAAGATTTATATTTTATTAGCAGTTGATTACGTTTCAAAGTGGATTGATGTTGTAGCTTTACCTAGCGTGATTCCAAAAGTGTTTCTAAATTTTTAAAGAAGATGATTTTTTCAAGATTTGGAATGCCTAAGGTAATTATCACAGATGGTGGAAGTCATTTTAGAAATATAAGAATTCAATCATTATTGGAAAAATTTGGAATCAAACACAGAATTGCAACTGCATATCACCCACAAACAAGTGGAATGGCTTAAGTATCAAACAGAGAAATTAAAAGAATTTTAGAGAAGATTGTTAATCCTAAAAGAACTAATTGGGTTGATAGACTTGATTCTGCATTATGGGTTTATAGTACAGCTTATAAGACACCAATCGGAATGTCACCTTACCGGTTAGTTTATGGTAAACATTGTCATTTACCTGTTGAACTTCAACATAAAGCTTATTGGGTGATAAAGGAGTTTAATTTTGATTTGAATACTGCAGGAGAAAAATGATTATTGCAATTAAATGAGATGGATGAAATAAGAAATGAATCATATGAAAATGCAAGGATTTATAAAGAGAAAATGAAAATATTACATGATAAAAAGATTTCAGGAAAAATATTTGAGCCTGGACAAGAAGTATTATTATTTAATACTCGTTTAAGACTTTTTCCTGGAAAATTAAGATCAAAATGGATAGGACCGTATATAATTGAAAAAGTATACCATTATGGAGCTGTGGATATTAACGATCCCAAAATGGGAAAAATTTTTAAAGTTAAAGGATTAAGACTGAAGCCTTATTTGGGAGATATTAAAAAGATTTATAAAGAGGCTTATGAGTTGAGTCTACCTGATTAAAAACTTAATTAGGTCGGGCTGACGACGTTAAACCAAGCGCTTTGTGGGAGGCCACCCATAGTTATTCGTTGTTTTGTGTGTTTTTACATTTTTAATGTAAGGTTTTGCCTCGGTCTTGTTTAATTTTATATTACTTTAGAAATTTTGATGTTAACAAGTCTTTATTGACTTAAGCTGAAAATTATCTCAAAATATATAAAGCTTAGACATTGGATCACTCTATTTCATATATGAGTAAAAAGGAGATCAAGTTAACCTTCATTATGATTGCTTATAATTTGTGTTACTGAGTCTATATTGATCTTAACATTCTAAATTACCTATTTTGGAGAACGAAACTTTGAAATTTAACGTTAGGCGAAACGGAGTCGAACATGGTTCCGGCGCCTAGGTACCAAATTTGGCGCCTAAGCGCCAGAGTAAACTATGTGTCGATGGTTCAGACGCCTAGGCGCCAGATTTGGTGCCTAAGCGCCACAGTTACTAGATCGTGTCAAAACTGAAAATCTTCAGTTTTTCACACGATTTTCTCTTATAAATTACCCTATCTTCGTCCCCAATCCCTATGCAATCATTATTTCGACCCATACACTCCATTCTTGAGAGATTAGAGATGATTTTTGAAGAAATGGAGAGGAGAAATCTTGAAGAAGAGGCTAGAGACAAGGTCTTAAAGGATCCTCAACCCTACTTCAATGGTTTCATCGTTGTAAGTTTGGAGAAAATTTCTAGTCATCTAGATAAGTTTGAAGCAGAATTTAAAAGCATCAGAGATCGCCTTCATGAGATGTTTCATCAAATTGAACATCTAGAATGGCAGTCGAAACTTCAACTTGATCATCTAGCGGCTTATCAAGATGCTCAAGTGGAGATGTATGCGAAGAACAATTGGATCAACAAGAAAACGGCTACGGATTTTCCGAGGGCGTTAGCATTCTTTTCAAGTGGACTGAATAGTTTTCCTTGTCAAGATAATGGGAATTAGATAGTGATGTGGTGAGATTGTAATTTATCTAGTGTGTCATTGTATCGATTTAGTGAATCGATTGTGTTTGTTTCTGTGTTTGCTTTCATGTTCAATGTGTGTTGTATTTGCTTTCAAATTTGTGTTGTTTGATTGTTGTTAGAACTTGAATCATGTTATGATACTTATCTGAATTGTATTGAGCCCGAAATTGAAAATCATGAATGGAATTAGAAGAGTTTGATTTAAACTTGTATTTAATTGGTGGATTTAATTTTTTATTTTTAAAATTTTTGGAAAATATTTTGGAAGATGGAAACTGAAGCAATACTCTTATATGAGTAATTAGAAGTTTAATTTATGAATTTTGGTGGAAAATAAAATTTTTAAAGTGATTTTTTGGAAAGGCGAGTCTGGCGCCTAGGTGCCAGGCGCCGATTCTGCCTGCTTACCCGAAAATCACCATTTAAACCCCCATTAGCCATTTTTTGACGCCTAAGCTTCATCTCCTTCCACTTTTTCGCGAAGACCCACCTTCTAAATCCATTTTGAGGTCAAAACATCAAGATTTTGAGCCCGAAATCACTTGATTTCTTCATCTCAAGGTCAGATCTGCACTCTAATCCATTTATTTTTTATTTTCACCATAGTTTTTCCTATTTTTGGCTAAAAACCGAAATTTTGAGAAAAATTTTGATTTTTAGTGTTTCTCCATGAATTTTTAAACTCATTTTAAGTTTCTTAAGCTTAAAAAGAGTTTAAATCTTTGATTCCTTAATTTAGTTGTGTTTTATTTCACATTTAGATGGCACCGAAATCTAAGCAAGGAAAGGCACGAGAAAATTTTGACAGTAGCAAGTTCGCGACTGCGGCAGCGCATTTTCGATATCACGAATTTGCGACGTCCAGAAAATTTATCTCAGAGCGAAGCTTTTACAATCCCGGTGAAATGATCGAGAACACAATCGTTGCACACAACTGGCAACGATTCTGTTATTTCACCGCTGTTGCTGTTATTCCAGTCGTGCACAAATTTTATGCTAACTTTTTGGATGCGGAAGACTACGAAGTCTTCGTCGGAGGTGTTGGAGTAGGATTTACTTCGGAAAGGATCAATTTTTTTATGGACTGCCACCTACCATCGAGTGCCACTACTCTGGATTATCTCCATCCGAGGGAGATCTTGAAATGATTATCGCTTATTTGATCGACTGCACTCGGAGCTTGGAAGATCCGGAATGATAAACGGGTAAATTTCAAATCTTCTAGGTTAAATGGTATTTCAAAGGCATGGCATTACTTTATTTCGCAAGACTTATACCTTCCAACCACCTAAGCGAAGTGACTAGAGATCGAGCTATCTTAAACTACCGCATTCGGGAGAGGAAGCCGATAGATGTCGGCGGTATTGTTTATGATTCCGTGGAGTCTCATCGCTAGATCCGAGACTTCGTAGGACTAGGATTTCGATCTCTGATTTATACTTTACGTGTGAACAATGGAGTCACTACTGATATTTCTGAGAAGAAGCTGAAGTCTACCTAGCCAATTGGGCAGGAGAGTGTTAGTATCTATGATCTTCTTCGTGGGAAGAGATCTACAACCCCTTCTACTTCTGCACCTACTCTAGGTAGAGTTTCCACTTCTACTGCCGAGCCACCGTCTAGTTTTTGGGAATCGATGCATGATCAATTTCTGGAGCAACAGAATGAGTTATTTCTAACTCACTGCAGAGTTGATACTATGGATAAGAAAATTGATCACCTATCTGATTACACCCAGAGGAAGAGTGAGTATGATGCTGAGTATTCAGAGTCTTTAGTTAGATTCTTGAAGGGTGAGCATGATATTCAGTTTCCCACCTGTCCTAGATTTTCACCAAATGTCGATCCTAAGGATGTGGAGTTTTCTTTTGGTGATGACGATGACAAGGCTACGAGACGATGATTAGTAGCTCGATTTACCTCCGAGATGTCGTCGAGTCTCGTTGTTAGTTTAGTTTTTGTTTGCTAGTACCGATTGTTGTTTGTTGTTTGCTAGTTTAGATTTGTTTATAAGACTTTGTATGAATTGTTTGATGTTGAGACCGTTTTAGATATTTAGTTGCGTACTAAAATTTGAATGAATTTGTGTTTATTTTTGTTTCACCTACTCGCTTAGTATTCTAGAATAGTTAGTAATGTTATTCTATTTCTATTAGTAATATAGTTATTTAATTCAACTACTGCTATATAAAATTTTTTTAAAAAAAAATTTTGAGTCTGCTTACTTTTATATGCTTCATTATTTCTGTAATATTCATAAAAAGCATGTGTATAAGTAAATTATATTTCTTTCTAAAATTTTTTTTACATGCTTATAAAATTCCTTTTTAAATTATACTTTTCTTTCTCTCATACTTTATTTTTTTTATGATATACCAAAACTTAAGTTTGGGGGAAATAAAAATACATGCAAATTTAAATTTTATTTATCCTTAATAAACTAATATTTTCTAAAAAAAATCTTAACATAACATAAGGAATGAAGAATCTATTTAAGATCACTTAAGTTCTTGAAATTATAAATAATTTATTGGACTTAACCAAAATTTTAATAACTTTGATTGATTTTAAGAATATAATTATTTAACTTAAAGAAGAATAAGATTAAGAAATTTTTCTATTCATAATAGAAATAATTGAATTTTAGAAGTATTAAGAAATCAAAAATTATAACTTGAAAAAGAAAAGATTGAAAGTCTTTTTGAAATTCTATTCATGTTGTAATAATTAAGTGAAAATGTAAAAGTTTAAAAATATAAGTTAAGGATAGTGAAGTTCAAAATCATTAACAACTATCCAAATACAGTAATCCTTACTGTGAAAAAAAAATGAGGGAGAAGAAAAGAAAAAAGAGGAGAACTTAAGGATATGCCTAATTAAAAATTGGTTTCACTTGAATTATCTTAAATGAAGAAAACTAGTTACATACTTTACTTAATTTTTATGCATGAACCTTTATTTAGGAAAGACTTTTCATGAAAATATTTTTCTTGTAAATAATCTATGTGATCTTAATATAATAAACTTCTATTATTTTCGAAATGAATGAAATTTTTTTGAAGTCTTATGATTTGGTAGTTGAATATTCTTTAAATTCTTAAAATTAAACTTATTTAGTGAAATTTGGTTAATGATTTACTAAAGCCTTTATAAGATCAAAAATTACAAGGAGTCTTAAATATTTATCTTTCATTCCAAATGTTATACATTTTATATAGTAAAAAGGGTTACTTAAGGACAAGTAACATTTAAGTTTGGGGATTTTGATCCATAAAAAAATACCCATTTTTATGCCTTGATTTTTATCAAATTTTTAAGGATATTATGCTTTAATGAAAGGTATTTTTGTGTTTTTGGATATAGGTGATGGAAAAATGTTCAAGAAGGAAAAAAAGTGAAAAAGGAGCAATAAGGAGAAAAAATGGAGCCAAAATGCAAAATTGTCAAAATTATTGGTCTGGCGCCTAGGCACCAGAATCCGGCGCCTAAGCGCCAGGTCGATACGGGATCTATCAAGATTTTTGACAACTTTTGGACGGTTATTTTGATGGTGTTAGCGGTTATTGGACCTTCTAGAAGACTGGTAGTTGTTCCTGGTTTATAGGACATGTCATACAATGTATTTAGACACTTGGAAACTGTTTTAATCGCGAAGAGGTGCGATCCAAAGTAAAGAGGTGCGAAAAACTGGACACAGAGTCTGGCGTCTAGGCACCAGATTCCGGAGCCTAGGCGCCAGACACACCTTCTAGAAGATTCATTGAATGTGGACACATTTTGAAGAGGGGCCTTGAGGTAACCCTTGAAGCCTATAAATAGGAGGGTACTCCTTCAGAAAAAATCGTCCCCCTATCTAGAGCCCCATCTAGAGAGAGAATTAGAGAGATACTTTAGGGCCACATTTTACTATCCTTCATAAATTAGTTTGTTATTTTATTTAGAGTTTGTATTGAGAGTTTAAAGAGTTGGTGCTTTTGAAGTTTATTTGCTTTTGAGTCAGAAGACTTCGTAGGTTCGATAGGAGAAACACTTGAGATAAGTATTTGTAATTTTATTTAAAGTTTCATTATCATGTTTTGTTGTTTAAATTCAATGTGTTCTGAGTAGTTAGTTTACTTTCTCCTTTCAATTATGAAAAGATAAATAAGATAATATAAAATTCGTTGGAGAATTAAAAACTATTTATATTTTAAAACATTGTGATGATATTAATACCGGATCTTAATTTACTACTTAAACTGACCATTTAAATTTTTAAAATATGTTTAAGAGTTTTGATACCTAGAAGGAGATGAATTCTTAACTAGTAGATATCACATGAATCCTTGGGTAGTCGAAGGCCTTGTGCGGGTTATTCAAGGTGAAGTGCAAATAAATAGGAAGATATTATATCATGGGCGTAGAATTGATAAGTTTTTAGAGTGACAGACTAAATTCTTTTGATTTGGTTTATAGAGAAGGAAAGGGTCACTAGTAGGTTCGACCATAGCCACCCTTGGACATCTAGTAGTGTGAGCCTAGATTAACCCATTCTACTAATACTACATCCGGACCTGATCTATAGGCTAGCCAATGTTCTTTACACCTGGATCAAAGGGTAAAGAATATGAATGCTTCTATTTGGCACAATACCAAAAAATTTATATTCTTCACGAATAATATCATTATCTTAGAAAATCTTGGACTAATTGAAATGAAGAAAGTTGTTTTCTTATTGCTATTTACATCAATCATTTCATTACTACTTTATTATTGCATCTAGTAAATTAAAAATATCGAATTTATAACTATAAAAGAAATACTTAAAAATAAAATTAAAATATTTAAAAATCCATAACTCACTCCTCGTGGGATCAATACTGGGGTCTTTGTTTCAAAGCCCTATATTACTTGATACGATACGTATACTTGCGTAGTACCCCTAGTGTGTAAAATATTTTCAATAAAATTATATTTATATACACTAGCCGCTATTATTAACTATTACATATATTTGAAAGCATTAATTATTATATTTGTCATCAGTGGACTACGGGTCAAGTTTTTGGCACCGTTGCCGGGGATTGAATTTTTAGTACGCATATATTTAGCGTGGGTCAATGGACGTGCTGCCCACTGTGATCCAAGCTCCTTGTTGTTGCAGAGTTTTAGTTTTAGAAAGTGACAATCAGGAAATGAGAGAAGTATTTTGGTTTAGAAAAATTGGAAATTGAGGTGGCTTAGTATTTTAATTAAAACAAATCTTAAAGTTGATTAAACAGAACCGATTAAGATCCCACGGTTCCGTCATCCCGGCACCGTTATTTTCATTGGATTCACTTAGTCCAAATTAATTTGCTAAACTCAACTGAATGAGTTCCACACTTTCATTTAGACCGTGGGAAATCTCATTAGCAACACGTGGGTTACATCATTCGAGGGATTCCCGATCATCCAACGAGACGTTTTAATTTAATTTTAGTTGTAGTTTTGTTGTTCTGTTTGAGATTAAATTTTGAGTTGTTTTATATTTTGAATGTTGTGGCGGTGAATTTTATCTTGTTGTGACTTTTAATTTAGTTTTGGGTTTCAGTTTTGTGGTTATCCTAAAAGGTTTAGTTTTCATGCAGGGTGACATTCTTGTTTAACATGCAAGTTTTACAAGAAAGAAAGTTCAGTGCAGGTAAATAAATTGCAATAAAATAAAAGCGTACCTAGCGGGTCTTCTCGTCATTCCAGGATACACTTAAAACACATGTCAGGACATTTAAATATTTGCAAGAAACGCCTTGGCAAAGCTAAGGGAAGGTTCTAGTTGTCTACCAAAATCCTAATCCTATTGCTAGTCAATTCCTATGACGTCTAGACTCTTGTGATTTTTTAAGGATGATTTTTTTCACCAAAGAACAATTAAGTTCACTTGTTCTTTTAAAACACCTCATCATATTGAGAAAGTGCTTAAGACTGGTTCTAAACATCTTTTCAATGCTTATGGAGTTATTTCGAGCCCAAATGAATTTCATTATACAGCTGAATTAATCATCCAAGAATTTAGTTAAGTTTTGTTTCTTGCTCAGAGAACTCAGACATTTGATTATCCGATGAGTAAAGTGACATTTCATTTGATACTCCACCTAAGGGTATAAGGTGGGAGCCTTCAGGGGCAAATTAGTTTGTTAAAGGATTTAACCACAAAGGTTGAACTGTTATCTCAAGATAATTTAGTTTAGTTATAAAATTTCAAATTGATTTTTTTTAAATGTTTTTTTTAAATTGTTTAGGTTAAAGAGGTGTTTGAATTATTTAATTCCATTAAGTTTTGATGATTCAAATTTGTTTTAAACACTTTAGATTGATTTTAATTGTAACTTGTTTTGAGATTAATTTTTAATGTTTCAAGTTTGTTTTAGGTTAAGTTTTAAGTAACTTCAAAATAACTTTAATGTTCTAAGTTTATTTTAACTTAATTATTAAATCAATTAATGTTTTAAACATTTTAATTTAATTAAGGATTGCTTCTCTTTTAACTATTAATTTTAATCATCATTATTTAATTAAGAGTTGAATATTATTAATCCATTTAGGGACAGTAGATTAAAGAGTTAGTTTCTTCTTAAGTCACATCCCTAATTTTAATAATACAAATTTTAATTATTCTTCCAAAATTTAAATGAATTAATTAATTAGGATTTCATTTTGATGTTGTAGGTGATCAATGGGTTTCTACCCCTTAATTCCCTAAGTTTCAATCATCCAAGAGAAAATTTAGGATCAAATGTTCATCCCTCCCTTTGATTAGGCCTAAAATATTAATTAGGGTTAAAATCCTTAACTAGCTTTATGCCCTCTTAAGCTTGTTCACTTCATAACTCACTAAATTGTGCTCAAATGAACTTGAAATTTTTATGTCACTTCACTAACATGTCAATCAAGACATTAGAGAAGAAAATGTGATTTTTTTGTTTTTAATTTAATTTATATAATTATTTTAATGAAAAATAAGGGTTTTCAATGAAAAATTCAACATGACCAAGGTAAAGTTTCTGCCCTTAGGAAAATTATGAGATATTTCTATTGACCAGAGGACCATTTGGACCAATTTTGGTGATGTTTTTTAATAATATTTTATTTATTATTATTATTTAATTTTTGGAGTATTAATTAATTATAAAATAAAATTAAAGTTGAAAATTAAGTTTTATATTTTTCTTAAGTCTTCCTGACCTCAAGGAACTCAAAGAAACAAATTTTATATTTTTCTAATTTTCCTTTGAATTTTTAGAATTATTTTTGTGAGAGAGGTTGAAAAACCAATTTTTAATATTACAAATTGCATTAAGCCTTTAAATTTCAAAATCTTTCTTAGGGACTTAGGAAAAATATTTGGTTGGTTCCCAAGTAATTAGGAGACCAAATATGTCATTTTTCTAAATTTTATTATTTTTGTGATTTTTATTATTTTTTAATTATTAAAATATTCCAAAATAGGCTAAAAATGAAAATTTAAGAAAAAATCCAATTTTAATTTTCTTAGGCTTCTCTAATACCATAGAGGCCTTAAAATGAATTTGGTGAATTTTTTAAATACATTTTAGGTTTTATGAATTTTTAAAGTTTAAAAGTGGCCATGTGATTTAAATAATTCATTTAGTGGATTAAATCATTTTCAATTTATTTCAAATTTTTATGTGAGACTCCTCTGACCCTAAGGATTAGTGGAGAATTAATTTTGTGTTATTTTAATGAGTGGTTATCCCAAATTATTTTAATCTTAATTTTAGGGTTTTGACAAAATTAGAGTTCATTTAAGTGAGTTTAGTCCAACCATAATTTTTCTAGGGTCCTCTGGTCTAGAGATACTCCCCCTAATTTTCAAAGATTTTATTAATCAACATGCTAATTATTGGAATTAAAATACCAAAACAGGCACATAAACTTGGAAAATGGATAAATTTCCACAGAGATAGCCTCTGGCCTTTGAAAAATCAAGGAATGTTCCCAAGATCAGAGGCTACAAAAGCCCTATGGTCTCAAGCCATGGTGAATTGTATGCATGAATGGAGAATTAAAATACTCAGAATAGTATTAAATCAATTAAAAATAAAATACTTAACAAAATAACTTAATTCTTTTTCCACATTAATCTCCTCTGTTCACTAAGCAAGTAGGTATTTTTAGTTTATTTTTATGATTTTTCTATGCAAAGATATGCATTTTTAAAGTTTCACGCATTTAAATAAATTAAAAATTCCCAAATTTCCTACTTATCTGATGCGGCACCACCTCAACCTAAGTAGATCCGAAGATACACGCGACGCGTTCCCATTCGGCGCCGCCATCTGACTCGGCACTCGCTTTCCATTCTGCGGTTCCATTCGACTCCATCTATGTCGTCCATCTGATACACGCGCGATCGGATGGTCACTGGTCATCGTCCCCATCTGGTTCAGCGCGAGAGCCGTCCACCTTCTAGACCTAAGATCTCGCTCCAGACTCAACCAAATCATGCAGTGGTTGGTCTCTATCGACGTGTCCAGCCTAGACGAAGCTATCTATGTGGCTAACATGCATTGAAATTGCACATAACAAAATGGAGAATTGCTGGAAGCTCGGGAGGGAGGAGAGGTCAATACCTTGGCTCTAGAGGTGAAGCCTCAATCAGAGATGCTCGGCACGTTCGTTGGAGTTAGAGGAGCCTCCGGATGAAGTCTCTGATCCTAGTGAGCTGCTTAGGTATAATTTCGACCAAGTCCAATTCCAAGCTCTGGCCGATAGAGGAATTTGGCGGCTAGGAGAGGGGCCTTTCACTGGGGAAATTCTTCTCTTGGTACTGGGAAGGTGTGGATGAGTTTAATTTGGTTTCGGTGGAGTTTCAAGAGGTGTCATGTTTCTGGCCTGATTTTCAGCTGGGAAATTGGGCTCAGCTGGTGGGATTCAGGGCAGGAGGACAGTGGGGATCAAGTTCTCTAGGCTAGAAGGAGCTCTAGAGAGAATTTAGGGGAGTTTTGTGGAGAAAAATTCAGCACCTTGAATTTGGCCGAGAGGAGGGGATTTTATAGAGCTTGCCGGAGAGGGGAGCTCAGAGCCAGGCAATGAGTGCCTTGGGCCACTTAGGGTGAGGGCAGAGCAGGGCAGGTGGCTGCTGAAAGGATTAGCCACTGTCCAAGCCAAATTTTAGGTTTCAAGGACACATGAGGCTGCTCGAGTGTGGGTCGTTCCAGCTGGTGGAGTGGTCGGCAAGGACGATCAGGGCGGGCAGGGCGGCGAGGAGGAGTGGAGGAGGAGTTTAGCTCAATTAATTTGGGCAGGGAGCTTGCTTAAGGAGAGTTGGAGGATGGAACTTAGCCTTAGCCATGTGGCTTAGTCCATTAGTCCAAAGTGGTGGACCATTGGTCCATGGCTCATGGGGCATGGGTTAGGTCAATTCAAACCCACCCTAGGAGGCCTAGGGTTGGTAGCCAAGAGGTTGGTTTGAACAAATTTGAATTAGTTTGATTTAATTTGGAACATAGGTTTAATTGGGTTCACTTGGGTTTGAGTTGGGCTAGCTTGAGTTTGGGTTGAATTGGATCAAATTAATTGATCAACATTGTGTACATGATTTTAAGGAAAACTTTTCATGAAGACATGAAGTGGATTGGAGTTTATTTGGAGTTTCAATTTGAAGGATTTTGGAGCATTGGTCAATTTGGTCACCATGGGTTAGGTTGGGTTTAGGCTTGTCTAGAGTTTGATTTAAGGCCAATTTATGATTCAAAATGTTTCAAATGATTGTTTGGAAAGGTTTAGGATAGAAATTGGGTGGAAATTTTGGGCTTAGGGGGTTCAATTTGGAGTTTTAGGGGTAGGTGCAACCTTAAGGCAAATTTGGGGGGTTTTGATTTCAAATGTATTTTTAGTTGGGTTTGGGTTCAAATTGAGGGATAATTGATGTTGTATTTGGTGTAGGGATGTATTAGGGAGGGTTTAGAGTTGATTTGGAGGGAAATTGAGTTGAATTTGGTTGAATTTGGGTAGGTTTGGGTCATAGGTTAAAATTGGGGTTTTGGTTTAAAGTTGAAATTGAACTCAAATTGAACCAAATTGGGCTTCATTTTTCATTTAGATTGGTATTGGAGATGTTGAATTGAAGTTTAGAATTGAGTTTGGACAAAATTGAGGTCAATTAAGTTGATTTGGTTTGACATTGGGTCCACGTGGGTTAAAGATGGGTCAAATTAGGGATTTTTATAAAAGTGGGTTATTTTGGCAAAATTAGCTTATGGTGTAGTTGAACAAAATGAAATTGGGAATATTTGAGATTTTATGAAATTTTCTGGAAATTTTTGGAATTTTTAGAATTTTGGGCCAAAAGGGGTATTTAGGGTATTTGGAGGTTATTTGGCGGGTATTGGGGTATTTTGGTGGATTTGAGAGGTGGTAATTGTTTCAAAATGATTCTTAGGGTTTTTAGAAATTTTGGGTAATTTTTAGGAATTTTTGGATGATTTTGGTGGTTGTGGGGGCCATTTAGGTAGTTTTGGGTAAGTTTAGGGGACCCAATGTCAAAACTAGAAATTTTGACAACATGAATGGGGTTTCAAATAAGGAAGAATGAGATCATTTTAGTGGGGTCAAGATTGAGTAAAAAAAATTAATTTGGAAATGAATTAGGGTTTGGAAGCATGAGCATGGACTTAGCCAAGTCCAACCACTTTGGGACCAAGTCTAGCCAAATGGTAACCACTTTATGATCCTTCACATATTGACCTTAGCCAACTTAATCAAAGATTAGTGGCTTGGATTCAATAATGTGAGTTCCATAAAGGGTAGAAAGGCAAGGGTTCAGGGTTTAGGCTAAGTGGCTTAGGGATGTGTGTGTGTGCAAGAGAAGCGCAAGTCACCCAAGGTCACCCTAAATCCAAACAATCCTATAGAAACTCACTATTGGTTGCCCATATGGTGGTTTTAACCTTCCAAGGTGATTTAGAGGTTTGCAACCATCCAAGTGGAGTCCCAAGAGGAGTTAAGAAGTAGCTGAATTGCTAAATGGTGGGTCCTAATTCTAGTCCTCTACGATAGTCAAGGAAAAGTCCTACGGCTAGATCCTAAGCACTAAGAAAAAGAAAAGACCTCACCAAAATTGAGGTCAACAACCTTATTTCAGGATTTGGGAGCCGCCGGCACTGAAAGTTCTGGTGACGATTCCTAGAGTTTCAAAATACGATTTTTCACTATTTTAGGCGGAATTTCATCCTAGTAACTTCACGAAACATGTTTTTAACCCCCTAAACTCCAAAAAAAATGAAAGGATTCATTCCAAATTTGCATCTAATGGATTCCAACTCCATAGAAACCCCAAGTTTTAGAGTTTTCAACAAGAAAAAAATTCATTAGTTTTGAGGCGCAGCGATTATTCAACAAAGTGATGAAGAAGAGGAGGATTATCAAAGAAAGAGGCTTCATGAATCGAGGTATGGATACTCCAAGTACATGAGTAGAAGAGATTATTGTACAGAGGCGTTGGAATATGTTGTGATATACTATTATCGTTGTAACTATTCCTGTTGTGAATGAGTTTTATGTAAATCTTCATGGAATCAACCAAGGATTTGTTTATGTGTGAGGCAGGTTTGTACCATTCACTCCTTCAAAGATTAATGATTTGTTTATGATTGAGAACGTGCCTATCTGCCATTATATGAATTTTGATGCGACGAGGGACAACATGAATGAAATTTATCGCTATTTGATGGATGAAAGTGAAGATTGGGAGATAAGAGACAACGAATTTGTATGTTTTCTACTGCATTTTCAAATCCGGCGTCGAAGCAATGACATTACTTTATTTCTGCAAAGTTACTTCCTATTATGAAAATTAGTAAAGTGACAAAGGAAAGTGATATTTTAAATTATTGTATTCAAACTGGAATGTCGATCGATATTGGTTCTATAATATTAAAATTTGTATTGGGATTGATTGTTCATGGATCTAAATATGGGTTTGGACATCCTTCTACCATATTTCTTCTTTGTAGCCAGTCACAGGTTCCATATGAAAGTTGGGAAAAAGTGATTCTTCCTTGGAGGTCTATAAACCCAACTAATCTTTATGACTGTTAGGCAATAGGAGATGAGAATTATATGAGCCTCATTACAGATCAACCATCTCAGAGTTCATGACCTATTCAGCCTTAATTTCTTGAAAGTTCCCATGTGATTTTGAAGAAGATTGAGAAGTTGAAGAAAGAGGAACAGTTTCTTATGAATGTTATTAATCATATCTATGATTTATTTGATCACTTGGATTGGAGAATGAAAGAACAATTTGATCACACCGGGCGAATTGAAATAGTTTGGTAAATGTGATGAAAAGGAATGTTGTGATTGTTGAGGATTCGACTGATGAATTCTCGTATTGTCCCTTCTACAATCTATTTGTGCATCTTCAATCTGTTAGAGATATCAGAGGAAAAGATAGTACTGAGACTGATGACGAGTAGTGACTCTGCTTTATATTTAGTATCTGTTATTTTTATTTTGCTTTAGTATGCTTAGTGTTGTCTTGATTGACTTTGTAGTATGTGTTTGGACTTACTATGCTTGGATTTTGTGTTTGTTTTTAGTTTTTAGCATTAGAGTACCGTAGCATGTTTATGACACTGAAGATCCATGGCTTGATGAACTTATCTGTGAACACTTAAGTGTGTATGTTGGTAATGTGGATTTTATATATTAAAGTAATGCTTTGTGTTGTTTGTGTAGATTTGTTGTTAGTTAGTTGCTTAATTGATAAAATAGATGCTTGAAGAGGCTTATTATGTGATGGCGTAACATTGAAATGATCAAAATTGCAAAAAAAAATTTACGGACCCACAAATTGAACTGGTGCAGCCGGCGCCCAAATGCAGAGAGTTTGGGAATTAAATTAAATAGAGCGCTGTCGGCGCCCTATCCAGTGCCACCGGCGTACTATACAGCGCTGCCAGCACCCAAATACAGAAAAGACCCGAAACACTCTTTATTTTGTGATTTTTGTCCTGGGACCCGCCATTTGCTCCATTTCCATCGTCTTCCACCTCCAGCTAATGCATTTTTGAGATCTAGGGTTTCTAGATCGTGGATTTAAAGCAATTTCAAGGCTTAAAAAGTGTGGATCTTGTCTTATCTTGGTAAGAGCTTTACCGTAAACTAAATTTTTTTTTTTTTTCACCATGGAAATTTCTCACATTATTTAGATTCAAAATTTGAAATTTTTGATGAAGTTTTGAGATTTTTCATAGTGATTTAAGCTTTTACTTACTTAGATTTACTTTAGGAGTCTCCTACATTGTGATTTTGAGATTTATTAGATTTTCTTGCAAATTTTTAGACAATTTCACATGACTCCTAAAACAAATAAAGGCAAGATAAAGTTGGATTTTAATGAAGAAAGATTTGTTAATGTGAAAGCACAATACCGTTTCAATTCATTCCTATATAACAAAAAGCGTATTCAAGACCGGACGTTTGAAAATCTGGGCGGATCTGTAGAGCAGTTGCATTCTGATCGAAATTAGGAAACCTTTTGTTATTTTACTGCTAATTCTATTATAGGTACTGTTCGAGAATTTTATGCAAATCTGCCTTGGATTGAAACAGAATATGTGCTTGTTCAAGGAAAAATGATAGAATTTACCCCTCAGCTTATTAATGCTTTTTATCAGTTAAGGGCGATGAGATTTTGTGAATATGAAAACTTTTATATGAGGGAGGCTAATATGAAAGAAATGATTGCATTTCTTACTGATGGAAGAGGGGAATGAAAAGTAAAGCAAAAATATATGATTAATTTCCCTGCTTCCAAGTTAAATGTAGCTTCTATTATTTCATCTCAGCAACATTACCACCTTCTTATCATAACAATGAACTCACTATAGATCGAGAAATTCTAAATTATTGTATTCAAACTATGAAACAGATTAATATTGGATCAATTATCTCCAAGAATATCCAGACTATAGCTAGAGGAGAAACCACTGGTGGATTAGGACATCCTTCCCTGATTCATGCATTGGGCACAGTCTGGACTTGAGTTTGATAGTTCTGAGGATTTAGTCCATCCACTGAGGTCTATTACTAAGACCATTATTCGTACCTATGAGTCTCATGTGGTAGGGAGAGGAGAAAGTAGGAGAACTAATATTCCTACTACTAGCCAGGATATTCCATCTACTTCTGAGCCACCTACATTTTCTGATGTTATGGAGTAAGTTGAGGATTCAGAGTGCGAGTATAGATACACTCCATAGCAGGATGGATGACTTTGAGGCTAGAAGTGATGTGAATGAAGATTACATGAGGCGGAGAATTGAGTATGATATTAATTATCATGATGCTCAGGTCAGATTCATGAGGGGAGACTCTGGAGTGATATTTCCTACCTGCCCCAGTTATGTTCCTTACCGACCTGATCATGCAGAAGAAGCTGAGGAAGCTGGTGATGATGATTGGTAGTTTTGTGATTTTTTTTTTTATTTGTGTGTTGTAGTACTTTCTTGTGTTTGTTATTTATTTTTTTGTGATTAGTATAGTTTGCATAGTGATTTGGATTAAGATTGTGATGTTATGTTGGATGTTTAATGTTTAAGTGTTTAGTATTTCTTCACCCTTGCAAATTTTAATGTTAAATATATCACTGTTTCTAACTGTTTCATGCTTGCTAGCTTAATTTTTTATTAATGCCAGCATAGCTTCAGAAGATTTCAAAATCCCAGCGTAAAAAGGTTAGATTTCTATTACTCTCTACCTTTGCAAGTTTATAGGTAATGAAAAACTTAAGTTTGGGGGAGGGTAAAATATTAACTTTATTTTGTTCTCAATTAATATAGTTTTAAAAATTATTAGCATGACTTTTAGTATTTAAGCCTAACTTTAGATAACTAAATTATTTATTTCATTTAAATATTTTGGTATATTTGAATGAAAGTTTTTAGTAATAAAGGTTAATTTTATAAGGTTAAGATATTTAGTATAAGAGGATTGGACTAAAGTAGACTATTTAAAGTAAAAAAAACTATATTTTGGAAATGTTAAGGGACTTAAAGAACTATGTGTGAAGAAAGGATTGTGACTTTATTATGAATTATAAAGCTGATAGATATTTATAATGTAAGGAGGTGTTTCAAGTTTCAAGTTTAGAAAGTGGAGAGTGAAGTTCAAAACTATTAAAGGCTATCCAGATATAGTAATCCTCCAAGAAAGAAAATAAAATGAAAAAGAAAATTAAAAAAAATAAAAAAAGGGGGAAAGAAAAAAGAAAGAAAATGTATGTGAGGAGAAGCTTGAGGAGATGCGTAATCAAAAATTGGTTTCACTTGAATCAACCTAAAGGAAGAAATTTGTTACATTTATGCATTTATATTTAAAGTATTAGACTACTTTCTAATAGAGTTTGCATGAGCTTCTTTTCATATAGTCTTTCAAGGCACAATTAATTGACAAATTATGCTTCACTTGAAATGAATAGAAAACTAGAACTCTTAGACTTGACTACTGAATGTTCTTATATCTGTAGTTTTAACCTGAGTTACTGAACTTCTTTCTAAAAATCTTACTATTATATTCATTTAAATAAAAAAATCATAGTATTGTATAAGTGAAAGGTTCACTACTTCAAATTATATTTTTATATAGTAAAAGGATTACTTGAGGACAAGTAATAGTTAAGTTTGGGGGATTTTGATGCACAAAAAATATGTTCAATTTTTGCTATATAATTTGTACTCATTTTTGGTGATATTGCACTTTAAAGGAAGTTATTCTTCATGTTTTGTTGCAGGTGTGAATATTTTAGGTGATTGGAGCAAAAAAAAACAAAAAGGAATGAATTTGGAGAAAAAAGAGACAAAATGGGGAAAACAGACTTCTAGTGCCGCCGGCGCCCAATTCCAGAGAGTTCATAATTAAATTGCCACCCAGCGCTGTCAGCGCCCAATGTCGGTGGAAGTCGAAATTCAATGTATTTGGACGCTTTTTGAAGGGTTGCTTGAGGAAACTCTTGGAGAATTCGTTTCAAAACTTTTATAGACAGTTATGAACGCCCTTTAGAGAGGGGAAGAAGTGAAAATAAAGAAAGAGGGGAGGGAGAGAAGTGAAAAGAGTGTGTTAGGGTTTGTAGAGAGTGTGTTAAGTGTTGTTTTATGAGGGATTCTTCTCTAAGGAGTGTAGGAGGAGGAAAGTGAGGGTTTGCTTCTTCTTTACTATTCTAAAGAGAGAATTGAGTGTCGTAGAGAAGAGAGAAAAGGATTCAAAGGAACTTCAAGGTATTTGCTTGGGGAAGAAATTGAAATAAGTTGTATTTACTTGTGTGGTTTGTATGACTTTGCTTTTATATATATAATCCATGTTTTGTTGTATCTTTCTCATGAATTTTGATTAGATTTCTTTGTCTTTCTTCTTGCAATGTGATGTGGTGAAGTGATGATGTAGATTTGATGTGTCATAAGACTGTTAAGAAATTGTGATGTTTTTTTCACTTTGAATTTCATTAACTTTTCGATCTGGTCAATTGAATTGTTAAAATTTATTGTGAAACATTCAATCTGAAAGGACTAAGTATTCTATAGTAATAGTGGAGAATCCATTTAATGTCCATGAATGAGTTGCATAGTTCATGGGAATTGAGTGCAAATAAATAGGGAAATATGGTTTGATGGGCGTCGAATTGGAGATTTTGGAGTGACATGCTGAAATCCCTAATTTAGTCCTAAAGTTTGGTAACTAAAGTGAGGGTTAGCCTTCAGGTGAAGGGGAGTGGGAACTCTGAAGTGAGAGCCAATATCCTCCCAGTATAATCTTGGATTTAGTGACTAAGCCTAGGATTTGCTAATGTTATTTTCATACTTGGAAAAGGGGGTACTCTGACCAGGGTAAAGAATATAATTGCTCCTATTTAGCACAATACAGATTTATTATCAATCTATATCAATCACTCATCACAGAATCATTACAAGAGTAAAGATACTTTTCCATATTAAAACCTTTTAATACAAAACTTTGTGTGTGTTAGGTAATCTTGTTTAGAAATTTAAAAAGTAATTGTAGTTAACTTAAATGTAGTTATTTTTGCACTAGCAAATTATTAGTACTTGAACTTGCATTGTGAATTGGGTATTAGATTTCAAATCTTTGATATATTTACATAAGTTCCTACCTTCCTCGTGAGATCAATAACCAGGACACTACTAGAGTTCTGTATTACTTGAACGATACGTATACTTGCGTATATGAGGGACTGCCTAATTATTAAATTGATCTTATTATAAAACTGAACTTAAATTATCCTTTGAATATTAACGTTAGAGAAAGTGCACCGACTCCTGAGAGGAGTCCCATATCAACACTGCATACTTAAGTGAGAAAATAGGATTTATTTGAATTATTTAAATCAGGCCAACTTAGAAAATTCATAACTTGATGTAGAAAAATCATAAAAATAAAAGAAAAATACGCTCTTGCTTAGTGAATAAAGGAGAATAATGTGGAGTTGGTTTGAAGTTTATTTGATTTATATTTTATTTCTAATTAATTAAATATTGTTCTGAGTATTTTGATTCTTCACTTGCATAGACATTTCACCATGGCTATATCTTTGGAGTCTTGTTCCCTCTGTCATGGGGGATCTTCCCTGATTTTTTCAAGGTCAGGGGAGATCTCTATGAAGATATCTCTATTTTTCAAGTTGTATGTGTCTTTTTTAGTATAAAAATTATAATAATTAAAATATAAAAATCCAAAGTAAATTTTGGTTGGTTCACTATGACCAGTGGAACATAGGAAAAACATAAACTTGGTTTATCTCATTAAGTATAACCCTATTTGCAATTAAGACCTAAAACTTAAATAAAAATAAATTGGATTAAATAAAAATTAAACTAACCTAAAAATCACTCTCCATTGTAATTTAAATTCCGAAGAACTCCCTATAAAAATTTCAATTCAATTGGAGTTAATTTAAATACATAAATGAATTTTCTAAGTTAAATCACATTTTTGGACAATTATATAATTATAATAATTAAAATACAATTCAAAAAATTACCAAATTAACTCCCAAAAGTCTCTGAAAAATAAAATTGTAATTAAACTCAAATTTTCATTTTTAAGCATTATTTTACTATTTAAATAGATAAAAAAATTAATAAAAATTAAAAAAATTAATAAAATTAATGAAAATGTTCTAAATTGTCTCCTAATTTTTTAGGAACAATTGGAATAATTTTACTATCTCTATATATAAAGATATTAAATTTTAAAGGGTTAAAACTATTTTTAAAGGCTAAAAAGTGGAATTTTTTGAATTTCTCACTAAAATAATTCTAATAATTCAAATATAAATTACAAAAATATAAAATTTGGTTTTTTGGTTCCCTGAATTCAGAGAGATTTAAAAAAAATATAAACTTAATTTTTCAATTAAATAAAATTTTATATTTAATTAATACTCCAAACATTGAAATAGTTATAATAATTAAATTAAAACTCAAAAAATCATGAAATTTGGTCCAAGTGGTCCTTTGGTCTATGTAAACCTCTAATAATTTTCTTAAGAACATAAACTATGTTTTGACTAAGTTATTAAATTTCCTTTGAAAATCCTTATTTTGCATGAAAAATAATTATATAAATTAAATTAAATCAAGAAAAATCACATTTTCTCTTGTAATGTCTTAATTGACTATGGGTGGGGTAGCATAAAAATTTTGAAGTTATTTGAATTAAATATAATGAATTATGAAGTGATAAGGCCTATAGGGGCAAAGCTATAGTTTTAAAGAATTTAGCCTTAATCAATCTTTAGGCTTAACTAGAGTAGGAAGTGGGCAATGGATCATATTAATAAATATGTTTGAATGATTGAAACAGATAAGGGATAAGTGGTAGAAACCAATCTCACTTTTGTCACATTAAAGAATAAATTGACAAATTTCTTAATTATTTTAATTTGGAAGAAAATTAAACTAAATGATCCTTAAAGCTAGGGGTTTTATCTTTGGAAGGTGATATTTAATGATTTAAAACTCCTAATCAGTGGTTCATTGACAATTCATTAATTTGATAAGAATCGTAGTTATATAACTAAACTCTTCTAAAATTACAAATATACCCATTAAAGTCTTAAGGGCTTAGTAATGAGCTAAGCCTAATTAAAAATTGACTAATGAGGTTTAGAAAAGCAAAATACAATTAATTTTAAACACAATTGAAACACTACAAGTCCACTAAAATTGGATAAACTCTTTCATAAATTAAGTTGCCCCTAAGGGCCCCACTTACACAATTGTGAAATTAAATATCAAGTGATATTTACCCCACCTTGTGAGACAATTAAAATATTAATTCACTAAGCATAAGGGTATGAAATGGATAAATCATTTAATAACAATGATAAGCTCAAAATGAACTCAGGAAAGTTCAAAAGGGTTGTGAAATATCTAGGTATTTCCTAGACCTTTTCACAAGTCTTCTGGACATCTTGCAGAACTACCGAGTCTATCATACTTATAGAAGGAAAAATATTTCTCAAAATAAAATAGATAGGACCCACCAAGTTATGACATAGGGTTTTGTACGCTTGTGACGAACCTTCTATAGGCTTTTACTTTCCTGTAAATTATAAATGTTTATTGCAAGATACTGAAGTTTCAAGTGGAGGAACGAGAAGAATCGACATGTATACTTTTGGCAAGTTTATAGTACCTTCTATTCTGTAGTCTTTCGCTTTACTGTTCTTTTTTACAAGTCTGCATCTTAAACAACAATGTCACCCTACATGAAAACCAAAAATTTTAGGATAGCCACAAAACCAAGACCAAAATTAAAACTAAAACAAAAAAAAAATAAAATTCATCGCCACAACAGTCAAAATATAAAACAACTCAAAATTTAATCACAAACAAACAAAAATCACAATTGCAACTAAATTAAAATGTCTCTATCGGATGATCGGGAATAACTCGGAGGATGCAACCTACGACTATTAACGAGATTTCCCACGGTCTAAATGAAAGTATGGATCTCATTAAGATGAGTTTAGTAAATTCATCTGGACTAAGTGAATAAGAAGAAAATAGTGGTGTCGGAATGATAGAACCGTGAGATCCTAACATGTGTCTTTATAATCAACTTTAATATTCCCCTAAATAAGACATTAAGACACCTCGATATAAATGTTTCCAAAACATGATACTTATCTTTTCTTTGCAATTGACACTTCTTTAAACTGAACCTACTACGATGAGGAGCTTTGAGCATGCATAGTGGGCAGCACCGTCATCTTCAACAGCAAAACTCCTTAGAACTAAAACAACAAGTCATAGGACTTCAAGGTAGCTTGCCTAGTGCAACATAAACCCTCACTTTATCTTTTTAGGCCTTTGCAACTTGTGCAATATAAGTCCTAACTCATCTTATGTTCTGAGGTTGTCATTGGGTATGACATAAATCCTCCAATCTTCTAGGCTATTCACAAGATTTATATCAAGTGAATGTAAGCCATAAGTAATAAAATTGGCAGGATGAAACATTAAATAAATATATTAAATCAAATCCAAATCATAGGTTAGTTGAGAAGAACACCAAGATTCCTCTTGGATCCGTGTCTTTCCCCTATCTTTCTCTTCCTTTGGATTCCCCTGATAAATGTTCCAAAATTTGAGTCACTCACCTATTGGATTTCCTACTATCACATTTTCTTGAGGATCCTACCCTTTGGAAGTCATGAATACAATATTTCATGATCTTTATCAAAAGTTTTCTTAGGTGACTTTGGTTATCTAAGATGTAATTAACTATAGGGGTTTACCCTTATAGAAAACTTAAAGAACCCAGATTAATATAAACCCTTTCTAATTCATTTATATTAGATAGGGTAAATTATTGGTCAACATAAATGGTTTGCAGACCAAATAGATGTCATGAATTCTTTAGTTTATTTGATCAAGCCTCACCACCAAGTAATGTATCTATTCTTCAAGATAGATATATGTCTTGTGGTGAAGTGCTCAACTATTTAAACTATTGCATATATGAGATCAATTTGATTTCATATTTTCAAAAATTAAACATGATATTTTTTGAATATATATATATATATATATATATATATATATTAAATTAAATCTTTACTCCTAAAACATCTTCGCTGCCAACAGTTGATATATAAAGTGAGGAGAGAGTTATTGCACCTTGTTTAACATCCTAGACAAGTACTCAAAAGCCAATATGAAGATAGTTGGAGATAAGGGGTCACCTTGCTTGATTCCTCTCCCAGCTGGAAAGAAGTCATGGATCTCCCCATTGATGAGAACACTATAATGATTATTCCTCAGCCATCTTTGTATTAAATTGCAAAAATCAGTACTAAAGGCCCTGACAAATAGCACTTAAATGATAAAGCTCGACCTAATAATATCATAAGCCTTAGTGAGATCAAGTTTAAAGAAGATGTTGGACCCTCTACATGGTTTATCGATATCATATATATATATATATATATATATATATATATATATATATATATATATATATATATATATATATATATATATATTTTCTTTGACACATTTATTTTTCAGCTGTCCTTTCTCTCAGAAGGTTTGGAAGAATCTCATCAACAGGCTCAATCTTGACACTCTGAATTTGAGTTGGCTACATCTGACTCACTGCTGGGTGGATTGGGATAAGGTGGATCTCCTGGTGGTACCTTGTTTGGTGGAATGGTTTATCTGGATGTGCAGAAATAAGGCTAAGTATGAAGGGAGATCTCCCTTTGCTTTATAGGTAGCTACTCATTGTTTAGCTCACATTCAGAAAATCATCCAATTCCATAAATTCAGGGATATTTGCATGGTGAGACATGTGGGTGCAAATTCCTGGATTAAACCTTTGGTCATTGGCTGGTCCCCCCCAACTAATTTGGTCAAAGTAAATACTGATGGAAGCTTCCATCAGATGCATGCTGGAGTTGGTGTAATTTTCAGGAATAGTCTTGGGAAGTGCTTGTTGTTCTTTCAGTCACCTGCTGATGCTTATGATGCTTTGGAGGCTGAGATGATTGCCATTTTTTGGGCTCTCAGGACTGAAAATTTGTGTAAGGTGGGCTGTCTTCAGGTGGAATCTGATTCTTGTAACTGCATCAACTTTCTCCAAAATTCTGAGCCTGCCCCTTGGTATATTAGGAGATGGATGAATAGAATGTCTAAATTCAGAGAAAACATGTTAGTGAAATTCTCTTATATACCTAGGGAAGGCAATGCCCCTGCACACTGGCTTGCCTCACAAGGATGTTGTAATGAAGTTATTAGAGTTGATGTTAACCCTCCTCCTCCTCTTTCTCTATTGATACATGGAGACTTATTGGGTCTTCCTCATGTAAGAATATAGTTGTAATCTCCAAATCTTTCAATATATTACTTGCCTATTAGGCAAATCTTTTGGATATATATATATATTAAAAAAAGAGCAGATGATGCTCCCTACAAGTTGATCAAAACCATGGAGTACAAAGATATGAGGGGAAGGAGAACCCCATCTAAGATAATACATGAATTCCTAAGGGATCTCAAACCACAAAAAAGAGAAACAACTCCACCCAAAATTGATATAGAAAATACAGGAAACGAGTTCCAAAGTATATAACACAATTATAACAGATGTGCAAGAAAATCTCCCCATCAAATCTCATAGAGATACTGAGAACTGAGACTATCCTTGAGGTGCTCATTTAAGGTGGGTAGCCAGTTCTGATGTGAGGTGCCCTCACCATATCTCCATGGAGCAAAAAGGAGAGGGGAGGGGGGAGGCTGAGACTTGGGTGAGTGCAAAAGTCTTGGCCACCCAGGAAAGCCAATTGGTTGGACGATTACCTTCTCTAAAGATAAACTGAAACCTGGGAAGGAGGGAGGTTCTTAGGCTGTTTATTCTATTTATCCATAAAGAGTGGTGCCAAAGGGAGGGGGAGACTGAATCCAGTAGTTTCAGCAGATTGGAAGAATCAACTTCTATGGACAGGGAGGGCCACCGTTTAAATTCAGCCAGTTTTAATGCCAGAAGACTGCCATCAGTTCAGCCTCAAGAGCTTCTAGAGTTGTAACATGGGCCTAAAAAAATAGTATACACTTTCCCTTGTGGTTTCTGAAAACTCCTCCAACCCCTACACCTAAGGGTGAAAAACTGCCATCAGTGTTAGCTTTCAGATAAGGATGGTCTGGAGGCTTCCAATCAACCAGGATCACTTGGGGGGTGGTTTTGTGTTGCATGGGAGGTTTAGGCTGAGGGAGAAGTCCCTGAGGTTCACCAGTTTGGACAGATAAGTTAGACAGTTTCTAGCAACAATATCAGGCCTGGAAGGGTGGTTCTCAAATGTGGCTTGGTTTCTACAAAGCTAGATGAACCAGGCAATGATGAATGGGAGTATCCCCAAGTTTACAGCATTACAATCTTTCCATTTGGTGTAGATGTTCTTCCAAGAGAGGTGGAGGAGGTTTATGTTGAGATGTCTGATGCATTGCTTCCATACTTGCTGTGAGAAAGAGCAGCCAAAGAAGAGGTGGGGAGTGATTTCTTCATTACTTTTGCAAAGTCTGCAGCAGGATGGGCCTCTCAACCCCTTTAACTTAAGGATTCATCAGTAAGGATGGGTTTGTGAAGCACTTTCTAGCAGAAGAATGACATGGAGGGGGACAGGTGTTTATTCCAGATAAATTTACCCCAGGGAACCTCCTCCCATTGGTAGAGCTTAGAAGAGATGGCTTTGCAGAGGCTTTGAGATTTGTAGGAGGCCAAGTCAATTTTGTCTGTCCTGCAGGTATTGAGGGGAATGGTAGAAATGAGTTGGGCAGAAGGGGCCTTAAGAAGTGAATTCAGTGTGGGCATACATCAGGCTTCATTGTCTAGACATTCAACAACTTTAAGGTGAGTGGAGAGGGAAGTGTTATGGGCAGGTTGTAGCCAGTCTTCAAAACACCATTTGTCCAGCCAAAGAGAGATTTCTCCTTTTCCAAGTTCTCAGGGAAACATTGTATCTGCTAAGGGAAGGGTTTTTTTATCATTCCAGACCAAATTCTTGAGCCTCCAGGTTTTTTTGTAGCTTGGGAAGGGTGGGTACCTCTACAGTACTTGCCTTTCATAAATTTTGCCCAGAGAGATGTTTGGGATTTAAATTTGAGCCAAAGTTTACAGTGGTTTACTTGTGACAGCTCCTTCAGACCTTGGAAGCCCAAGCCCCCAGCCCAATTTGGTTTGGCCACCTTCTACCAGAAGGACCAGTGAATTTGTTTCCTGCTTACAGACCAAAGGAACCTATTGAAAATTCTTTCTATTTGCAGCTGGGTGTTTTTTTTCATGGATGTCATCTGAAGGATGTAAGATGGGAAGGTGGTGAGGATGCTCTTCAGGAGAGTGATTCTTCCCCCACTTGACAGGAAGGAATGGGAACAGCATATATATATATATATATATATATATATATATATATATATATATATATATATATATATATATATGGCCAACCGGAACTCGGGAACTTAATGGATGATCAATGGTTACTTCAGGAAATGAAAACAAACTTAATAATCAGTTAGCTGACTCCCTTCCTAGAACTAGAAGTAGAGGCAGGGCAAAATTGGATCCTCTAGCTACCTGATTTTGAGTGTATTTGGCTGACTTAGTTTTTGGATATACATGGAAGTGGTTTCTCCTATTTTTGGTGTCTTACGGGAACATGGGCTGACATGGATGTTACTGCTACACAAGTCTTTGGGCCTCGGCTGCGAAATATATTATTATTAGAGTTGCACCAGTTTCTTCTTTGACTGGATTTTGCATTTGGACTACATTTTCGCTACTTCACTATTTTTTTTCTCTTTTTTTTTTGTTATCCTTCACTATCTTTTTCTATTTTATGCTGAAAGTGGAACCCCTACGGGTGCGTAATGTATTTTTTGGGTTTTATATTTGCAGTGGGAATCCATCTTCACACCCTCTTTTGTAACTCCTTTTTGATGAATATTATGGAGCCGTATAATGCTCCGTCCATATATATATATATATATATATATATATATATATATATATATATATATATATATATATATATATATATATATATATATATATATATTTATATATATAATATAGGAAGGGGGTCTGCTTATCATTCGGTTCAACCTATAGGGGTTGATCGGTAGTCTTCGATTGCCGATCAAACTTTTATATATATATATATATATATATATATATATATATATATATATATATATAATTTATTTATTTATTTATTGTCTTATTCAAATTTAGTAAGCCTAAATTAAACTCCAACCAAACGTTATATAACTTTAACAAACTTGAATATATCTAAACAAATTTTAACTAATTTTAACAAAATTAAATGATTTCTGACAAAGTATAACAAAATTTAACAAACATAATGAGTTTTAACAAACTTTAGTTTTAAAAATTTAAATTTAACCAACTTTATTGAATTTTAACCAACTTTAACAAGCATCAACAAATCCTAAAATTTAAATAAACTCAAGAATTTTTCAAAAGATGAACTCAATAATTCTTCAATGAACTTTTATAACTTTCAAATAAATCTTAAATAACCCTAAAAAAAACACAATGATTTTAAGTAACATTAAGAATGAATTTCAAATAAGTGAATAAATAAAACATAGAATAAACATGGTCAAACATTCCCAAACTAAATCAACTAAAAATAAACATTCAAAAAATTTATAAAAAGACATTAATGTTTTCAAAAAAAAAATAAAAAATGCTTTAAATACACTCCAATGAACAATTTCTATAACTTACAACACACTCAAATCAATCAAACATATAGAAAAACTCAAAACTTTTAATGAGATTAAATCCAACTAACTCAAGTTTTCAGTTCAAGTGAATCACTCCTTCTCAGTCGCTTTTTTTTAATTATGTTGAGGTTGATATTTTGAAAATATGCTTTTGAGTGTTTTGTTTTAAAAAGGGTTTTAATTTTATAAAAATAGAATTTTGATTTAATTTAATAAATGTATACATGAAAATTTTATGAAATCAATCCGATCTCATATAAATAATAGTTTAAATAATCAAGCATTTCGCCGCAAGACATGTATTAATCCCGAAGAATAAGTACATAACTTGAGGTGAAGTTTGATAAAATAAACTAAAGAATTTATGACATTTGTTTGATCTGCGAACAATTTTGACCGACAATTTCCCCTATCTAATATGAAGAAATTAGATAGGATTTATATTAATATGGGGTCTTTAAGTTTCCTATAAGGGCAATCCCCTATAGTTAATTACATCTTAGATAACTGAAGTCACCTATGAAAACTCTTGATATAGATCAGGAAATATTTATATTCATGACTTCCAAAGGTAAGGTTTCCAAAGAAAATGTGATAGTCGGAAATTCAATAGATGAATGGCTCAAATTTTAGAACATTTTATTTTGTCAGAATTCAAAGGAGAGAAGGCTAGAGGAAGAACACAGATTCAAGGGGAACCTTGATGTCCTCCCAAACTATCCTACAGTTTGGCCTTAAATCTTAGGAATGAAGTTATTTAAATTTCAATCCTGCCAATTAATTATAGGAATTACGTTCGCATAATACCCGATTACGCAAACAACCTGGAAGATGGGAGGATTTATGTCGTATCAGACGACAACCCCAAAATTCTAAAGCGAATTAGGGCATATATTGCACAGCAGAACTATACAAAGGCCTACAAAAAAAGATGAGGATTTATGTTGCATTAGGCAAGCCACCTCGAAGTCCTATGGCTTGTTGTTTAGACTAAGGAAAGGTTTGTTGATGTAGACAAGTCTTGCTGTTGAAGATGGTCGTGTTGCCCACTATGCATGCTCCAAGCTCCTTGTCGAAGTAGGTTTAGTTTAAAGAAGTGTCAATTGAGGAGAAAAGAGATGTATCATGTTTTAGAAAAATTAAAATTGAGATGTCTTAACATTTTATTAGGGGACATTAAAGTTGATTATAACAATACCGTTTAAGATGCCACGGTTCCATAATCCCGGCACCATTATTTTCATCAGATTCACTTAGTCCAAATGAATTTACTAAACCCAACTTAATGGGTTCCATACTTTCATTCAGACCATGGGAAAACCCTGCTAGCAACACGTGAGTTACATCCTCCAAGGAATTCCGGATCATCCAACGAGACGTTTTAATTTAGTTGCAATTATAGTTTTTTTATTTTGTTTGTGATTAAATTTTGAGCTGTTTTATATTTTAAATGTTGTGGTGATGAATTTTATCTTGTTGTGATTTTTAGTTTAGTTTTGGTTTTGGTTTTGTGGCTATCCTAAAGGTTTCAGTTTTCAAGCAGGGTGAAATTGTTATTTTAACATGCAAGCTTGCAAGAAAGGAAAGTATAGCACAGCGCAGGTAAGTAAATTGCAATAAAATAAAAGGCGTACCTTGCGAATCTTCTCATCATTTCCAACTGCACATAAAACACATGTTAGGTCATTTAAATATATGAAAAAAAACACCTAGGTAAAGCTAAGGGAAGGTCCTAGTTGTTTACCAAATCCTAATCCTATCACTAATCAATTTCTAAGGTGTGTTTGAGGATGATTTTCTTCATCAAAGAACAATGAAGTTTAATTGTTCTTCTAAAACATCTCATTGGATTAAGAAAATGCTTAGGACGAGTCCTAAACATCTTTTCAATGCTTCTTGGATCATTTTGAGTCCAGATGAACTTCATTATCTGGATGAATTGATCATCATGGGTCGAGTTGAGTTTTGACTCTTGCTCAGTAAACTTGGATGTTTGATTATCCTATGAGTGAGGTTATATTTCATTTGACATTTCATTTAAGAGTTATAATGATGAAAACCATTAGGGGCAAATTAGTTCATAAGGAACTTGACCATTCTTAATTGAAGTTGAATTAGTGATTTAAAATGATTCAATTTAGTTATAAATTTTTGGTTGATTTTTAAATGTTTTAAATTATTTTAAATGGGAAAGGTGTTTAAACCATTTAATTCAGTTAAGTTTTAATATTTTTAAATTGCTTTAATTTAATTATAATATTTCTGATTAATTTTAATAATTTAAATTGATTTAGTTTAATTATGAATTATCTCAAAATTAATCTTAATGTTTTGAACTTACTTTTAAATCATTTCAAATTAATTTTTAATATTTTAAATTTCAATTTTAATGCTTCAGATTAATTTTAATGTAGGGTTCTCCTAATCCTAAGGCACAGTGGAGAATTGATTTCATGTTATTTTAGTTTGTGGTTACTCCAAATTAATTTAATTTCAGTCATGAGTGTTTAGTCAAATTAGAGTTATTTTTAGTGAATTAAATCAAACCATAATTTTCCTAGGGTCCTCTGGTCCTAAGATACTTCTCCTAATTTTTCTATATTTTTATAATCAACACGCTAATTTCCATAATTAATCTTCAATAAAATGGTGCTAAACTTAGAAAATAGATAACTCCTTCTAGAGATAGCCTCTGACCTTGGAAAAATCAGAAAATTTTCCCAAGATCAGATGCTACAAAAGCCCTATAGTCTCAAGCCATAATGAATTGTGTATGTGAATGGAGAATTGAAATACTGAAAATAGTAAATAAATGATTAAAAATCAAATACGTAAAAAAATATTTTAATTTTAATTCCACATTGTTCTCCTCTGTTCACTGAGCAAGAGCCTATTTTTAGTTTATTTTTATGATTTTTCTATGTAAAGATATCCATTTTTTAAATTCTGACTAATTAAATAAATCAGAAAAATCTTATTTTCCTACTTATCCGACGCGACGCTAACTCAACCTAGACGGCTCCGAAGTCAAATGCGGCGCGCTCCTATTTTGACGCCACCATCTGACTCATCCCGCGCTTTATGTTCCGTTGTTCTATCTGGCGCAATCCTGGCCATCTAAACGTTACACGCTTTCGACTGGTGTAACCCGTGAGCCGTTCACACTAAAACCCTAAGATCTCAAGCTACACTCAACCAAATCGCATGGGGTTTGATCCTATGGACTCATCTAAGCATGACGAACATATCCATACGGCTAACATGCATTAAAATTAAGTAGAGTGAAATGGAGAATTCATGGAAGCTCGGGAGAAGGAGGAGTTCAATACCTTTGCTCTGAGAGGTAAGGCCTCAATCAGAGGTGCTCATCATGTTTGTAGAGGTCCAGGGAGCCTACAGATTAAGTCTCTGGTCTTGGTGAAGTGCCTAAACCTAAGTTTGACTAAGGCCGATTTGGAGCTCTGGCCGATAGCATAGATGGGTGGCTTGGTGATGGGGCTTTCACCGGGGAACTTCTTCTCTTGGTGTGGGGATGGTGCGTGTGAAGTTAGTTTGATTTTGGTGGAGGTTTGAGAAGTTTCCTGTTTCTGTTCAGAATTTCGACTGAGAAATTAGGCTCAGGTGGTGGAATTCAGGGCAGGAGAAGGGTGGGGATCTTCTTCTCTTGGCTGAAATTAGGTATGGGAGCAATTTGGGAGGGATTCGTGAAGAAAATTTCAACACTCGAAATTTGGTCATGGAGGAGCCATTTTATAGAACTCTTCAGAGAGGGGAGCTTAGGGCCAGACAATGAGTGCTCTGGGCCGCTTAAGGTGAGGGCTGAGTAGGGCCATTGATCACTGAGGTGATCCCTCACTGACAAGGTCCAATTTTAGATTTAAAGGGGTATGGCTCGGGCTGAGCTGTCCTGGGCCGCTAGGCGGCCGGCAAGGATGAAGGAGGTGGTCGTGCGGCCGAGGAGGAGTGGGGGAGTCGCTCAGTCCAATTAAACCTGACAGGGAGGTTGCTTGAGGAGGATTTGGTGAAGAGACTTAAGCTTAGCCAAGTGGCTAAACCCAATGGTCCAAAGTGGTGGACCATTGGTCCATGGCTCAAGGGACTTGGGTTAGGTCAGGTCAAACCAGTCCTAGGAGGCCTAGGGTTGGCTGCCATGAAGTTGGTTTGGTCAAATTGGTTCAATTGGGTTCAATTTAAGTGTCATTAGGTCATAGGTTCAATTTAGGGCACATTGGGTTTATGTTAGGCTACCTTGTGTTTGAGCTTGAGTTGGTCTAAATTAATTGAGTAACATTGTGTATATGATTGTAAGGAAGATTTTTCATGAAGACTTAGAGTAGATTTGAGTTCATTTGGGGGTTCAATTTAGTGGATTTTGGGATTTTGGTCAATTTAGGGCAAGTTGGCTAAGTTTGGGTTTAAGTTTGGCTAGAGAGGGGTTTAGACCCAATTCAAGGTTCCAAATGGTTTAGGGGAATGTGGTGAAGAGTCCCCAACATCAATTGGGTGGAAATTTTGGGAGTAGGGCAATCAAATTATGAGATTTTGGGCATGTGTTGGATTTGGGTTAAAATTAGAAGTTTTGGACTTTAAGTGGATTTGGATGAGACTTGGGCTCAAATTGGGGGGTCATTGATGTCTCAATTCAATTTAGGGGAGTGTTATGAAGGGTTTAAAACTGAAATTTGGGGAAATTGGTTGACATTAGGTCAATTTGGGGATTTTGGATTATTTAGGTAAAATTGGGGATTTTGGATTTCAAGTGGAATTGAACTCAAATGTTGGTCAAATTGGGCTTGGATTTGGTTTAGATTGATATTGGGGATATTTAATTAAAGTTTGGAATTGAAATTGGGCAAGATTGGGATCAATTGGGTCAAGATTGGGTTTGATTTTGGCACTTTTTGGGCTAAATGGGTCAAATTGGGGCTTTTAGTTAAATTGGGCTAAATTGGCCAAATTCGGTCATGCGGTAGTTGAGAAAAATGAAATTGGAAATATTTAGGAGATTTTGGAATTTTTTGGGAATTTTTGGAATTTTTGAAATTTTAGGCCAAGAGGGGTATTTAGGGTATATGGAGGTTAGTTGAAGTGTATTGGGGTGTTTTGGTGGATTTAAGAGGTTAGAACTGTTTTCAAATGATTTTGATGAATTTTGAGAAGTTTGGGTAATTTTCGGGGAATTTTGGATGATTTGGTGGATTTTAGGGCTTTGGGGGTATTTTAGGTATTTAGGCTGCTTTTAGGGTAAAAGGGTTAGAAATTAAATTTTTGGAAAAATTGGGATTGGTTGGAAGTGACTAATATGGAATTGTTTAATTGAGCCATGGACTAAAGGGTCACCCTCATTTTGTCCTCTAAGTGTTGGTACTAGCTAAACCCTAGCCTGAGGCTAAGAGCTTGGGAAAACCACTTACATGAGTTTCCAAAGAGTTAGGGAACAAAAGTGATGTGCTTTGTTTAAGGTTGTGAGTGTGTAGTGTGAATGTGTGTAAGCTTCAGACCTCCCAGGGTAGATCCTATGGCCTGATCACCTATAGGTGACTTCCCCTGGGCTTCCTTATGTTTGGTCTCTTCCTCCCAAAAACTGGAGGTTATGCCTTAAGTATATGAAAACTCCCAGTGAAGTAAGAAAAGTTTGAATTTCTATGGGGAGGGTTTCATAACTAGTCTTCTAAGAAAATCACCAGGAGAGTCCTACGGCTAGACCCTATGCTACTCTAAAGAGAGACTAGACCTCAACCAAAAGTGAGGTCAACACTCCTAACCAAGCTTATCCAAAAGAACTCCAGTCCCACTCAAAATCATTTCAAACTTTTTTTTAGTATGAGCCCTCAATTTCAATCATCTAAAGACACTTACCATAATTGTGTACAATATAAGCCAAGACTTTAATCAGTAGTATTCTTGGGAGCCACCACTATTGATATGTAATTAACTACAGGGGTTTCAACTTGTAGAGATACCATAATAAAATAAATCTTTGAGTTTGTCATCATATGGTAAGGAAAAATAAATCTTTTCTTACACTCATAAAGTAAGAAAAAAAAACCTAGTTTGTAGACCCATAAATTAACATGAATGATTGGATCCATTCTAAGATAATATTTATATCCCATATGATAGTATATTAATCTTCAAAAAACACATCCGATCATTTAGAAATCTTCTGAGATCTATGGTGGATATAAAATAAAAAATCCCACTATATGCCAAAATATTTTATAGAATTTTCACCATAACTAAAACCTGAAGATTAATTTATTCAAATCTTAGACATTAATGGTGTCTTCTTACATTTGAGAAACTTGCATTTGGTATTATTAAACTCTATGCTTGGGATTTTTCAAAATCTTTCAATAGATTATAATTTTTCTTAATTGGGTTCTTACTGCATTGGCAAAGATGATTACGACTTATGTATAAGCAGGATGGGACACCTGAATATAAGCTTTGTGTTTGTAAAGGTTTTCATGTGGTGCTGCTTCATTTCTTCAATTTTTATAGACAGGTAATCACATAAAAGTATGAAAATGTTTGGTGACAATGGATCCCTTGTTTAATACTTTTTTATAGTTTAAATTGTCCATTAGTTAGCACATAATAGTAACTATTATTCAACCATCTATAGATTAAATTGCAAAAATCAATGTTGAAACCCCGTGCTATAAGTATAACAATGATGAAGTAATAATTAATAGTGCCATAAGCCTTTTTTAAATCAATATTGATAATTAAGATTCTCCCTCTACACCTCTTATCCATATAAATGACTATTTCTTGTGCCAAAAGTTTATTATCAACAAGGTTCTTGCCCTTGATGAAAGCTACTTTTTGTGGAAAGATCAGCTTAGGTAAGTGAGGTTGAATTCTGGCAACTGATGCGGTGGCTTGCTAACGTAAAGTAATATTTCAATATTAATTTCAATTCAGTTACAAAGTATAATCAGTTTAATAAGAAAGCAGCCAATCTTTACACAAGTATATGTATCGCTCAAGTAATACAGGGCTTTAGTGGAGTCATGGTTATCGATCCCACAGGGAGGAAGCAAAATTTAAAGCATATCCGGATTTGTAAAACACCAAAAGTAAATATCAAAATTACCAACGTTTGAAGATGTCAGAGAATTTAAAATTACTGCAGAATTTTTTATACTTCAAATTAAAGTAATTAATTCTACACTAAGTTTTGTAATGTAAGGTTCAAATATAAGGAAAGTGTCCTCCTCCTTACAATGATATTTTGGTGAGTGAATGATATAGATTAGTATAAAATTTGTATTGTGTCAAATAGGAGCATACCTATTCTTCACCCTCTTCCGAGTGCTATAAAGAACATTGGATAATCATAGGTTTAGTCCTAAATCTGTGGTTAGGCTGGGAAGATACTGGCTCTCACTCTATAGCTCCCACCTCCCTTCGCCAGAAGGCTAAATCTTGCTTTAGTTTCCAAACACTTGAACTAAATTAAGGATTTTAGTTTGTCACCCTAAAATCTCAAATTCTATACCCAACAAACCATATTTACTTATTTATTTCCACCTAACCCCATGAACTACATCACTCATTTATGGACATTGAATGTAATCTCCACTTTTGTTGTAGAAAGCATAGCCCTTTCGAATCGTATGTTTCACAACATACTTTAACAATTCAATTGGCCAGATCATCATACCTGCAGCAGAACATGAAAAGTACCTTCCATTAAAGTGCAATATTACCAAAATGAGTACAAAATATATATGAAAAATCAAACATATTTTTGGTGCATCAGCAACCATGATCTTACTGATAACCTTGGATAAAATAGTGGTAGGCTTGATTGTTTTGAAGTGATTCCAATACTCCTTATCATAATTTTTTTTTAATTAAGGTGATGGTAGAGATTTTAAAATATTCAGCGGCTCCTACCACATAAAGTAACTCTAGACAGCTTTGATTACATCTTTTTTATCATATCTCAATAATGTTTGTAAAATACTATAGTGAATCCACTTGGCCCAACCGACTTGTAAGTGTTTCTAACAACCTCCCAAATTTTAAATTCAGAGGGAATATTTACAAGATTCAAACCAACTTGATTTTTATAGTCATCAAACAAATTACTGTCCAGATTATCCAAATACCCAAGTCAGTAAAAAAGGAAGTTTTGAAAATGGTCCAAACCATCTTTAATAATATTATTCTGATTAACCAGTCATATAGCTTCCTCATTCTTAAGAATTAGATTCTTTTGTCTTCTATTCTCAATGCAACCCTGATAATACTTTGAATTTTTGTCTCCATCAGCAAAGTAAGTTGCAACAACTTTCTATTTCAACATATTTTTTTCCAATTTCATTAGATCAACCTGTGCGGCAGATAGTTCCAATTCAAAAACTCATCTTTACAAACTTTACCTTCCAATACACATACTTTCTCTTCAGCATATCTAAACTTCTAGGATCTATCTCCGAACACCTCCCAGTTCAAAATTCTTAATTTCTTAGTTACATTTTTTGTAATGCCTAAAATCTATACGTAGCATTGGTACAAATATTAGTCACACAATCCTCATTTATGTTATTAAAGAAGTTAGCATGATTAGACAAGGTGTTGAGTTATTTAAAAGGGGAGACTTTTTATTTTTGTAGTGAGGTTATGTAAAGAAGTAAAGGGGTGTGGTCGAAACCAGCTTTCGATAAATGGTGAACTTCAGAATGTTGAAACATGTTGAACCACACTTGATTAACCAAATATTATCTAGTCTTTCAAAACTTTCCATTTACTCCATGTAAGTGGTGAGCTTGAAAATCCCAAATAAATAATCCACCCTCTTCAATTACCTCATTAAAATTATTAATCACTGATTGGTTTGTCTTCCCTCCTCCTTTTTTCTCACCTTGACATCTGATTATATAGAAGTCTCTCCCAATGAACTAAACAACGTGTAAATTTTTATTGATATTCTGAATAAATCTCTTAAGTTCCTTTCTTGAAGCTCTAGAATAGTCATTATACATAAAAGAAGCCAAGCACTTGTAATCAACACATTCCAACTTCGTGTGAATAAATTGGCATCCATCAACAAGAATATACACATTGAGTTCCTGTCTACAAAAAAGTCAAATCCTGTTGTTGTAGTTCAATAAATGGTTAAAACTCTCCAAATTCCTCAAATGATTCAACATGAATTTGTGTACCACTAGAGGTTCCAAAATTGAAAAACATAAAAGTTTATGGAACCTTATTAAATTTATAAATCTTTTAGAGAAATTGGGAAATGTAATTCCTCTATTCCAAATGAGGAGTTTAATCATTATGCAAAGACTTAATTCTTCTAGTTAGCCTAAGAAAAGATTTTCCAAGCAAAAAAGTAATATTTTTATTGCTTAATTCCCATTTATCCATAATTATATCATTAGTCCTTTTCTAGGACTTTTCTTTAGTTATCCACCACTCTTCCAATTCCTACCAAGCAACATTCAAATTTTCAGCCTCTATTATATCCTTTTCAAGTAGGATGATGTTTCTAGAAGCTTCTTCCCTCTCCAAATCATCATTGTTAGCAATATTAGGATATTTAAATTCCTTAACAACATTGATTTATTATTTATTTATCTAATTTTCTTGTGTACGAGTTCCTCTTAGTTATCTTCCATATGAGCCATAACTTTAGCTATTAGCCTTTGTTCTCCATCACAATTCCCCCTCAAATTGCTTTGCTTTTCCTGAACATCTCCAATTAAGCAATTTTGAGGATCCTTTTTTTGGTTGATTGGTTGTTCAGGCATGTGAGGAATTTGTTACACTATTAGTTGATTGGGTTCTTCCAGGTTATTATCACAATGGTCACCAATATTCTCTCAAGTAAACTCTTGTATGCCTTTTTCTCCACTCCTTGAAGTTTGTCCTCTTCTCAGCTCAAAATGTAACATATAATAGCTTTCCAAAAGATGTCTAGACATCACAAATCTACTACAATAGTATGGTTTCTACTTAACCACCACATGTTGTCAGTATCCATTATATAAAGAGCTTATCCACACCTCCTAAGCTACTGGTAAAGTGATGTCTTTCTCCACTAACATAGTTCTATTGAAGGCATGTTGAGATCGAAAGTAGGGATGTATAGCTTCATGGGTCTTCCAAAGATGGCACTAAATGAGAACAAAATTTATTTGTTAAGTAGATGAAGTTTGAGCTAGAAAACTTGATCCATACAAGAAAATTGAAAGTTTATAATTTGGATCAAAGTCAGGTGACTGTTTAAGCACTTTCATACATGCATTGTGAATATGCAACAACTTTTTGTAGGAAATTTTTTTCATAGTCCTCCTACCTTCATAAATGAATCATTATGTCTCCCATCAATTAAACTTACCTTCTTCTCTATTGACAATCTCATATCATTGAAAAACATTCTTTTGATATCCATATTAGGATGCACCTAGGTGAAGTTTCCAACTGGTGTAAATATCAGTGGTTCAAAAAAGCTTAATTGTATCAGTCTCAGATAAAATTAAATATGTCTTACCATTTTTTCTCACAACCTTAAACAGAAACCAAATTATAGCCGCCTTTTAAATTTTCATGATAATATTGAGGATGGATCAGAAGTGCCAAATGCTTATGTGTAAGTGTTTTTGTCCACAATATCAACAAAAGAAGGCTAGTGCATGGTTTTCAAGCTTCTACACCAATGGAAAAATAAACTCGTTCAACCAAACTATAACAAAGCAAAGCCTGCCATTTTTGTTTTACTCACAAAACATATGTTTATTTTAAGAATATACTTTATTTTATTAAATATTTAAAAAGAAATAAGATTGGAAATGTTATGTAGAGTCAAACTCACAATAGTTATTCTCAAAGTACTTTTAACAAATCTTACTACCTTGGTCAATACTTGTTTGTATTCTATTGTGACACCTTATTTCAATTACCTTTTGTATTTGTATATACTTATTTAATTACTTTTTTATTCTATTTACTAACATACATACATATATATATATATATATATATATATATATATATATATATATATATATATATATATATATATATATATTATTTGGTATTTATATACTTTATGGTAGACTTTTAAGATATATTTTTATTATTTTAGTTTTAATAAATTGTTAACTAACTTATAATGCCAATGCATTCATAACATAACCAAGTTTGTACACATTAATTTTTTTTCATTTAAAGATATATATTTTATATATAATTATGAATTTTTAATATACCTATAAGAGTATGGTATGCTAGGTTTTGAAAACTAGATAAGACATCAAAAAGAAAGAAAATGTTCAATATTCTAAGATTATAAAGGGGTTGAAAAAAATGATATAATAAATATTAAATTTGTTTGATATTAATTAAAGCATTTGATAGTGATGCTTTTAATTATGGCTTGATTAACTATTAATATATTTAAAAGTGTATAGGTATTATAAATATAGATATATGTATGACAAATTTATTTAAAAATGAAAAACTTTATAATATAAATGCATAAATATTAATAATTTCATAACATATTTATCAATTTATGTATCACAATTCAAATAGTTAGTTTTGTCTCACACTAATTTGGTTATTCAGTTTGCATGTTGATCAAAAAATTTATTATGCATAGGATTTTTAAAATATTTTTAAAATTTTGAATTAAAATATTATATGTTAATCTCAATGGCTTGATAAAGTTTTCTTTAAATGTTCAAACTATATATTCCTTTAAAATTTAATGATAAAAAATAAACTAAGCTTGAGCCAAGCTAAAACTAAGCTCTTTTGGTAATAAGCTCAACTCAACTTGATTTTGTTATAGCCATTAAAGTGCTGATTAATGGTTTGTAAAAATTGGATCGATTCAATACTTAAATGATCAAAGCTCAGGTTCTCAACAGTTACCACCCGTTCAATTTTATACCAGTTTTTTTGTCTCATTGAAACCACCATATGACAAATTCACCACCAGATCGAGTGATCTAGCTAGTTCAATTATATTTTAACAGTTCTGATACTAGGTAGTAGAAGTCCTTGCCTAGATAGAATTGCACTCTGGTTACCGAGATGTTGTTATGTATTATTTAGCTTTTTGATGCTACTTTTATATAATATTTATTATATTATTATACATCTTTCTTAATGCATCACAAATAATTTTTCTGTCTATTAATTAAATATCATATGAATAAGTTTGAATAATGTGATCTTTGTTTTCCAAATATATATCTGATAATATTTGTTTGGTTGATTATAATTATAACTAGTTGATTTGTAACTTGATTATTTAAGATGATGAATCCTTAAATTCCTAGTCAAGATTTTTTCTATCATTTTCTAGACTTATTAAGCTCGATCATGTCTCTTTACATTATTCACATTGATAATCCCAAACTTAATAAATCTCTTCAAAACCAATTACCCTGATGCAAGAAATTATCCTGATTGAGATGATTTGAGTTGTTGTAAAAGAAGCTGCAACATTGATTTCATGTCTTCAAACTCTTAGTACCTTTTTTGGGTATCTGTTGAGCTCTTCGTTAACCTATCTTCGGAGTGGAGATATGTTCCTTAGCTTCCTATGAATCCTCTTCCAAGTCCATGACGTGATTTTGCACCTCAAGCAAATTAGATTCTAAATGCATCATGCATTCTTTCGCCATCACAATTTCCTCATGAACTACTACGAGCTCTTATTTGGTCTTCCTCAACTCTTCATGAGCATACAATAACCCATATCTTGAGTAACTTCTATGATCGAGAGAATTGACATTTTAAAAAACTTGAGAAGTGACTGTGATTTATATCACTAACTATTTGCTATCAATATTGGTCATCGACTCACCCTCCATTGGTAATCTCACTAAAAAAGAGAACTTTGCCTCACTAATTCTTTCATCATGAATATCAAGTTTCATTGTGTCCCATTCACCTATGAACACTAAACATTAACAAAATCGTTGAGTCAAACATTATCGAGTGATTTATATTACCTTCAGGGGTGAGTTTGTCAATAAACGACATGGTTCCAATCGTTGAGCCCATAATGCTTTCAATGAATGGATCCTTAGGATAATTATTGGATCAAGCCACACTGATTGGTTGTCATTCCTACATCAAAGCATCGAGAGAGATAAACTCATCAGCTCGACCAAAACAAAAACACTAGAAAACATCAAGAATAGATATTTAGTTACTAGAACTAAGCCCCGTGAGAGCTACCAAGTTGGATCATTTACAACCATTCAAAGGATTAGAAACTTGAGCCCCTGCAATAACCTGTAGATCAACATGTATGGTTTCTTAGGAACAAGATATAATGTAGGTGGTGTTGGCCTTTCTTCCAGTGCCACTTCATTCAGATCAGTCCACAAAACACAGAACCATGGTTTATATACTTCCTATGGGATGGCTTAATCGTCCTTCTAACTCAATGTGCTTCAAACTTTCGACCTATTCAATTTACCCTTTGAATCTTACTCATTTTGGAACATCCTTCTCTTTTTCTCTTCTAAAGAATGATCATTCTCAACTTATCCTCAAGAATGTCCATTTTTTGTTTTGAGATTTTCTCCATCAAAGAAAAATCAAAATATTTATGAACTCTATGCAAAAACTAAGGAATGAAGAGGTGAATATTTTGTGGCTTTAACAAAGCTCACACGACTATTATATACCACATAGAGAGTTGATGCAATTTTTTTATTTTTATAAACCCACCAAAATTAATTCTATCATTGTGACACTCTACTTTTCCTTTTATGACAGAGTAACGATGCATCAACAAACACTATGGGGATGTTGCTCACATTTTCTACAATACGACAATGATCCTCTAGCAAAGAAAAAGATCAGAACACCATATCTTTCATGATAAGAAAGTCTTGATCTCTTTTCTTTGCACTACACTTTCTCAAGTTCTTGGAGCACAAGCCTCTTGGTGACTATAGTAAGTCACATTCTCATTTCTCATTCAACAACATGCATCATTGCTAGGTGTAGCTTGAAAAAAAAAAAATCTTCTACACCTTATATGGATCATAACAACAAAATAAGTAGCTTCCTTCACCTAAAAAGTAATGGCTCCTAAATAGGAAACAGTTCACATATCTTTGTTGACCTCACTTTTATTGAGGTCTAGTCTTTCTTTAGGAGCCTAGGGTCTAGCCATAAGACTTTTCTGATGATTATCTTAGAAGACTGGCAATGGAACTCTAACCCCATAGAAATTTTAAACACTTCTTTGCTTCACTTGGAGTTTCTTATGCTAAAATCTAATATCTAAACACATAGAAGGATGAGACCAAGTATAAAGAAACTCAAGAGGAATTCCCTATAGGATGGTCAAGCTTTATGACTCACCCTAGGTGGTTTGGTCTGGGTCAGGCTCACATACACACTTACACTAGACGTTCACTCACACCCTAAACCACACATGACTTTGATCTCCTACTCTTTGGAAACTCATGTGGGCGGTCCCCCTAAACCCTTAGCTCTAGGTAAAGGTTCGGCTAGGACCAGCACATGGAGGATCCAAATGGGGTTTTCCCTTGGTTTATGACTCAAGTAGGTTGGTATCCTTCAAATTGACCCTAATATTACCAAAAATCCCAACTTTGATCCTTTGACCCCTAAACTTCCCCAAATTACCAAATTACCCCTACAACCCTAACTTTCACCAAAAATCCCAAAATTGCCCAAATTGTATATTTCTCTCTAAAAATCATTTAAAAATGTTCTCCACCATCAAAGTTAACCAAAATCTACCACAATACCCAAATTTCCCAAAATACTCCCAAATTAGCCAAGATTACCAAAATACCCTTCCAAATTAAAAAATTATAAAAATTCCCAAAAATTCCAAAACCATACCAAATGTCCCCAAAATTAATTAAATCTACTTCATTGGACCCTTTGACAAAATTAGCCCATTTTGACTAAAATTCGCAAATTGCACCTTTAGGCCCAAAATGCCCAAATCACCTCCAATGTCAAACTCAATTGGCCCCTATCCTCGTCACTCTAAACCAAAATTCATCATGCCCAATCTCAATTCAAACCAAATACAAGTCTAATTGAACCAATTCCTAAACCCAATTTCAACCCAAATCAAAAATCCCCAATTGTGGCCATATGACCAAAATCCCATAAATTGAACCCCTTAGCCAAGTCAATATCCCCAAAATTGAATTCCAAACTCTTCATAACATTCCTAAAAACCAAATTGCTCCATCAATTGAGCTAAATCTAGATCCAAGCCTCACCCAAGTTCAACCCAAAACCAAAATTCCCAATTTTGCCCTAAATTGACGACATGTTCAATCTCCATCAAATTGAATGCCCATATCTTAAAATTGCCACCCAATTAATGTCAAGAAAGCTTCATGACATCCCCCTAGACCATTTGGACCACTTAATTGGACCCAAACCCAACCTAGCCCGACTAGACCCAAATTGAACCTATGACCCTATATGACCTAATCTAGCTAAATGTGACTAACCCAAGTCCACCATAGCCATCAATTGAACTGTAGGGATTGGCCTAAATCCACCTAGCCCAAACTAGTTGAGCCATGGACCAAGGGTTACCTAAATTAGGGGATTCCTTTCCTAAAATGCTTAAACCAAAGAGATCTTTCCCAAAACCCATCACCACTCAAATTAATTACCTAGCTCACCTGATCACTGGCTCACCCGCCCTGTCCTTGCCGGCAGGCGCAGTCGCCGGAGGAGCCCAAACTGAGATGGTCATACACATTAAATGCACCCAATTGAACCCATTCAATGCGTCCAGCCCTGATTGGTCACTTCCGTTCATCCCTCCACCTCAGCGGCCTATTGCACCCACCAGTCACCCCTGAGATCCACCAGGCTACCCTGGCTATAACTTGAGCTCTCCATGGCCAAAAGGGTGAGTGCTGTCATCCTTGGGGAAACTCTGCCAAATTGTTTCCAGAGCTTCCTCAAGGTCTCATGAGTTCAATCTAGCCACTCTCCAGCCCATATTTCCACTACCCTGAGCCAATTTTCCAACACAATTCTCAGCTGAAACCAGGATGGAATTCCCCACAACTCCACAGAGCACCAAACTTCAAATTAATTAGCTCCACACCATCCCCACGCTGAAAGATGAGGATACCTCACAAAAGCCCCATCACAGAGCTGCCCTAACCCAGAGTTTAATCAACACCCAAAATCTGGTCTAGTCGGATTTGGGTCTAGGCAATTCACCACAGCAAGACACTTCATTTGTGAGCTCGTTGGACCTCCCTGAAGCTTCTACAACCATCTGAATGAGGCACCCCCTCTCAGACAAAGGTATTGAACTCTCCCCCCTTCCCAAGCTTATTTTGATTCTCCATGAATGTTGGGTCGATTTCAGGCTAGGTTAACCGTATAGATATGTTCGTCTAGACTAGAAGAGTCTATAAGATCAAACCCAAATCGATTTGGTTGAGTGAAGCTCGATTTCTTAAGGTTGGAAGATGAACAGATCTTGGGATGAACCAGGTGAAGACGATGAAGGAGAACCGTCAGATCGCGCGTGTATTTATGAATGGCTAGGATCGCGTCAGATGGACTTTTGATGCATAAAGCGTATGGCTGACTGGGTTGGAGGTGTCTAACCAGAAGGCAACACGTGGTTTTGATGCCTACGAGGCTGACTCGGTGTCGCGTGTTTAAATGAGAAAATAGGATATTTAGCATTTATTTAATTCAGCTAGCTTAGAATATTCATAACTTGGTGTAGAAAAATCAAAAAAATAAAAATAAAAATACTCACTTGCTCAATGAACAGCGGAAAATAATGTAGAAATGGTTTCACGTTTATCTGATGCATGTCTGATTTTTAATTAATTAAATACAATATTTCTTGTTTGTATTTTACTTTTGCATAGGCATTTTACCATGGCTTGAGCTTTAGGGCTTTTGTTCTCTCTGTTATGAGGGATCTTCCCTAATTTTTCCAAGGTCATGGGGGATCTCTATATAGAGATCTCTAATTTTCAAGTTACTCATCCTGTTAGTATAATAATTATAATAATTAGTACATTAATCAGAAAAATACAAAGTAAATTTTGTAGGTTCAATGTGATCAGAAGATTATAGGAAAAATATAATTTTGACTTAAATCATTAAAAACCACCCTAATTGTAATTAACTCATTAAAATAAAAGAAAATGAAAATAGGCAAAATATAAATGTAAATAACTTAATAATGATTATTCACTGTGTATTAGAGTGAGAGGAACATCCTGTAAAAATTTGAGATTAATTGGAGTTAATTTGACCACTAAACTTAATTTTTTAAGTTAAATAGCATTTTTAGCATTAAAAAAATTATAATAATTAAAATATAAGTTGGAAAATTATAAAACTGGTTTTGGGAGTTCTTGGTGATCAGGGAAATCTAATAGAAATAAAATGGTCATTAAAATAAACACTTCATTTTTTAGCATATTTTGGAATTTTGAAATAATTAAAAATTATTAAAAATAATTAAGAATCATAAAAATCACTAAAATGTAAAAATGCACTATTAGTCTCCTCATCACTTAGGAGCAATTGAAATAATTTTCCTAATTTTCTAGATAAATATATTAATTTTTAAAGGCTAAAAATTGACTTTTCCTAATTTCTCACAAAAAAAAATAATTCTAATACTAAAATATAAATCACAAAAATATGAAATTTATTTCTCTGGGCTCTCTGACCTTAGAGAGATTTAAGAAAAATATAAAATTTAATTTTCCAATTAAATAATATTTTATATTTAATTAATACTCCTGAACTTAAAATAACTATAATAATAAAATCAAAATTCAAAAAATCATGAAAATTGGTCTATGTGGTCCACTAGTCTAGGTGAACTTCCAATAATTTTCCTGAGAATAAATATTGTGTTTTAAATAAGTTATTGAATTATCTTTGAAAATCCCAATTTTTGCATGTAAATAATTTTATGTTAAATTAAAATCAGAAAAATCACATTTTCTTTGTTGTTTTAATTGACCCATAACTGAGGCAATATACAAATTTCAAAGTCATTTGAGTTAATTTAGTGAATTATGAAGTGTTAGAGCCATAGGGGCAAAATTGTAATTTTTGAAGATTTAGCCTTAATTAATGTTTAGGCTTAATTAAGAGCGTAAATGGGCAATTAATGATCATAATTAACATGTCTAAATGATTGAAACATAAAGGGATAAGTGTTAGAAACCCATCTCACTTGTGTCATATTAAAAGCTAAATTTACAATTTTACTAATTATTTTAATTTGGAAGATAATCAAAATCAAATTATCTTGAGTTTTAGGGCATGGTTTTTGAAGTTGATAACTCATTGATTTAATACCCTTAGTTGGTATTTAAATGACAATCCAGTATTTTAATAAGAATCATGATCACATAAGTTAACTCTTTCTAAAATTACAAATATACCCATCAATTCTTAAGGGCTTGGTAGTGAACTAGGCTTGATCAAAGTTTGACTAATGAGGTTTAGAAAGGAAACTTAATCAACTTTAAGACACTTTTAAGACACTGTAAACCCAACTTTAAAACTAAAAAATCGGCTAAGTATTTTTTAATGTACCAATTTGCCCCTAGAGGGTCTTCACTTATATAACCCATAAATGAAATGTCAAGTGATAATTACCTTATTCTTAGGGATGATTAAAATATTAGTGTGCATTGAGTTTAAAGGTATGATAGGGATGAATCATCAAGCAACATAATAAGTTTGAATGAACTTGAGATGCATCAAAGGATTGTGAGATGTCTGGGGCCCGACCCTAGACCCTTCTCATAATCTTTTGGAGGACGATTAAACTTATTATGCCTTGTTTAAAGAGTCATCTACACACATAAACAAATATGACTCACCAAGTTATGACATAGGACTTGGTAGGCCCATGATGAACCTATCTATAGACTTTCTCTGTTTTTCATACAAGCATGTTTTAATTCCTGCAAAACAATATATATATATATATATATATATATATATATATATATATATATATATATATATATATATATATATATATATATATATGCATTCCAAGACTAATCTTTCAGTGGAGGAACGGGAAGAATTGATAAGTACGCTATTATATTATTGTATTGCAATTTACTTTCATTTACATTTCCGCATTCAATGATTTTTTTGCAAAAACAAAACTTGCATGTGAAAACAACAAAAACAAAACTGTATGTCAAAACTGAAACTTTTAGAATAGTCACAAAACCAAAACTAAAACAAAATAAAAATCAAATTCACCGCCACAACAAAGCAAAATATAAGAGAACTCAAAATTTAATCACAAACAAAATCAATATCACAATTGCAACTAAATTGAAACATCTCTATTGAATGATCGGGAATCTCTTGGAGAAGGTAACCTATAGTTGCTAATGAGATTTCTCACAGTCTGAATGAAAGTACTGAATTCATTTAGTTAAATTTGGTAAATTCATCTAGACTAAGTGAATTCGAAGAAAATAGTCAACTTGATGTCGCTATAATCAACTTGAATATTCTCCTAATAAGACATTAAGACACCTCCATTATTTCCAAAACATAACACTTCTCTCATCTCTTCAATTTGACATTTCTAAAACTTAACTTGCTGCGACGAGGAGCTTGGAGCATACACAATGGACAACACGACCATCTTCAACAGCAAAATTTCTTGCTAGAATTAAATAACAAGTCATAGGACTTCGAGGTAGTTTTCCTAGTGCAGCATAAATCCTCATCTTATCTTTTAGGCATTTGCATAATAATGTTGCGCAATTTAAGCCCTAACTTATATTAGGTTCTGAGGTTGTCATTTGATATGACATAAATCCTCCTATCATCCAGATTGTTCACATGATCGTTATCAAATGAATGTAAGTCCTGATTAATTAAAATTGGCATGATGAAACTTCAAATAATCACCTCAAATTGAAGCCAAACTATAGGATAGTTTGTGAAAACACCAACATTTTTCTTGGATCTATGTCATTCCCCTAGCCTTCACTTCCTTCGGATTTCTATAATAATTGTTCCAAACTTGAGCCACTCACCTATTCGATTTCCTATTACCATAATACCTTTAAGATCTTACCTTTTAGAAGTCATGAAAATATTATTTCCTGATCTAAATCGAGAGTTTTCTTAGATAACTTGGGTTATCTAAGATGTGATTAACTATAAGGGCTTGCCCTTATAAGAAACTTAAAGACCTCAGATTAATATAAAACCTATCTAATTCTTTTGTATTAGATAGGGGAATTTGACGGCACATAAATGGTTCGCAGACCAAACGGATGTCATAGACCCTTTAGTTTATTTGATCGAGCCTCATTAACAAGTGATGTGTTTACTCTTCGGGGTAGATGCATGACTTGTGATATAGTGCTCATTTATTTAAACTATTACATATATGAGATCAGTTTGATTTCATATTTTCAAATTACAAATAATATTTTTCAAAACTACAAATATATACATTAAATTAAATCTATTTTAAAACGAGCGACGAGATTTATATTCCGACGACCAACAAATCCTAATCTTTAGCGACTGATAATGTTCAAGTGCTCTCCCAACTACTCCCTATAAGTGTAATTACAATACCCCTAGTGGAAGGAAAGTTCGAGCTCATCTTTAAACTCTCGCGACTATTCTCCAAGGCCTAACCAGTAAAGCTTAGTGGTTGTAGAAACCACTTTTCTGATTGAATATGATTTAATCTCTTATTTCTCGCTGTGATCTTGTCACTCCATAGTAATGCATAAATGTGTCCATTTTTCTTCTCATTCTTTTTGCAATATTCTGTCGAAGTGCTAAGAGAATTGTAGAACTAAATGTACATATAAATTAGGTTTCTCAAGCTATCAGGGAAGCCCAAACACTGATGGATCTTATAGGACTAATGGATCGAGCACAATCACCACGCACCTAAAGCTTAGCCACAAGAGAATTGTACTTGCAACCACATCCATCAAAATTACATCTATAGGACTTGCCTCTCAAAAGAAATTGGCGAGCATCTATTACCAAGCTGATTAATATTCTTGTGAGCACCTCTGCTTGAGCTCACCAATGCTCATCGAGTTCCTTCGCTGAGCTCACCTGCATCTATCGAGCTACATGGAAAATTTTGCTAAAAGATCCTTCAAGGTTGCTTGCATGGCAAAAAGAAGCAAACTCCAAACTATCACTATCAATGCCCACTTATGAGTCGCTTGACACCCATGACAATATCTCATTAACAACTAATCTCACTATGCCTCGTATAATATGTCCTACAATTTGTTATCTATGTATTCTTTATTCTCTATATATATATATATATATATATATATATATATATATATATATATATATATATATATATATATATATATATATATATATATAGCCCTATAAAAGCAAGAACATTGAGATTTATATAAAAGGGAAAGGGAAAAGAGAAGGGGATCCAATGGAGGGTAAACACACATACCTGAAATCCTCGACTCACTTTCACCCCTTGAACTCACCTTACAAGATTTTTTATATGGATTCACGAACTATATGAGATCCTATGTCCCAAAAGAATTCATAAGTAAGGAGCTTCTTATCTTGTTTTAAGACAAAAAATTTCACATGAAAGATCAAATAAATTCATAATGACCACTAGTGAAAATGTAATGATTTGTGCTATGGAGCTAAGAATATGGTTTTCTATATTATTAGTGGATATAATTGATAAAAAAATGCAAGAATCTCAACTAGCACTTATTGATAAGTGTATTATGAGACATTTTATGTCAAATCTTCTATAACATTATCTTTTTCTATTATCTCATTATTTCATCTCCACAACGATGTATTCTAATTTATATTAAATGTAATTTCTTTAAAAAAAAATTAAGTCAGAACAATTTAACCAAAATAAATTAATATGAATTTTATCATTACTAAATTTACTCTAAAACTATAATAATATAAGATTTATTGATTAAAATTTATGTCATATTTAACTTAAAACAATTTCAATAATTATAGAATTACAATACCTTAGTGACCAAAATTTTCATTTTTTATTTTATTCCCGCGCGAAGATCGTCTATTTCTTCAACAAATCCCGCGCTGCAGCCGCTGCGACAGCAGCCTCCATTCCCCCGCATCCGCCGTCCCTCCGCCTGCGAGTTCCACATCCTCCGCCATGGGTGACTCTCCCAAGACCTTCCGCACCCGTGTCTGCATCATCGGTAGCGGCCCAGCAGCCCACACCGCCGCCATTTACGCCGCTCGCGCCGAGCTCAAGCCCGTCCTCTTCGAGGGATGGATGGCCAACGACATCGCCGCCGACGACCAGCTTACGACGACCACCGACGAGGAGAAGTTACCCGGTTTCCCTGAGGGCATTCTAGGGTCTAAGCTCATGAAGCGATGTCGCGCACAGTCCGAACGATTTGGCACCGAGGTGCTATTTGAGACGGTAACTTCCGTTGATTTCTCCTCCCGTCCCTTCCGCGTTGTTTCTTCCTCCACAGTCGTGGAGGCAGACGCCGTCATTGTAGCCACAGGAGCGGTTGCTCGTCGTCTTTATTTCCCTGGCGCGGACGAGTTATGGAACAGGGGAATCTCAGCCTGTGCAGTCTGTGACGGCGCGGCCCCGATTTTCCGCAACCGTCCCATTGCGGTGGTAGGTGGCGGCGACTCAGCCATGGAGGAGGCCAATTTCCTAACCAAGTACGGATCAAGGGTTTACATTTTACATCGCAGGGATACTTTCAGGGCATCCGAGATCATGCAAGCAAGAGCATTGAGAAATCCTAAGATAGAGGTGGTATGGAACTCGGAGGTAGTGGAGGCTTATGGTGCTAAGGACGGAGGACCGCTCAGTGGGGTGAAACTTAAGGATATTGCCACTGGAGATATTAGCCAGTTGGCGGTGTCTGGGTTGTTCTTTGCAATTGGACATGAGCCGGCCACGAAATTCCTTGTAAATCAGCTGGAGCTCGATTCATATGGCTATATTGTGACAAAGCCAGGAACTACCCAGACAAGTGTTAAAGGAGTTTTTGCTGCTGGCGATGTGCAGGACAAGAAGTATAGGCAGGCGATCACTGAAGCTGGATCTGGTTAGTTATGACAAGTTTTGATCTTTTCATCCTTCCTTTTACATTTATGCGAATATGTTATCACACCTGCGAAGCATATGCGCCGTATGATTTCTCTGGGGGTGTTTGAATGCACGAAGGATTTAGCATTTGTAGGATTTAGTAAATTTTGATTTGTTAAATTGATCTAATTGCTGGATTTATTAAATCCGAATTTAACATGAATCAAACTTAAAATTCAGACCTTAAATCCCAAAGTTTATAAATCCATGAAATTTGGTTGGATTTAATAAATCCTGACGATAAATCCTGTTAACAAGGCGCTACCAAACACCCCCTCTAATTGAAAAAAATGTTTTAAATTGTTATTTGGTATAATAAAGCGGCAGAAGAGTCAATGCATTATAGCTCATTTACAAATTGTTGGAATTTATTATAAAATTAATGGCTTATGAAGTTATTCTTAGAGGCAGTACTGTGAGTCGATGTTTCATATACAAGTTTATGGGTTGTAGATTTGTGCTGTTTTTGTTCAGTATGATCTTGCATAGTAACACATGTGAAGTGGGTTAATAATTATAAAATCTTTGTGGTTTAAGAGCTTGATATTTGTCGCTTTTATGTTTCTTTTTACGATTTTTAGCAATATTTGCAACATAAAGGGTAATGAGTTTTTTAGGCTTTGGAATGCATGTTGCAAAGAGTCCTCGCATTTAGCTTATAACTGATAAAAGCCTTTTATCTTAAAATACATAAATCAATACCAAATCTTAAACTATTCTACAAATTTATGGCACAATTAAATTATAAATCCACAATTAAACTTATTTCCTTTTGTTGCATAGTGATAGGCGGATTAGATTTAGTAGGTAATAGATTATATCTCATGGGATTACAATTTGAGTTTCAGATTGTGAGAATATCAAAGAGATTGTGTTTGTTGCACTTTAAATAATCCAATTTGTCCATGAAAAATTTTGTTAGTGGTGATTCTCAAATAACATTATTGAGATCGAAGATGTCTCCAGTAATTCATAGGCACAATCATTTCATCTACTAAGCGTTGTATGAAAGATATCGTGGCTATTAAAAATAGACTATTGGGTCAAATTTTAGATTATAGTAAGGCAATGATGAGTTTAAATACTTTAAATTTTTTTAAGGAAAGCTTGTTTTTGAATATATAATTTGGGATTTTATGATAATTATCTTTTAAATCTGAACTTATTCTTTCTTGATCTCTTCTCTTCCCTTTAATCTACATCCAAATTCTGCTCTCAACACATATGCCATAGTCCTTTAAATCCTCCAACCTCTTACTGCAGACAAGCCGATGTTAGAACTGTTGATATCGTTGCCTCCAATTGATCCACTTGTGTCGTTATGCTTTTTCGTTGTTGTCTTTGTGTTGTTACTATTTATTGAAGCTCATTGCCTTTCATTGCTTATCGTTTGCTGTTGCAAATTATCTGCTAATACTAGCATATATCATTGTTTACAGTCATTGCTTGCTTGTTGCTGTTGACTATCTAGATGGAATAAAGTACTTCCCTAATGCTACTTAAGAGAAACAATCAATATACTTGATGTTTTCAATGAAAAGAAAAAGAGGAAATTTATTTATACATTGAAAGAAGGAACAAGAAAGTAAACAAATTGAGTTGGTATTGAAGCATCGACCTATTTCATATGATTCAAGCAAATAAGAGATATAATAATAAGTGAGATCAACTTTATGTTTTGGAGATGCGTCAGACATAAAAAAAAAGAGGCATGAAAAATTGCTAAAGAAAGTCAATAAATGACTGACTGCATTTTTTAGTTGATCAAAAGGCTAGATTAGTGGAGAAAATTGCTATCATGATGGAGTGGATGATGATATAAACAATTATAATTGCAACTAGTGAACCATGTTTTATCTCCCCTACTTGCCAAATACAAATATGGTTGGAGAGAATGGAGTTGAGGTTATGGCTACCGCTCATAACAAAATGGCGTGACCATTTACAATATAAACCAAGTGAAATATCCTGTACATTATGGGATCATTTACACTGAGAGGATTGATGCTTGGATCAACCAAGGCTTCATCTTTTATGAATATACCCTTGACTAGATCGCCTTTGCCCAACTTCGGTTAACCCATTATGCCTTAGCGTGGTAGGATGCTCATTTGAAGATGAATAACCATGAAGAGGTGATTTGGGGAATATTTAAGCAGTTGGTACGCGGAGAATTTTATAAAATGGGGCATGTAGAAGATAAATGAAAAAGGGCACATGGTTTGAGGCAACTACTTGCCGGTTGTGTAGTTCATATTCGATTGTAAATAGGGCGTCCATCTATATGACAATGCAAAGGGGGTTTGGCCAGTTGTAAAGGATGGTGTTGTTGTCAAAGCTCATAAAACAATGGCAATACTTCCGTTCACTTGCCTTTTGCTCCTATATTCCATTTTAAGAGGTGCAGAATTAGCTTGATCATAGCTTCTATATGCCATTAAAGAAGGTAAAATGAGGTTCATTTAAGGTGACTTTCTTTAGTTTGATAAAGTTCTTTGATTTTTTTTTGTCGAAGAATTTATGCTCATTCTGTGATCATTGCCATCGACGAATTATTTTGGCAAATGATGCTAGTCAATATGAAGTTGTTAACCACCTCAGGGTTCTTTTTGCCGAAACAATCATTTCGATCAAAATGGAGAAGTAATCAATCATTACTTGGATAAACTTTTCTAGCTGCTGGCTAGAGAAAACAAATCGATCAAGTCCATGTGTCAAGTTATGAAGGGCCATAAGCTAGATATTAATTAGAGCTTGTGAGAGGGTCATAGTGGCATCGTGGTGAATTTATGTCATTTTAGACATCTTTTGGAGATCATCTTTGTGTTTTTTCTGAGAGGGAACCAAATCTATCATTGTCTTACAATTATATGCTAAGGTTCTCTTTCCTCGGTGACCTTGGCATTCCCTAAATGAGTTTTGTTCATAATTCTTTCCACTTTATTCTATCTCCCAACCTCAAGTTCATTGAAGTGACAGGACCCCTAAATAACTAGTCTCTTATTAGTAAGGACAGCTTTGATCTTGAACATTCTCTGAATGGCCACAAAGGGTAAGATTTATCCTATCATCAGATACTCTATCAATGGATCCATCCAATTTGCCTCTCTTCTTGAATTTCCATAAATATCTCATCGTTGATGTTAGGATGAGATTACTCCAATGTTGATTGCTTATCAACATTTACAATTTTGAAAAGCAGATTGGCGGCTTGATTTTGTTTTCTTGGGATTTGCTCATTCTTGAAGTACTCAAATCAATTGGTCATTGTCTTCACTTTAAAATGATATTTTTGTAGGTCTACTTTGGAATTGCCCCTTACACTTGGTTCACCATAAGTTGGGAATTCAAAAACTTGGTCGAACGATTCTATCATTTCCAAGAACTCACAAAAAGTTCTGCCTCAGTTAAACATCTCTCAAGCGTCTTGAGGATGAAGCTCAGACCATATAATTACTCCTCAATTTTGATGTAGCTATTGGGGAGTTCAAATAACTCTATCAATGTCCTTGGTTGTTGTTGGTTTTATGTGTCTGAAACGTCCTTCTATAAACCTGGGTTGATGGTTACGTGAGTGACTATAAGTTTCGAATCTTTAACTTATATTATCTTTTATTAAAGCTTGATAGAAGCTATATTGGGATTTTATTTATTTATTGTTATTTCCCATTTTTGTATTTTCTTTTATTTACGGCTAGTTATAGGAGTTTTTGTTTTTAGTTTATTTGATTTGATTTTTGTAATTTTGGAGATATGGGTGTTATTTTTTTCTGAAGTTTAGGATATTTTTCCTAAGCTTAGGAGTTGTACGTGTTATTACTTTCCTAAGTTTAGTATTATTTTCTTACTTTAGGAGACATGCGTGTTATTTCTTTCTTAGGTTTAGGATTCTAGTAAGTTGTATTTAGACCTACATTTTGTTTCAATAAAGGCATTTGACTCAATTCTCCAAATCAAGATGGTATCAGAGCTATAGATCTTACCATAGTCGTCGAATCTCCACCTGCCTGGCCAAATGCCCTTCCTACCACTGGAAATTCTCTTGGCAGACACCTTTTCTCCATGCGAACTCCTTCTCGTCTTCTTCCTTCACCAAAAATTTCCTCCTTAATCTTTTTCCAAAGCCAGCTCTCCTCTCTGTAGCTGAAATTCCCTGTTGTAGTCCCTCCTCCCGCTGGAACTCCTTCCTACAATAAAAAAAACTTCCCTGCAGGTTGGCAGATGTAGGGATCGATTTTTTCTGTACGTCATCGATCAATCCTCTCTTTTGGCTCCGTTACGGCCATGGTTCCACTCTGTCGTACTTAAAAGTAACACAAAGTTCTAAGAAACTTGCAAGATGTAAATTAGGATCTTCATTTGAAGTTCCACCAAATTGATTGTTTTGTACTATTTGGATAATCGTTGTGCTTAAGCTCAAATGAATTAGCGGCTACATCAGAATTTTGGATAGTTAAGTGAATTTCATCTAATGTAGGGTTAGCGTAATCTCTTAATGGTCCAGATTGATGTTCATTTTTTTTTCTTTGGTTGTTTATGTTATTTTCCATTATTTTAAAATTTATAGGTTCTTTTCTCTGTTTTCTAATTCTCCTAACAGTGCGTTCTAATTCTGAATCGTAGGGTATAAGATTTTTCAGAACCAAATTTGCCCATACAATCGAAATCAGTTCACAATAAAACAATTAACTAAATAAGTTGCAATTCTATAAAGGTTTTCTAACAGTCCTAAATTGTCCGTTACTTTAATTATGTTGTTCCCCGGCAACGGCGCCAAAAACTTGATCCCGCGATTTTAAATATACTTATAAATATAATAATTAGACACCACTACTAAAAGATATGAATTTTTAGCAATGGCGCCAAAAACTTGTCTTGGAGCGTGATTTTAATTTTAGTAACAATTAAATATTTTAAACTTTTGATCGCAGAGTTACCTTTAAACGCAAGTATACGTATTGCTCAAGTAATACATGGTTCTAATGGAGTCCTGGTTATCGATCCCACAGGGAAAAATATATTAAAGCCTACGAACTAGGATTATATAAACCAAATTAAAATTACAACTAATCGAATTTGTCTATTTGTCACTAATATACAATCGAAAATAAAGTTATTATATTTAAACTAGTTTTACTAACAGATTACTAATACTACTAAAGTTAAGTTCAAATATATATATAAGCAAGAATATTTCTTCTTTGTTAAGATATTTAAGTGAAATGATAATTAAAATTAGTTTTATATGTGTTGTGTCAAATAGGAGTATACTTATTCTTTACCCTTTGGTCGAGGCATGATAACATCGATTAGCTCTATCGTCAGTTACATCGAATCATGCTAGTTCGGGAGGATACCAGCTCTCACGTTCCCCTCACCTAAGGGCTAACATCTACACCTCAGCACCCAAACGATAGGACCAAATTGAGGATTTTGGTCTGTCACTCTAAAATCTCCAATTCTACGTCTGATTAATATTATTTTCCTATTTATTTGCAGTTCTCCTTTCAAGGATTTACCTGTCTACCTTTCAAAGAGAACTGTGATACATACTAGCAGTTAATTCTTAGCCACTGTCGGATCTTAAAATTTTTCACGTATTTTAACAATACAAATGGCTAATTTGTGTAGTAAAGTAGGTTTAGGTATAGTATCATCACATCTTATTTAAATTTTGTATATTATACTAATTTATTTAATCATTTCACAAAAACATCAAAACAAGGAGAAAGACAGAACTACTCAGAATTCATGGAAAGGATGCAATAAAACTTGAATTTCATGTAATAAAGTAAAGTTCTAAAAACTATAATAAATAAACACTACTTATCTCAAATTCCTCCCCAAACAAACTCTTTGAAGTTCCTCTGGATTTCTTCCTTTCTTACACCACACGGAATTCTCCTTCGAAATGACGATGCGAAGAGATCTCTCACTTCCCTTCCACTCTTACAATCCCTCGAAGAATTCTTCACAAAATCTCTATTCGAACTCACTACTCACTAATAACTACACTAATGACTCTCTAATAAACTCTTTAGAACACTTTGGACTCACTAGTAATCACGTAGGAGATACTTTTTTCGGCCTAATTTGGTTTTTTTTAAAGTTGTAGAAGAGTCTATATGGGTTTTGCAGGCACCTCTTCGAAAATCATCCACATTCGACGTATTTCTGGAAAGAACCGTCGATCCTACCGTAGGCGGCCTCGAGCTCACCGTCGGCGGCCTCGAGCTCGCTGTCGGCGGACTTCTAGAAACAGTACTTTTTAGACAGGCCCTGTCGTCGGTGGCCTCGATCTCCGCCGTCGACAACCTTCCTTGGAATTAATTCTGAACTCTCAGGATAAACAAGCCGTCGGCGCCATCGACCTCGCCGTCGGCGTCCTAGGTCAATTTTTGCATAATTTGGTCCTTTTTGTTCCAAATTCGCTCTTTTTTGCATATTTTCGCTCATTTATCTTTAAATTTTTATACCTGCAGAAATACACCAAAAATACTCTTCTTTAAAGTGCAATATCATCAAAATCAGTATAAAATAGGCATGAAAATCTTAACCTTATTTCCTTGGGTCATGCACTTTGCGTTAATATAAAATTGCTTTTATTTGATAAAGATGTGTATAAAGATATTCAATAATCGCATAGTTATCTTTCAACGCAAGTATACGTATCGTTCAAGTAATACAGGGCTCTAATGGAGTCTTGGATATCGATCTCACAGGGAATATTTTAGAGGCTACAGACTAGGATTATAGAAATCAATTCACAATCACAACTTGTAGATCGAATTGCCTATTTGTCACTAATATGCAATCGTAAATGAGATGGAATTTTTAAAATAAACTAATTCTACTAATAAAGTGAAATTTAAATAGATAAGCAAGATTTATTCTCCTTGTTAAGAAATTGAAGTAAATGGATAATTAAAATTAGTTTAAAAAAACGGTGTTGTGCCAAATAGGAGCATACATATTTTTACTCTTTAGTCCAGGCATAAAGAACATTGACTAATCATATGTTTGGTTACTGAATCTGCGGCTAGTCTGGGAGGATATCGGCTCTCACTTCGGAGCTCCCACGTTCCCTTCGCCTGAGGGCTAACATCTACACTTCAACACCCAAACGATAGGACCAAATTGAGGATTTTAGTCCATCACTCTAAAATCTCCAATTCTACGTCTGATAAATATTATTTTTCTATTTATTTGCACCATATTTTCAAGGACTTTGACCTCCTTAAATCTCGGATGTAATCTTTATTATAGTTGTTAAACTCAACATATTTTAACTAATCAATTGGCCAAATTGAAAGTAAATTAAGATTTAAGTGAAAAGATTATCACAACTTCTTTAAAATTCTCTTTACACATTAATTTTAAATTACCATTTCACTAAAATATCAAAACAAGGAGAAAGACAAAAAAACTACTCAGATTTCACAGAGAAGATACGACAAAACTTGGATTTCATATATAAAAACAAAGTTTTACAAACTAAAATAAGTTAATACAACTTATCTCGAATTCCTCCCCAAGCAAACTCCATAAAGTTCCTCTAAATCTCTTTCTTTCTTTACAGCACGTAGCATTCTTCTTCAAAATGTCAAGGAGAAAGGAATCTCTCACTTCCCTTCCACTCTTTCAATCTCTCGAAGAATCCTTCACAAAATATCACTAATTGAACTCACTATCTAAAACAAAACACTCACTAACACTCTAGAAATCACAGTATGAACTCAGTGGACACACGAATAACAACCAACAAATACTCGACAACCATATTTTCGGCCTCAAATTGTTTCTTTTAAAGTAGTTGAAGAGTTTCCAAGAGTTTTCCAAGCATCCCTTCAAAAATCGTCCACATTCAATGCACCTTGTGAGAGAACCGTCGATTTCGCCGTCGGCGGCCTCGAACGCGCCGTCGGCGGCCTTCTAGAATATTTAGCCTTGGACCCTCTTTCATAAGGCTCCGCTGTCGGCGGCCTCAATCTCGCCGTCGGTGGGCTTCCTTGTATCATTTTCTGAACTCTCGGGAAAAACACGTCATCGGCGCCCTAGATTAAATTTTCATATTTTGGTCCTTTTTGCTCCAAATTCGCTCCTTTTTGCATTTTTTCACTCCATTGTCCATAAATCAACATATCTGCAGAAAAATATCAAAAATACCCTTTTTTAAAGTGCAATATCATCAAAATCAATATAAAATAGGCATGAAAATCTTAACATATTTTTAGTGGGTCAGAATGCAGAACATACTTAGCAAAGTGTTCAGTCTAGAATATATGCATTTTCACAATAAAAAACTAGGGACTACACGGGCGTTATTATAGGTATATTTTACTCTCGATAATACCCCAGTGCACTTTAATCACCGTAGAATTCGTGTCATGTCACATAAAACAAAGTAAAAATTTAATAAGTTGACTCCAAATGTTCAATGTAATGATTTTAATTATATGTATTATTTATGTTCAGAGTAGGCCGATAAGAGTATTGTTTGATTCGGGAGAATCACGCTCTTTTATAGCTGGAGAACTGATTAAAGTGATGCAATTGAATGTTATTTCAATGTTTATGATACTATCGGTTAGAATGTCAAGTAATACTTTTGTGGAAGTTAATCAATCACGTGAGGTGAAGCTTGTGATTGGCGGAAAACTTATTATATTACCCTCGGTGGAATTTTGATGTGATTTTAGACATTGATTGGATGTCTAAATACTATCACTATTGATTGCAATAAAAAGATCGTTAAAATAAATGTCCTTGTGGAAGCAGAAGTTAAATTTTGTGGTGACAGATGATTGACATCTATGATAATTATCTGTTTGAAAGCTTACAAATTATTGAATCGTGGAAATCAATGTTTTCTTGCTCAGGTAACAGATACTTCTAAGGAAGCCAATCTTTGGGTGATATTCCGGTGGTAAGAGAATATCCAGAAGTCCTTGATGATTTACAAGAGCTACTACTAGTGTAAGAGATTGACATTCCGGTAGTAACTAGTGTAAGAGATTGATTTAAATCTTAGGTTCTCAGCCAATATCCAACACACCCTATAGAATGACAGTTAAGGAATTGTAGGAGATGAAGAACCAACTTCAAGAGTTACTAGATAAAGGGTTCATTAGACCTAGCACCTCTCTTGGGGAGCTTCGATATTATTTGTGAAGAATGATGAGAGCTTCAGAATATGCATTGACTTGATTAAGCTCACAGTTAAAAAACAAATATTCACTACCGAAGATTGACGATTTGTTTGATCAGTTGGAGGGGACTCTATATATTCAAAGATTGATTTGAGGTCAGGTTATCACTAGTTAACGATTAAAGAAGACATAACTAAGACAACTTTTAGGATCATATGTGAGCACTATAAGTTTGTGGTGATGCCCTTTGGATTAACAAATGCTTAATTAGTTTTCATGGACTTGATGAATAAGGTCTTAGGTCAGTTTTTAGATACTTTTGTGATCGCTTATATAGATGATATTCTGGTGTGTTCAAGTGATGTAGCCAGCCATATAGATCATTTACATGTTGTGCTACATGTTTTGAAGAAGAATGCACTTTATGCTAAATTTCTAAATGTGAATTTTGGCTTAAAAATGTGGTTTCTTTCGAGCACATTATTAGTGGAGACAACATACCTGTGGATCAAAATAAGGTTAAGGTGATTGCAGATTGACCAAGACCTACTACCGTCACTGAGGTCAGGAGCTTTCTAGTTTTGTCTTGTTATTACAAGAGATTTGTCGAAGAGTTATCACAGATTGCTAGGCTACTATCAAGATTGACTCAAAAGACAGTGAAATTCAAATGGTCAGATTGTTGTGAGGAGGCTTTTCAGAAGCTGAGGTCTTAGTTAATGCATGTTCCAGTTTTGGTCATTCCTTCAGGTTCTGATGGGTTTCAGATTTTTAGCATGCATCTTTGAGGGATTTGGACTATGTACTTATGCAGTATGGAACGTTCATTGTGTATGCATCACAACAATTGAAGAATCATGAAAGAATTATCCCACACATGATTTGGAGCTTACGACAGTTGTATTTGCACTCAAGATATGGAGGCATTATGTGTATGATGTTAGATGCAAAGTTTTTACTGATCACAAGAGTTTGAATTATAAATTTACTCAGAAAAAGTTGAACCCAAGGCCGTGGTAATGATTGGAATTTATTGATTTAGATATTCAGTATCATCCGGGGAAGGCGAATTTTGTTGCAGATGCGTTGAGTTGGAAAACTTCAGGTAATTTGAATTATTTATTTACTCAGCAAAAGCATTTACTTGAAGACCTGTAGAAGTTGAAGCTATCTATAGTTGATTATGATGATGATAGCATGTATCAACTATATCAGTTTATGTTGCAATCAACCTTGAATGGCAGAATTGAAGATTCTTTAACCAGAGATAACAGTGTTCAAAAAATCATGTAGGAGGTTAAAACAGACGGTTTGGAGAGGCATGTGCTAGATCGCGATGATTTATTTAGATATAAAGGCAGGGTTTATGTTTTGGATTCTGATGGGTTGAGACGAGAAATTCTAGAGGAAGTACATTTATCCAACTATACTATTCATCAAGGGAGCAATAAAATGTATCCAGATCTCAAAGTAATATTTTGGTGGTCAAGATTGAAGAGGAATATAGCAGAATTTGTGGCTAAGTGTCCTTCATGTCAGCTAGTGAATGCAGAGCATCAGCGTCCTGGAGGTCAATTGCAACCTTTACCGATTCAAGAGTGGAAATGTGAGTAGATTGCGCCAGAGTCGTGATGCTATATGGGTAATTGTTGGTAGACTGACTATATCTGCATATTTTTTGCCAATTAGATAGACAGATCCAATGGAAAGATTAGCCAAATTGTATGTTGATCAAATTATAAGGTTGCATGGAGTTTTAATGTTCATTGTCTCCGACAAGGATGATAGGTTTACTTCCAGATTATGGAAGAAGGTTTATAAAGCTTTGGGCATCTGATTGACTTTCAGTACAACATTTCACCCTCAGACAGATGATCAATCAGAGAGGGACTATTCAGACATTGGAGGGTCTACTAAGGTTGTGTCCTTGACTTTGATGGAGGTTGAGAATCACATGTACTTTTAGTAGAGTTTACTTACAATAACAATTACCTTGTTAGCATTGGGATAGCTTCATATAAAGCTTTGCATAGAAGAAAGTGCGGGACTCCATTATGTTAGGCAGAACCATGTGAAAAAAATATAATCGAAGATGATTTGATTGATGATACTACTGAGAATATTAAACTGATCAGAGACAGATTGAAGACAGTGCAGGATAAACAATGAAATTATTACGATGCCAAGCACAGACCTGTTGAGTTTGAAGTTGGAAAGTTTGTTTTTATCAAGGTCACTCCTTTGAAGAGTGTGCAACTTTTTGGAAAAATGGGAAAATTGAGCCCCAAATTTATCAGTCAATTTGAGATTGTGGAGCGGATCGGGAATATAGCTTACAGATTGGCTTTACTAGCTTATATATAATGAGTGCATAATGTTTTTCGCATTTCTTCATTTAAAAAATATATTGCAGATGAAGCTAGCAGGTTGATAGCAGACTCAATTGATATACAATCTGACTGAACATTTGTTGAGGAGTTTAAAATGATTCTAGATTACGTTGTGAAGATGTGAAACAGAGAAATCCTCTTTTGTAAAGATTTTATGGAAGCATATGTCGGAGAATGATGTTACTTGTGATAAAGCCTCTGAGGTGTAAGAGAGATATCATCAGCTTTTCGTTTGAGCTATGTTTGCTTTCATGATTATTTTTAAATTTCAAGAATGTGATTTTTATAAGGAAGATTGTAATAATTGATTTTTATTAAATAAATAAATAATTCAAAAAAGTGTGGACGGTTAGAACAGACACACCCCTCACAAGAATCTTATCGCACGACTCTTTAACATTTCCCCTCACTCGAAACAAACAGGCGAACGAGAGGAAGAGCAGAGAGATCAAGAGGGAAATCTTTGTTGTGCGACTGGAAGGAAGTCGAGCGGCTCGACACTATACTTGTGAAGGAAGAGAAGAGAGGAGGAGGTACCGAGGGATTACCTGGATTAAACCGTAACCGAAGAGGAGAAAGCCGCAGTTTTGTTCATTGGTGGCGTGCGAAGGAGGAGGTTGCGCCGCCTCGCATGGGGAAGAAGATTGAGCCGTGCGAGAGAATCCCTGTGGGAAGATCAGCCATCGAAAGAGGAAGGAGCTGTGTCGTCTTCTCATGCAGAGGAAGTCGTGACCGACTGCATGAGCTGCTCTATCGGTTTGAGTCGGGACCAAAGAAGCGGAGGAAGGGAAGGCTCTCCGCGAAGCCTTTCGTGCATGAGCTTGGGCAGCCGACCGAGTATATGTAAGGTAAAAATTTGAGTTTTAATTTAAGCTAAATAAAATTTAATTGATTTAGTTTAAGTTTTAAAATATATAAATGTAACTAGTTAAATAGATTACATATTAATATTTATGGTTTATGAATTTAAATCAGATATTGTAAGTGGATGGATTTGATGCGAGGGAGACGGGAGCCGGTTTGTGTGCAATTTAAGCCTTGTATGGGAACGGTAATAATTGAATCTTATGGGTACTTAAGGTTGTAGGATATTAATTACTTGAATGAAAAATATTGGTTTACTTGCTAAATGCTAGTTACAAGTTAAATTTAATCAAATATAAAGATAGAATATTAGAGGTGAATCTCTTAGAGTTGTAAAAGGAAGGAGGATGCTTGCGCAAGAAGCAAACCGAATCTTTTAAGTAAGGATTGCCTATTAGTTTATAGGTGTCAAATTAATTATATGCATACGCAAGCCTATCTTTTTAGAATGAAATCCTTATAATTATATGCATGTTTAATTGATTTATGTGTTAGTTAAATGAAGTGAGGTGAAGTGATAGATATTTCAGATGTATCTTGAAAGCAAATGTGAGTGATTATTTTCTCATATGTTTTATTTATTTAGTAAAGAATTTTTGTAATATTGTAAACAATTATTTTATATTTATATGTATTTTGTGTGCTTGAAAGTTTAAGGAAATGAAATAGGAATAAGATAAAAATGAATGTTTACGGTTTTTAATAAAATAGGTAATTAAAAAAAACGAAATGTAAAAGTTTAAGTCATACAAAATTACCCCAAAGGGTACTGACAGAGAATGCGATGTACCCATGGAAGTTATAGAAAATAATAAAGGTATACCTTAGGGTGCAAGTTAAGGGCGCATTTTAGTACATGCTTGAGGTATCTTTGGGTACATTTTTCAGGGTATCTTCGGATACATGTTTGAGGGTGCATTCAAGTACATTTTTTAGGGTAGCTTTGGGTATATCTTTTAGGATATATTTATGTATGGCAGTAATCCTGTTATGACTCTTAAAGTTAAAAACGGTATGTACTTAAAGTGAAACGGGAAGGGATAAATTTAACATAAAGGTTTAAAGTATTATAAAGAAATAAACTGTATTTTTCTTCGGTCATTCATGCAGAGAATTTGTATGATAATTGAATGCATATTAAATTATAATTGTTCATTAAGTCAAATTTACTGTTACAATTAATATTTTCTTTCAAGAATATAAAATTTATAGGTTGATACGTCAGATATGAGACTATTTACAGGAGGACCACTACTGCTAGGTATTTATGATAATAGTTTCCTTGTACTATTTCTTTCAGATAGTGCTATACCGTTTCTTATTTATTTGAGATGTTTTGGATGTTTTATTTTTATTGCATTTTATGGATTATTGGTGGCTCTTTTACAAATTAAAAGTTTTAGATCTAAGGACATGTAATTAAATGTTAATGACACCCGACTGTAGTTCTTGACTTGGTTAATTTCAAGCTATCATGACAGGTTGTGACAATTACGTCTAACGTCCCAGTACGATGCTTTCTCTTCTTTTTGGGTCACTCCTATTCCGAGTGAAAATACGAATCTTCCTTTTGAGTTACGCAAACAAGTGTGGTCATGCACACTTTACCCTCTTATCCCATGGCGAAATACATCTCGTTCCACTTCCTATCTATGTCCTACAAAGCATTTGCCACATCCTTGATAGATCGTTGTCTCCCATCCACTATTGAGAAGACTTTGGCTGACCCATTCTAGAAGGCTATTGTCATGGACGAGATTAATGCCCTTCGGTGCAACCATACTTGGGATATGGTTATTCTCCCCTAGGAAAGAAAGCGGTGGGTTATAGTAAATTTTCAACACCAAATTTAACTCTGATGGCTCCTTTGAATGCAACAAGGCGCAGTTGGTCTCCAAAGGATATTTACAAATTTATGGTGTTGGCTATGAAGAGACGTTTGCTTAGGTTGCTAAACTAAATATTATTCGGGTCCTTTTATCCCTTGTCGTGAGTCTAGATTGACCCTTCAGCTAGATGTTAAGAATGATTTTCTTAATGGCGATCTCCTTGAGGTTTATATGTCTCTCCCACCGAGATTTTACTCGACTTCTTTCCATAGACAAGTGTGTCAAATGCGGAAGACGCCCCCTCCATGGACTGAAAAATTCCCACCAGCCCGGTTCAGCAAGTTTACACAAGTTATAGTGGGTCGTGGTTTTTCTCAGGCCCAATCTAACATACACTATTTTTTCGTCATTCGTTTGGTAACTATATTGTCATTCTCATTGTCTATGTCGACAACATCGTGCTCACGGGTAACGATCTGCCAGTCTTGAATCTCTCAAGGCCATCCTTGTCGTGTCATTTGAGATGAAACACTTGGGTTCCCTCTAGTATTTCTTCGATATGGAAGTAGCTCGGTCCTCTCCAATATTTTGCCTTTCTCAGCACAAATATTTGATGGATTTTTTGATTGGGACTAATCTACTTTGCATATCGGTTCCCAGTTGACTCCGGATTTATCCGCTTACAATGCTAAAAGCTTCATAGTAAAACTTGCAAGGCTATGTAGAACGGAGAATAAAGGAAGATTGAATAAGAAAAAGAAGAAATTGTTCTTTTTTAGAAAGGGAAATGCTGAGACAATATAGTTTATGCCAATAACACTCCACGACCTTGCATGTAAAGTTGCCCTATGTCTCTTTATTTATAGGAAAAACTAATAACAAGTAAGAAGTACATGATATAGGGCAACTTTAAAGAGACATAGGGCAACTTAATTTGAGGCAACACTGTTTGAGGCTATATACTATTTGTTTTTTTAGCTAACAAAATTTGAGGCAGTTTAAAAGGCCGAGCATGGTATAACGGATGGTTTTGTTTCGAAAGTTGATGCTAGCGGCAGATGCCATGCAGACTAAATGTACTTCGTTCAATCGACCATTTAGTATTTCGAACATAGGTCGTCTACTCATGACTTTTATTTTCATCAATCTAATAGTGAACTATAGATAGCGAGTCTGAAAATGGCTAAGAAACATCCTACCTCTCTAAAAATGCTTTGGGGCGCCGTATTATCTATTTTGGACATCAGCAGTTGCAGCCTGCAGGAATCACAAACCACTTGGTTTAGTAACACTAATAGTAATGATAGTAAAATGGTGTTCGTGGCAATGTTTGTTCTTAAGGGGAATTTACATGCATAACACACAAATCTTGTATATTTACATATCTAACACCTAAATTTTCACATTTACATGTCTATCACTCAAATTACTGTCATCACATTAAAATACCACTTACTAATTTTTTTTATGTGAAATACACTTTTTCACGCATAGGTTTATAACGCCAAACTGCTATAAATGTAAATATCCAACTTTAAGTGTTAGATATGTAAATATGTAAATAATTATGCGGTATGTATGTAAATGTCTCTTTTCTTGTATAAAACTAACCTATTATTATTCTTTTTGGGCCTCCAGGGTGCATGGCTGCCTTGGATGCTGAACATTACCTGCAGGAGATTGGTGGTCAGGAGGGAAAAGGCTGATTGACTATCTTCAGATTGCGTGTCAAAGTCCAAATTATAGTTCTAATACTATATATATATATATATATATATATATATATATATGGCTCCATGCCGTTTGTATTTGTACTAATTTGATCTAATTTAATGTGTGCTCTAGATTTCCCGTTTAAAGATAACATCGGTTGAATGATTTTTTCTCAAAATATTTGCGTGAGAAAATGTTCTGTCATATTGTTTCCCAACTGTGAAGTGCAGGAACATTTTGTGCCAAGCATATTGCTATGCACATTTTGGTGTTGCGAGGTTCGCATTATTCAATTAATCCCTATTTGATTTTTTATTTTATAAAGTTGATTTTGATTCAGTCCTTGAGGAATCATTTTAGATCAGTTTTGTATTGGTTAGGGATTGAGTTGAAGAAATATATAGTTTGGGATTAAATTTGCAAATAGTTTTGGGTTATTTTGAGATTTTATCCGACTCTATAGGAGATAAAGGGTAGAATTTTTTAGCTTTTTTGACTGAAGCCACCCTTTGTCATCCTAAGTGCATGGATATTAAGGGTACGTTAGGGGCAGTTTCTGCTAATCTGAATATGCTGCTTATTTGAAAACGCAGACCACAGGGTTTAACCTGCGTTCCGCGTTTAGTATAAAATACCAACTGTGTTGTCGGATAAGCTAGGAAAATGTAGTTTCCAACAATTAAGGCGATATTTTCAAAATGTCGCCGCAGCAGATAAGCTGCCCCAAATGCACCCTAAATACGATGGATGGATATGTTGCAGTTAAAAGAGGCAAAACATTGAGGACTTAATATATCGATTGGCAGAATCTATATATTATAACACACGATACAAATTGGTGATTGATATGTATTAATGAAAAACCCACACAAACGGTTAAGAGGATATTAGATGGTGGGTTGATGATATTAAGACTATGTTTGGGGCAGCTGCAGTCACAGCTTTTCAGCTGCGCTGCCCCAGAAAGCAGCTGCGGGAGTTGTTGCGGGGAAACTGGCTGCATGTTTGTTGCAGCTATGTGAAAACAGCTGTGGGGTAACAGTTTCAAGAAAACTGACCATTCTACACATATTTATTAAAGTTGTTTAAAACAGAACTGTGACGACCACATATTTGATACTTTAGAAGCAGAAATTTAAGAAGATTTGTTCAATTCGAGAATATTATTAGTTTTGATGAGAAGATTTATGCAATTTAAATTAATGTTAACCCAAAACTACATCCAACAAAATGAATAATTTAAGACATTTCATCCGTTTTTAACATAATTACAAAATATAAACAACCAAATGAGACCTTAAAGAAAGAGTGATGAGACGTAGCAAATAGCAATAACATGGTCTTTTAACAGCAGGTAGATAAAGTAGAGGGAAAATGAAGGTATTGTTTTATGAAGCAGTTTCTGTGAGCGGTCTAAAAGTCACTAGTGCAAATCTACATCTAAGTATAAATCAACTAAATATTGCATTCTGCAAAATTAATTAGTGAAGTTGTAGTAGCGCCAAAAGAAAAATGGCAAAGTAGGAGGCATAAATTTGATTAGTATACAATTTAAAAAGAAAATTCAACATATGATCTCTGACAGAGTACCGGTTCTTCAAATCTTCTACAAAACCAACATTACTGTATAGCTATTAGCTAACACTTCATATTGCACAAAGGATGACAAATATTGCAGTAAGGATTCAACAGCATGTTCTGGGTTGTTGTAAGCTGCACGGAGTGCACGTAAAATTGTATCCCTGTCCCAGTTTCCACCACCCATTTCTAGCAACTGCTGGACAGTAGATTCAATATCACTCCCTGCAACCAAATTTGAAGCTGCTTGATCATAAGCATCAGTTGTTGGCCTGAAATTAGGAACAAAAGCTTATAACAACCAAATATTCAAACATAAAATGTCAATATAATTGAACATGAATGAATAATTGGAAAGCTCGTTAGGAGGTAGAAGATTTTAAAAATAACAAAAAAATAAAAGAGGATTTACATACACAAACAAAATTCCCACTTATTTACATATCTAACACCTAAACTTCAATTTTTACATGCATACTACCTTACCTATGACTAAAAAGGTGTATTTCTCTATTTAAAAGTTAAAATAGTGGACTTTTTTATGAGATATGAAATATTTGGGGGGTATAAACAAAACTTAGATGTTAGATATGTAAATTCATGAACACCAGTTTAATGAATTTACAAGTGTTGATGAAATTGGCTTCAAAACCAGATTCATGTACTAGCTCTAGACATAATAACACTCATGGAACTAACTAATAATGTCAAGTTTATTTGTACGTTTGCACCTCTATTAGCATTTCCAAGTGTAAGAGATCCAAATAAGCTTTAATCGGCAATATGAAATGATTCAATGGATATATAAAAGCAATTAGCAGAGAAACGATCAAAATTTTACAAAGTAAAATACTGAAATAGAAAATTAAGAGAGGAATTGAACATGGTAAAGAAAGCAATACATAGCTTAAGAAGTTACGTTCAACCTTGTTCAATCAACTATGTAAATGTTAATATTAAAGCTTTTTGGGTATCCCTCTGAAATCACATTAATCCCTTCTCCCCTTGCAAGCTCTTTCAGCACAGAAAGCTTCATTTCATCAATCTTCTGCATTTCAGACACCTCAGAACCAGCCCTCTTTTCTTCTATCTCCTTCACTTCCTGTTCACTCTCACCCGCATCTTCCTTCTTAAATAAACTCTTATCTTCAGCTGGCAATGCCACAGGAATAGGTGACCTGCTAACAAATTTCAACAAAGGTCTCTGAATTGTTGAATTCTACAAAGCAGAAGCATCTTCTAATCCGCTTCCCTTTCTTCCCTTCTTTTTGCCGCTTTCTAACATCAAAATACAATAACTTTGTCTTAAAAAAAACAACTTTACTAACTTTCTCAAACCTCTTGATTTATAACTTTCTGGAGAAACCGAATGAGCAATCCCACGCCTTCTATGGAAGATTGGATCCTCCTAAACAATGCAAGTATCTCATGGTTATTAGGGTATTTGGATCTCCGCTTCAACTCATCGCCTCCTCCTCTGAGTTTATTGGAGGACACGCTGCGTTGATGAGGACGCCTTCTTCTGCTTCCTTCGAATCTGATGATGATTAAATTCGGCCATTGGAGTTGTCCTACGCGGGGAGGGAAGTGCAGAGAGAAATCTGCAATCTCTATTAAGTTTCATTAAGCTGCATCAAAAGATCAATTTTTACCTCAATGACGAGGGAGAAAGAAGCATACGATATTATAGGATTAGGTTAATTCTTTCTGTGGATAGAAGTTTCAGAGGGGGAAAGGTTGGGAGGAAGAGAGCGGAGACCGCCGTTGGACATTCATGAACACCAGTTTCATGAATTTACAAGATTTGTGACACCCGTTTAGTCTGCGAACCAATTTTATAAGCCGAAAAGTTCCCCTACTTAATATAAAGGAATTAATCAGGCTTTATATTACCTGGGTTCTTAAAGTTCCCTATAAGGGCAAGCCCCTATAGTTAATTACATCTTAAATGATGGGAATCATTTAAGAAAACTCTCGATAATGATCAGTGGTTTTGCTCTCAAGAATTTCAAAGTTTAAGATTTCAAACAAATGGACTTTGGAGATTTCAATAGAGAATAGCTCAAATTTGTAACAGTTTATTTTTAAGAGTCCAAAGGAAGAGAAGTAGGGGATGTCACGGACCCGAAGTGAACTTCAGTGACTTCCTAACTATCCTATGTTTTCCTTCAATTTGAGAGTTTATTTAATGTTTCAATTCTGCCAATTTTAGTTAATTAGGTCTTATACTTGTATGATATAATCACACAAATCGCCTCGAAGATGTGAGTGTTTATGTCGTACCAAACGACTACCTTAGAGTCCTAAGACCGGTTTCAGGGCTTAAGCTGCATAACATAATTATGCAAATGCCTAAAGAGAAGTTGAGGATTTATGTTGCACTAGGCAAACTACCTAGAAATCCAATGGATTGTTGTTTAATTCTAAGAAAGGTTTAGCTGATGTAGACACAAGTTTTGTTGTTAAAGATGGTCGTGCTGCCCACCGTGCTCCAAGCTCCTTGTTGTTGCAGAGGTTTGGTTTTAGAAGGTGACAATCAAGAGATGAGAGAAGTGTTTTGATTTAGAGAGGTTGAAAATGGAGACGAATTAATGTTATAATTAAAACAAATCTTAAAGTTGATTAAGCAGAACCGATTAAGATCCCACGGTTCCATCATCCCGGCACCGCTATTTTCATCTGATTCACTTAGTCCAAATGAATTTGCTAAACTCAACTGAATGAGTTCCGTACTTTCATTTAGACCGTGAGAAATCTCGTTAGTAACGCGTGGTCGAGGGATTCCTGATCATCCAACGAGACGTTTTAATTTTAGTTGTAATTGCAGTTTTGTTTTTGTTGGTGATTAAATTTTGAGTTATTTAAATATGATGGGTTCGATCATTTTCATGCATTTATAACTACAGGAAAGTAAGACATTTAATAAATTGCCAAATATAAATTGCAATAAACTTAAATGCGTACCAGGCGGCATTCTCGTCGTTTTCACCTGCACTTAAAACACATGTTAAAGCATTTATATATTTGCAACAAGAAAATACCTAGGTAAAGCAAAGGGAATGTTCTGGTTGTCTACCATAATCCTAGTCTTATGGCTAGTCAATTCCTATGACGTCTAGGTTCTGGTGTTTTGTTAAGAATGATTTTCTTCACTAACGAACAATGAAGTCTCACTGTTCTTTTAAAACATCCCCTTAAGTTAGAGAAGTGCTCGAAACTGAATTCTGAACATCTTCCTAAACATTGTAGGGATTATTTTAAGTTCAGTTAGTTTCAATGTGGTGATGAATCAATCACCCAGATTGTTCTTGTTCAGTGAATCGGGATGTTTGATCATCATTGTGAGTAAGGTGATATTTCATTTAGTGCTTCGTTTAAGAGTTATGATAATGAAAGCATTTAGGGGCAAATTGGTTCATTAAATATTTTAACCATTCTTAATTTAAAGTTTGAGTTGATGGTTTAAAGTGATGTAGTTATGATTAATCTTCTTTCTCTTTTTAGTTTATCTTAAGTTTGGAATAGTGTTCAAGTTGTTTAATTCAATTAAGTTTTATTAACTTAAATGATTTTAACTTTTCAGATTGATCTTTAAATGTTTTAAAATTTTATTCTTAATTTAAGTTTTGGGGAATTTCAAATTAATTTCCTTTAGTGTCTTTAGTCCAATCATAAGATTTTCAACAAAGGGTTTTGTTTTTTTTTATATCAATTTTAATCATTATTTTAAAGTTCCATTAATTGACATTAAATAATGTTTAATTGAATTATTAATTGGGGAATTTAATTTAGAGGATTAGGATTTTTTATTACATTTCTTTTTAATCTTTGATTATCCAAGCTTTAATTAATCTTCCAAATTTCATGTAATTCAATTAATGTTTCTTTTTTTTAATGTTTAAGATGATTTAATGGGTTTCTACCACTTGAACTTCCCATGTTTCAATCATCCAAATGAAAATTAGGATCACAATATTTTACCCTCCCTTTGGTTACACCTAAATTTTAATTAAGGTTAAAACCTTTTAATTACCTTAATGCCCTCTTAAGCATATTCTTGCCATAATTCATCAAATTAAACTCAAATGAACTTGAGAATTTTATGTCACCTTACTCACATGTCAATTAAGACATTAGAGGAGAAAATATGATTTTTCCATTTTTAATTTAATTTATATAATTAATTTAATGAAAAATTTTTTCAATGAAAATTCAACAACATGACCAAGGTAAAGTTTCTGTCCTTAGGAAAGTTATGGGATGTTCTTAGTGACTAGAGGACCACTTGGACCAATTTTGGTGATTTTTTGAGTTATATTTTATTTATTATAATTATTTTAAGTTTTGGAATATTAATTCATTTTAAAATATTTTAAAGGTGGAAAAATTAATTTCATATTTTTAGAAAATCTCTCTGTAGTCAAGGAGTTCAGAGAAACAAATTTTATATTTTTTTTATTTTTCTTTGATTTATTAGAATTATTTTAGTAGAAGGTTAAGAAAATTCATTTTTTAAATATTAAAAATTATCCTAGGCCTTTTAAAAATTAATATCTCAACTTAGAGACTTAGGAAAAATATTTTGATGGTTCCCAAGTGATTAGGAGATCAAATGTGGCTTTTTGGTGAATTATTATATTTTTGTAATTTTTTTTATAATTTTTAACTATTAAATATTAAAAAATGATTAAAAATCAAATTTTTATGAAAAATGTAATTTTATTTTTCTTGGACTCCCCTGATCACAGAGAGGTCACAAAACAAGTTTGGTGAATTTTTTAAATATATTTTGGGTTTTATGAATTTTTTAATTTCAAAATAGCTGTCACTTAATTAATTCATTTAATAGGTTAAATTAATTCCAATTGACTTGAAATTTTTATGTGAGGCTCTCTGTATCCTAAGTGACAGTGGAGAATTAATTTCAAGTGATTTTAATGTGTGGTTACTATTAATTAATTAAAGTTCAATTTTAAGTGTTTAGGTTAATTAGGGTTATTTTTAAGGAGTTAAATCAAACTATAATTTTCCTAGGGTCCTCTAGTCATAAGGTACCTTCCCCAATTTTTCTAGAATTTTATAAGCAATATGTAAATTATTCGAATTAAAATGCTAAAACAGACACAAAAATTTGGAAAATAGATAACTTGTCATAGAGATGACCTCTGACCTTAGAAAATTCAAGGATTGTTCCTAAGAACAGATGCTACAAAAGCCCTATGGTTTCATGCCATGGTGAATTGTGTGTGTGTGTGGAGAATTAAAATACTCAGATCAGTGTTTAATTAATTAAAAATTAAATACTCAACAAAATAGATCAATTCTTTTTTCACATTGTTCTCCTCTGTTCACTGAGCAAGAAGGTATTTTTATTTTAATTTTGTGGTTTTTCTACACAAAGATATAAATTTTCAAAGGTCAGGGCATTTAAATAATTCAAAAAATACCCTATTTTCCTACTTAACCACGTCGACGCCGTGCCATCCTCGTTCTGGTCAAAGCTCCAAGAAGCACGCTCCTGTTTGACGCCGTCATTTGACTTGGCAGCCACGCTGCCCGCTGTCCTATTTCATCTCCTCGTCCGACTTTATCTCAACCGTTCTTTCATTACACGCGCCATCCGACGGTGGCTAGTCATCGTCCTCGTCTGGTTCAACCCGAGAGCCGTCCACACTCAAACTTTAAGATCTCCCTCATCTCTCAACCAAATTGCGTGATCTTGGGCTCTATGAACTCATTTCAATAAGGTGAACACATCTATATGGCTATGATGCTTTGAAATTGACTCAAAAAAATGGAGAATCAAAATAAGCTCTCAAGAAGGAGGAGTTCAATACCTTAGCTCTGAGAAGTGAGGCTTCAATCAGAGGAGCTTAGCATGTTAGTTGGAGTCTGGGGAAGCTAGGGATGAAGCCTCTGGTAGTGGTGAAATGTCTAGGTATGATTTCCACCAAACCAGATTTCAAGCTTTGGTCTCCAGCACAAATGGGTGGCCCGGTGAGGGGCTTCCACCGGGAACTTCCCTGTCTTGGTCCGGTGATGGTGTAGGGTTGATCGATTTGGGGTTTTGCTCAGCTGTGGTGCGGTGTCTCGTTTTGGCCTTAGAATTGAACTGCGAAATTGAGCTCAATCAATGGGGATGAGGGCAGGAGAACAGTGGGGAACTTCTTCTCTATGTTAGGGGGAGAATTTAGGCCACTTGGATAGAGGTTTTGAGAGACCTTGGTTCATCCAACCTTTTGGCCGTGGAGGTCGGCTGTTTAAATAGCCATGGCTAAAGGGCTTACCAGGGCTAATTAGAAGTTGGGATCGGTACTGCTAGGGAGGAGAAGAAGAGGCTGTGAAGTCCAATTGGGTTGGGACAACTCAGCAAGCTCAATTTGAATTTTTGAATCAAATCAAGCCTCTCGGCCTGGTGGTTTCCTGCGAGCCAGGTGGTGGTCCAGCCAAGCATGGGTAACCATCTTGACCAGTGAGGTCAGGGGTGGGTTTAGTGAGTTCAATTGGGTATTGCCATGTGTAAAGGGTTTGATTTAAGTGGAATGGGGGAAGTGGCTCTTTTGGGCTCATTTTTGTCAAGTCATACTTTTGGGTTTGGTTCACCCTTCAAGATGGCTTTAGGTGATGGAAAATCGGTTAGGTCGACTAAGGGAAGGATGGTGAAGTCCCCATCAAAATTATTTGGATTAATTTTAGGTTAGGGTGAAGCATGGGTAAGGTTAATGACTTTTAAGGGGTGTTTAAAGGCCTTCCTCCTTTTTCCATTTATGGAGTGATGACAAATCTAAAGTTCTCATGGCTTCATGTGGCTTAAACATGGCTTCAAGGCTTGCTCATGGCTTGGGAACGGCTTGGCTCACTTGCATGAGAAAGGGATTTTGGGATTTGTGACATTTAGGGGTAATTTGGCATGAGGCTTGATTTAGAATTATTTGATGATGAAATTGGAACTTAGGGAATTATTTCAATTAAAGGGGTGATGAGAAAAAAAATGTCATATGGGTCTTGGAATAGATTTTGGGCTTTTTTTTAATTTGGTGAAAAATGGGTTTTTAAAATGTTTTAAGGAGATGGGCTTTTAGGTTTTAAAATAAAATTTTGGATAAAAATTTGGTAAAATGTTGTGCCAAATAAATGTTACATTTAGTTTAGGAATGTGTTATGAAGGTTTTAGAAAAGATTTGGGGTCATTTGGAGTTGAATTAGGTTTAACTTGGGTCTTTTAATAATAGGATCAAAGTGGGCCAAATTGGGCTAACTTGGGCTAAAGTTGGGCTAATTTGGTTTTGAAGTGAAATTAATGTTGTAAAATGTTTATGGAGGTGTGAAAAAGAGTTTTCAATTTTGGTTGAGTCATGATTTTGGGATTTGGGCTTGTTTGGGTTCATGATTGGTTTAGGCCAATTTGGGCAATTTTGGTTTGAGTTAGGCTTGGGTGAAGTTTGGTTCCAAATTTGGGGTAAATTAATGTAGAGTTTTGTTGTGGGGATGTTAGGAAGATTTCAAAATGAATTTGGGGAAAATTGGGTGACATTTAGGTTCAATTTGGGATGGATTGAGTTAGTTGGTCACTTTGGGCCTTAAGGGCCAATTTGATATTTTTTGATCAAATTGGGGTATGTGGCAGTTGAAGAAAATGACATGGATAACATTTTGAAATTTTTGGGATTTTTTGAGAATTTTTTGGATTTTTGGAATTTTTAGGCTATTTAGGGTACAAGGAGAGTGCATGAAGGGTATTGGGGGCTATTTTTAGGAATTTTGATATATTTGGTCATGGATGATCAATTTGAGTGGTGAGGAAAATTTAGGATTGATTTTGATAAATCTTGTTAATTTAGGCAAATTTGAAAATTTCGGACAATTTCAAGGGTATTTGGTAGGTTTGGTGGGTTTAGGGCCCTGGGGGTCAAAAATTAAAATTTTGGGAAAAATGAAGATTGATTAGATGTGAGTAAAATGAAACCATTTTGGTTGAGCCATGAAGCCATGTTAAGCTCACAAGAGCTATGAGAGGACTCATTTTAGGCACTCAATATATTGTTCCTAACCCTCTTAGGCAGGGGCTTAGGGGTTGAGGTCCATCCATATGAATTTCCTACATGAGTCAGGAAGCCAAGTTGGGTAAGAGTGGTTTTAGGGTTCAGACATGTGCAATAATGTGGTGTGTGTAAACTGGACCTCACCAGACAGGCCACCCAGGGTTGTTCTAAGGCTTGAACATCCTATAGGAATTCATCCTTGTCTTCCTGCACATTGGTCCTAACCTTCCAAGTGACTTGGAGGTTAAGGACCATCTTTGTAGGATTCTAAATAGAATCAAGATTTGGTTTGAATTTCTAAATGGTGGGTTCCATCTCTAGTCTTCTAGGATAGTTAAAGGGAAAATCCATAGCTAGATCCTAAGCACTAAGGAGAGAGAGATCATACCTCACCAAAAATGAGGTCAACAGTGCTTAGAGACTCATTGTTGTGTCCCTGGGCTTCGATGGGTTTAGAAATGGCAACTCCGCAATTAAGGGCTCGCGGCTCAACTCCTTGACCTGTGTAGCATATGAGATTGGTTAGCACTACATAACTACATTAAACATTGGATTTTTAAATATTTATAAGAATCTTACAAGTCTCTTGTAGTATTTTGTATGGGGACCGATCCTCCAATATGGATCACAACTCCCCTAGCACCCTTGGTGGTCTGCTTTGCCCGGTTTGTCTGTCTTTTCCTCTCATAATCGGGAGAAGCCAAAGTTGTGGTCAGTTGAGCCTCGAGCTCAGTACCGATCCAGGCAAGCTACTAGCCCTTCTGACGAGCTGTGGTTAACATGTCCCCAAGTTGACGCCTACCCTGAATCTCAAATATTTTGTGGATCTGGTGCTGGTGCTCTAGTAGATAGGTGAAGCGCCTCTGCAACCTAGAAAATAATCCATGATTGTTAGAGTAACAAAATAAATTTAATTTAAAATTCTTATTCATATTACATGATCCTACATCGAATTCCTTGAATCACATGTCCCGAGTGGCAGCAGGAATTTGCTTGCAAGAGAGATACAGATGATCGTACCTGCTCCGGATAATCTACTTGATAAAGGTCACGATCATCTTGTGGGGAATGAATCTGGTTAAGAAAAAATATTTACAAAAAAATATATAAAATGAACAAAAAACATAATCTAATTTTAAAGGTAACTTATGAGTCCCCTTATAACAGTAAATGTTCCCTTACAAGAGCGGGAGTCAAGGGGCTAGGCTCATCAGAGGAGGCAACTGGAGCTCGAGCAGGAGATGGCACAGAAGAAGGTGTTGTTGTAGTAGGCAGGGTTGCAATTGGTGGGGGAGAAAGTGGGGGTGTTGCGGTAGGCTTCGCAACAGGTGGCGCAGATGGTGTGGCAATGACAGGTGTCGCAGCAGGTGGTGGTAATGGCAGATGGGGAAGCAGGTGTCATATAATGTATGGCAGCAACAGGTGGGGGAGTAGGTGCGGAAGAAAATGACCCCATCTTCTTGCTCTGGGTGGTGGTCTCTAAGGTCCTAAGAACATGGGATTTATCATGGGGCTGACCACCTACACCACATGTGGTCATCTGTAATAAGATAAAAATATTAATAAAATTAGTACTGGGAGCAAAAATAATCATGAACAGTATAGCAAAAATAATCATGAACAGTATAAAAAAGTAAATACAAGAAGGTTCAAAACATTATACATGTGTTAAATATGCCTAACACAAAAAAGCAGGAAAACTAAGATATAAGTAGCAAAAGTAAATATAAGAATGTGCAAAATTAAAGTAAGACATATGTCGCAGCTACGTCTAAAAACAACAAAACTAAAAAGATAAGTAACAGTAACTACTAATCCAAACTTACATATCGTTTTTATTAAGTTTCATTAGACAAACTCATCGTGAATGATGAACTTAAAACTTATTCTTCAATCTCATTATCATTCTCATTCATATCATTAAGAACCTCTTCATAAATCCCCGTAGTATTCTCTAGTGCAAACGTTTCTTCGTTTGTACCGATCTGAATGCAAAAATCTAACATACCTTCCTCTTGGTGAATGGATTCAATAATACTTTGCAGCTCAATAGGTTTCTTGGTTTATTCTTCATAATCACAGCCTAATCAACATTATCTCTTGATTTATCAGGGTACCAAATGTAACAAACTTAGGTAGTTTGGTGTGCCAAAATAAACAGATCAAACTTTAGATGTCTCTATTCATTTTGTCTTTGATGATATCATAAGAGGTAAGTGTTTGTGTTTCTTGATTCAAAATAGGATCGAACTACTGAAAACTGAACAAGTATACAATGTGTGTAGCATAACCCGAATATTACAAATTGAACTACTTCTTTAAGTAAGCCATAATAGCCAATCTTGTTATTTGTGTGTGTATGTCTTTTTCTCTTCACTCCAGGAACTCGTATGGAATCTATAATCATTTACATTAAATATATGTCAAGTAGCAATGATACACCTAAAATATATAGTGTTTTTATGCACATTTTTATACCTATTTTTGATGATATTGCACTTCAGTGGAAGGTATTTTGTGTTTTTCTTGCAGGTATGATGAAAATAATTAATTATGACGAAATGAGCGAAAATGACCAAATTTGGAGCAAAATTATGAAGTTTGAGAAATTTGGCCTCTGGCGCCTAAGCGCTAAAGTGTCGGCGCTTAAGCGCCACAGTTAAAAATCAAATTTAAATGAATTTTGGCGTCATTTTCAAGGGGTGTTTGAAGCAACTTTTGGTGGTGACTTCCTTAACTTCCTTTGGGCGGCAAATTTGAATGAAGGGATGCATCTTTTGGTGGATACATTGAATTTGGACATGATTTGAAGAGACACCAAGACACCTTTTGGAAAATTATAAAAATGAAGCCTTATAATTTGAAAAAGTGTGTCGAAAAAGTGTGTTGAAGTGGTTATTTTTAATGAATGTGTTATTAGAGTGTGTTAAGTTTTAGATTTCTACTTTTCTATAGTAGAGAGTAGAGAGTAAGAAAGGAAAAAGGGTTGGTGTGAAGCCTTCGTCTCACCAATTTTCTTTTATCCTTATATCTAGTTTTTATTGAAGTTTAAAGTCACCAGAGTTGGGTGCCAACCTCTGTGGAGTTGTATTGTGGAAAGCAAAATTTCAAAGGAACTTCCAAGGTTTGGTGGAGAGGATTTTCAAATAAATATCTATCTTTGTTTTTAAGTAAGATTATTGTGTTTTCATTATGGTTTATGCTTTCATATCAAATTTTGTTTGTGTTTACTTCATGAAATCTGAGTAGTTTAGCTTATCTTTTTCTTTCTTAGATGATGAAGTAATTAAATTATGGAAGTAATGTTGTGGAAAGTATAAGTATTTAATGTTGGAATAAATTGTGATGATTTAATTCCTTGAAGTTAATTTACTTCTTGATTTGGCCAATTAAGATGTTAAAATTTGTTGTGAGATTATGCAAGATCTAATGTGGTATTATTTCAAACAACAATTAGAAAGAATCACATGCAATTATATGGGTGAGAATTGTAGTCCATATGATTGAATACAAATATATAGGGAGATATGCTTTATTGGGGAGTAAAATTAGAGGACTTTAGAGTGACTGGCTAATGCCTTTTAATTTGGTTTGTTATTTTAAATTTTGTTATGAGATGTTAGCCCCCAGGTGAAGGGAATAGAGGGAACTCTAGAGTGAGAGCTGGTTTCTTCCCTGCCTAACCCATCTACAAAATTTCAAAATTTCAAATTAACCAAATTTCTTTATACAATACATTTAAATACTTCCACAACATAAAATTCCATAATTATTACTGATTCATTGAAGAAAGAAAAAGATATTTGATTATTATAACTTTTATATCGTGTTTAGAGTATTGATAATTTTATTTCCTGCTTAAACTTGTTATTAAAATATCAAAAACAACTTTTCGAAATTAAAACCTTAAAACATACTTACAAAAATCAATTAAAAAAGTAAAAAGTTATTTTTCTTATTTCTTTAAATTTTTACACATTTCCCTGTGGGTTCTATATCTCGGGGCTTAATTAGAAATTCATATATTACTTGATAAACGATATGTATACTTGCGTAGAATACCATATTATAAATCATAAATTTCATATCTAAATCGTAAGCATAAATTTTCGGGCATCAAGCAACACTATGATTTGGCCCCCAAATAAGATATGGTAATCTCTAATCTATGATTTCATTGTTTGTATTGTGGACCTATAATAATTTCAGAGGAACAATTAGTTTAAATTTGAACATGAAAATTCTATTACGTACATGTGATTTGAAGAGTTGCTTTAATGTACGTATAATTTGAACAATGTTGAAAATTCAACTTCAACCTTCTTGCTTATTAGAGACTCACCTTCCATGTTTAAACTATCGATAAATAATCTGCTCACATCATTGTCATTTATATGTTCAAATTAATTAGTATATATATAACATTCTGAATATAAATGACAGTATCAAGTTTGGAAATTACGTCGCAATTCATGAGTACATACAATGTAGCTACTTAGATCTCTTTACTACTTAGATATCGTGTACCATGCCTCCCTAATGGCTCCCCTGATATTTTAAATATAGATAAGTTTGCTTGTGAAGGCATGTCACCTACAGTATGACCTATTTGATATCCTTACTCAAAATAATATAAGCAAAAGGTATATATAGCTTATAGCAAGTATGGTTTGCATATCGATCCCTTTATATGTGCTTTATTCCTAACCATTTTTTTGATTTTATTTAAAAATATGCAAAATATAGATATTATAAATTGAATATGGTGAAAATTTAGTATTAAATAAAATGCAATAGATCGAGAAGTCAAACCTCTCGAAGGGATACATCCATTTGTACCCCCTAGTATAGCATCATAACATAAATGTATGGGCAGATGCTCCACAAAGTCAAGGAAACTAGAAGAAAATATATGCTCGAGCTTGCATAATAATAAGAGAATAATCACATCAAGATTTATCAATGAATCAATATTCAAAGTCCCTGCACACAACTCCCTGAAGAATATGCTTACTTTCAATCAATGGATCAAGCACCGACTTTGACAGTGCATAAGATGGTAAAGGTAATAAGCATTGACAATCGTGGATCTTTATGGTGAATTCCTTTCTCATTCCCAAGTCAAAACAATAGCTCAAATTTGAGATAGCCACAGAGAAACTTCAAAGAATTCACCCACTCAAACAATATTCTCCACTGATCTAATGTAAAGCCGTATGTAGCTTTGAGTTTTATTAATTTACCTGCATTTGTATCTTGAAGTTTTAAGGTCGTCCTCTTGCAAACTCTTTCAGTTTCAATCTAGCTTTCACATTATCATTTGTTTTACCCTTGATATCCATCACAGTATTGAAGATGTTATCAAAATAGTTCTTCTCAATATGCATAACATTGAGATTATAATCAAATAAGTATTCCAGTGTAGAAGATCACAAAATATACTTAGCTTAGTCAAGTTGTAACACCGAAATCAAGAAGACGGATTGAAGCTAACTCTGATCTCTCATTAATCTTTGGTACTTTACTGACCATCTTCAATAATTCGACTTCAATTATCCTATTCGGTGGACTTGATCTTTCAACCTTGTTTCCGAAAAATGCATCTATGTTCCTTCAAAATGGATGATCGTGGCCCAGAAATCTTCGGTGGCAGTCGAACCAGTTATTTTTCCTTCCATGTTTCAGTGTAAATGTCTTCGACATATTCATGCAGTAAGGACAAACAAAATTTATGACTTTGCTCCTACTAGATAGCTTTACCTAGGGCGAGAAATCACTAATTGTTGACATAAGAGTCTCTCTTAGTTGAAAATTCTATTTTGTAGCGATATCATTAGTAAATACATCTGTCTCCCACAACATTTGAAGCTCGTCAATCAAAGGTTGTAAGTAGATGTCAATTTTCCCCTTTGGGCTATGTGAATCTGGTATGATCAAAAGTCAAAAATAAGAATGACACAGTAATGCACATATCGAGGGGTAAATTGTATGGAGTAATGATTACTAGCGAACATGAATATGGGGTTACGGCGTTACTATACAGGGTGAAGCTGTTTGCCTATAAGCCAAGTCTAACATTGCGTGCTTCAGCTGTAAAGTTCAGATAAGTACAATTAAAATTTCTCCAAGCCTCATCATGTGACGAATGACTCATTGAATTAACATCAACAAATCTAGTTTTGTGCCAAGTCATGTGAGGAGCTACGTGCATATAAGTGAACAACCTTTGAGGTTAGGGTATGAACGAAAAGTAAAAGAGATGCTTGTATGGAATATTATTCTAGTTTTTGCCCTGAGACATCCTTTTTTTAAATCTATCTGCACCATAAAATTGACAAGTCATCTCGACTTCATCGGCCTTGTAATACATTATGTAGTCGTTAACACAATAATCAATCTTCTTAGATTGTAACCCTAACTTTGGCACTAACATTTTTTTTATTCAGATCAACAGGCAATAAATTCTCTGTAGGATTCATCTCTTTCAATAATGCAGCTACTTGATTAAATGCTTCTCTGGGTATGTTAAAATCAGATTTGATATTGTCTCTACACCACTGATTAACTCTGTATGTGTGGTGCAACAATTTCATAAACATTGTCGTGTAGCTTTCTGTAAGTCATAGAGTTGTTGTGATTCATTGTTCGGTGTTTCACTCTCGTGTGGAACGCTCAACAAAAATAAGCTATGTGAGCATCATGAACCATTTATTCGTATGTGGTAGTATCATATTCCTCTGTTGGAGGGGTCATAACTTATTGATGACCCAACTTGATTGTATTGAACTTTTGGTTCTCGTTCACCATGTGTAATCCAGTACCAATAATTTTGTTTGAATTTCTTGCGGTAAAGATCCAACTTAACTTCTTTACATCACAAATACACTTGATTTTTGGTTCGCACAAGGACATCAAAACTTACCCTCTGAATGGTAAATGGGCAGTTGTGATGCTACATGCATGAATTCCTCAACACCATTAAGACCTCATCAATGAGTCATTTTCGTCCTAGATATAATCAATTATACATCCAAACTCTCAAATTAGGAATATCCATCTGCAACACAAATGCAGCTTTACATATCATTGCAACTAATAAAAAATAAAAATTAATCAATATTGATCAATATGTACAATGGATGATTATGTTTAGTGGCTTGTAGGAGCGTATTCTCATCAAAGAAATATTTCAGTGGCTCCTACCACGTAAGTAACTGTAGATAGCCTTGATTATATATATATGATATTTTAACAATGTTTGTAAAATATGGCAGTGAATCCATTTGGGTCAACAAGGTTGTAACTATTAATGTTGTTAAAGCCCTCCCAAATTTTAAATTTAGAGTGAGTGTTCACAAGATTCAAACCAGCTTGATTTTTATAGTTCTTAAAAAAATTACTGTCCAAATTATCCAATTACACAAGTATGTAAGCAAATAAGTTTTGAAAATGGTCCAACCCATCTCTAATAACATGCTCCTGATTAACCAACCAATACCTTCCTCATTCTTAAGAATTGCATTCTTTTGTCTTCTACTCTCATGCAAGCTTGATAATACTTTAATTTCTGTCTCCACCAACAAAGTAAGTTGCAACAAGTTTTTTTAGCATATCTTCTTCAAGTTTAATTGTATATAGTATATTAGTCAGAGCAACAAATAATTCTAATTCAAAAACATCCTCATTACAAACTTCACCTTCCAACACATCTAAACTTATGTGATATATCTCCAAACACCTTCTAGTTCTAAATTCGTAATTTCTTGGTTACATATTTGTGTAATGCCAAAAATATATGCAAGGCATTGGCACTGATATCAGTCACACAATCCTACTTTATGTTATTAAAGAAGATAGCATGATTAGATAAGGTGTTGAGTTATCTAAAAGGGGAGACTATTGATTTTTGAAGTGAGGTTATGTAAAGAAGCGAAGGGGTGTGGTCAGAACAAACTTTGGATAAATTTTGAACTTCATAATGTTGAAACATGCTGAACCACACTTGATTAGCCAAATATTTTCCAGTCTTTCAAAAAATTTCCCTTTACTCCATGTAAGTGGCGGGCCTGAAAGTCCCAAATAAATAATCCACCCTATTCAATTACCTCATTAAAATTGTTAATCGCTAGTTGGTTTGTCTTCCTGCCTCCTTTTTTTTCATCTTAACGTGTCATTATATAGAAGTCTCTCCCAATGAACCAAACGATGTGTGACTTGTTGCTGATATTCTGAATAAATCTCTTAAGTTCCTTTCTTGAGCTCCATGAAAGTCATCGTACACAAAAGAAGCCAAGCACTTATAATCAACAAATTCTAACTTCACATGAATAAATTGGCATTCATCAACAAGAATATACACATTGAGTTCCTTTCTACAAAAAAACCAAATCATGTTATTGTAGTTCGAAAATTGGTTAAGACTCCCCAAATTTCATACATGATTCAATAGGATTTTGTGCACCACCAAAGGTTCCAACATTGAAAAACATAAAAGTTTATGGAAACTTGTTAAATTTATAGCTCAATGAGAGAATTGGGATTTGTAATTCCTTCATTCCAACTGAGGAGATTAATCATTATGCCAAGACTTAATTCTTTAAGTTAGCCTAAGAAAAGATTTTCCAAGCAGTAAATCAATATTTCATTATTTATTTTATGTCATTTTTAACTTAAAACAGTTTCAATAATTATAGAATTACTACCTTAGTGCCTAATGCATGCTAGAAAATTCACGGCGGTAGAGTAACTGATTATCGTCTTAGTATTGTACGAGAATTCAACACACAAACAGATGAAAAAGAAATAAACGCTAACGACTCCAAAAGTTATTACATGGAAAACCCGTAAAGGGAAAACCACGGGGCCTAACCCAGTTGTGAAAATCCACTATTGATTGATGATTACAGAAATCTCTTGTCTCACATACGAGAAAGGGTAATTATATTCTTCAGATTACAGTGTTGATTGACAACGTCTAGTTGGTGGTAATTGACGATAGTGGTTAGCGGTGGTCGACAACGGTTGGCGGAGGTCAACAGAGGTCGGAGATGGTCGACGACGGAGATCGACCATGGTTCACGACGGTAGGTGATGGTCGACGAAAGCCTGCAGTGGTCGATGGCGGTCGGCGGTGGTCGACGGCGGTCGGCGGTGGTCGACGGCTGTCGGCGGTGGTCGACGGCGGTCGGCGGTGGTCGACGGCGGTCGACGGTGGTGCTAAGCTGCAGCTTCTCCCCAAGGCTTTAGGCTCTCTCTAAACTTAAGCCTCCCCTCATGTGAGGGGCTATTTATAGTGTTTTTGGTACAATTAATGCAACCATTTTGATCGGACGGTCCAGAGGGCTTCCCTTGATCAGACAGACTTTAAGGGGCATTTGATGGCCTTAAAGATCTCGGAATTGAGTGATCTTGGGCTATTTGGATTCGTCTTGTCGAGACGCTCGATTCGAGTATAGGCTTTCTAGTGCTGACATCTGTTTGACCTTCCAAATATGTCCATAAATCTTTAAGAGTGGATTAATGAGTTGACCTGAGCTTGATTTGACTTAGATCAGACTAATTTTTATATCATTAGGTTCGTTTCATCGAGCTGGTCAATTTGATTATAAGTTTACTGAAATCAGAACTCTGGATGTCTTTTTGTCAAGATTTGAATGTTTCTTGCTTAAAAGATTGCATCGAGATTTGTGTCGTATAGTAAAAATTTATATGTGGTGTATCAATTGATCCTCTATTTTTGGGTGGTATACATATATATATATATATACATATATATTCCTTTAGTATAATAGGATATAAATCCTCACATAACTATGTAATTTATCTCAGTAGAGTTTGTTCGATGCATTCCAGTAAGATAAAAAATTTTAATCGGGCCAAAATTTAATCCCGCATGCTGCCCCGACGACCCGAAGCTGGAATTTCAGGCCCGCCTTCCAACTCGGCGGGCCGTTGCTTGGGTTTGGAGAGTTGGAACCCGTACCGCGTGCAGAATGTGGGGATTCACATCATCCGCCGCTTGGGCGATGGAATTTAAATCGATCTGGACAAATTGGTGGATATCTTGGGAGTCTAAACAATATAATTAATTTTTTTTTAAAGGATTTCAATTAATTTCTTGTCATAAATGTAGAATTTGAAAGATCAAAATAGAAAGAATATAAAATGAAAAGTTTTTATTTTATTTTTTAGTAATGGGCATTTAATAGTCAAAAACCTTTTTGAGCCTATAAATAGGGGCCTGAAGAAGGGAAAAAAATTGGGTACGTAAACCGTATGCATCAATGTATACGGTAGCCAATCGAAACATGTCACATCGGACAATGAGTCCCGCCTCATTAAAAAACAAGCTATTTAACGCGTGTGGCCCGAAGACCCGGCCCGATATTGTAACCTAAATGTAACCATTTTGTAACCATTTTGTATCATTCCCGTTGTTTAGCCTTTGTAACCCATTTGTACCCTTTTTCTAACCTAAATGTAACCCGCCTCATTTGCGCGCTTATATTTTTATGAGCTGTAACCTAAATGTAACCCGTTGTAACATAAATGTAACCAAATTTTAAACATTTAAATGGAGACCGCGAATGACCCGATATTGTAACTAGATTGTAACTCGTTTGTAACTATTTTGTACCCTTCCCGCTGTTTTACCTTTATAACGTCTGTACCCTTTTTGTAACCTATTTGTAACCTCACTCGTTTATGCGCTTGTATTTTTGTGAGCTGTAACTTAAATGTAATCTACTGTAACCTAAATGTAACCAAATACTAAATATTAAAATGGAGCCCGCGAATGGTGGTATTTAAGCAGCTAGGGTTACTGTTTTATTGGGTTTAGCTTATTTCACTCGTGTCTTCCCTATTTCTAGAGCAGTCGAAGGTTTTCATGGATTACAGAGATACGAAGGAGCATTTTATGTATAAAGGTGAAGCAGGTGAAGCTTGTTCTCTCGAGAACAAAGAAGAGCACGAACTGCAGGTGTGTTTCGACCTTTTTTTTTATTCGTCGCATTGTTTTTTTTTTATGCATGGACAGATATTCCCATATAAATTTACATATATTTATCTCATGAGACAGATCCATTCATTATTTTTATACACAGTCGAATACTTTCTAGGGAAATTTGCATACATTCCACACTATTCATATGTATTTACATATCTAACACCTAAAGTTTGATATTTATATTTATAATATTTTATCGTCATAAATCTATGCATGAGAAAAAATAATAACAGTATTTTATATGTGATGTTAAAGTTTTGCTTGCTATAAATGTAAATAAGAAAGTTTAGTTGTTAGACATGTAAATACCTAAGAATTGTATGGTCTGCATTAAAATTTTCCTTATATTTTAATTTGGGTGAAAACGTTTCCAGATCTAGAGGTTCATTCTTGCAGTATTTATTCTTATGACGATCTTACATTATTTTTCATACAAAGAAAAAGCTTAAAGATGACATATTTCATAAAAGAAAAAAAAATTATGCTCAATTATAAATTAAAGATAAAATTCTAGTTGTGCAAAGTTTACTACTATTCATTTTGTGGATTAAATGGTTAAATAGTTGTAAATCATTCATACAACAACATTTATTAGACTAAATTGCAACTATTTTTTTGCAAGATTTTAATGCCGAGAGAATTTTTTGTTTGTTGACTTCTGTTTTACATTATATTATATTGTTTGCAGGTGGATGAGAATGGAGCTACGAGTACCGATCAAACAAGCAACATACTTCTTCAAACAAAGGTTCATAATGAAAATGAAGCTTATGAAGTGTATTGTGCTTATGCTCATCATATCGGATTCAGTGTTCGTAAGGAGCACGCTACTTTCTGGCCAAACTCCAGAAATATTAAGATCAAGGACTTCGTATGTGGAAAAACGGGTTTCAAGAAAGAGCTAAAGATCACAGAAAATGTTAAGTACAAAAGAGCACAAAAAACGAACTGGTTGTCCTGCAATGATTCGATACGCAATTGATGAGGATGGGAATTGGACAGTCAAAAAATTTATTGAATCTCATAACCACTCACTAGAAAAAAGTGGTGATAAACACATGTTGCATTCCAGCAGAAAGATAAATGAAGTCAATGCAGATGTTCTTAGATCGATGACACAGTCAGAGATACGCCCAATAGATGCGTTTAACTTTCTAGCTAAAAAAGTTGGAGGCGTAGATAATCTGGAGTATACGAAGTTCGATGCCTTCAATTTCATTCAAAAGGAGAGGAGATGTAGAATTAAAAAAGGTTATGCAAATGCTTTAGTACAGTTGTTCACAGATAGACGTTCTGAGGATATCATGTTTGAGTGGGATTTTGAAGTTGATGAGAATGGTAGGCTCATGAGTTTTTTTTTTTGGAGCGACAGCACTGCCAGACTTGATTATGAATGCTTTGGAGATGTTATTATTTTTTATACTAGTTATAGATTGAATAAATATAACTTATGTTGCGCTCTTATGGTTGGTGTTAACCACAATTGGCAGAATGTTCTCTTTGGAGTTGGTTTCTTGTCAGATGAGACGGTGGAATCGTTTAAATGGCTTTTCAAAACTTTTATCCGTATAATGGGTGACAATCATCCAATAACTATCTACACTAATCAGGATCAGGCCATGACTAGAGCCATAGCAGAGATTTTGTCGAATACACGACATATATTATGTCAGTGGCACATATACAGGAAATTGAGCACAAAGGTTCACAGCGGAGTGGTCAATAAGATAGTCAATGATCTTTTCTACAAATGTATGTCTAAATGCGAGTCTGAAGAAGAGTTTGACGATACTTGGGGGGCCATGATTGAAACAGGCAATTTACATGATAATGTGTGGCTAGCTGACATGTACAGGATCAAACATAAGTGGGCTACAGCGTTTAATATAGATGTATTTGGAATGAAAATTTTATCGACACAGATAAGCAAGTCAACCAATAACATTTGTCATGGTGCCTCAAAGCCTACAAGTTCTATTACAGATTATTTTTTGGGAATTGAAAATGTAATGAGAGCATGGAGGCGTAATGAGAGGGATGAGGATTTTAAGTGTGATCAATCTCTGATTACTCCTGTAGCAGGAAGCGACCCAATATCGAGGCGAGCGAGCGACATTTTATTCAAGGAAGCTGTACGCAATGTTTGAGGCAGAGTTTTTGCACGGATCGTGCGGTCTTCAATTACAACCCTCTCCAATTAATGAAAATGAGTTTTTCATTAACAATTTGGATAATCATAGGACAAACAAAACTTGGGTTGTCAATTTTGACAATTCGAATGTCCATATTCAGTGCAGCTGTAGAAAGTTCGAAATGATGGGGGGTACTATGTGCACACGCTTTACGAGTCCTGAACTTTCTTTATATAAAGAAGATACCGAGAAAAATATCTTCTACTCGGATAGTCGCACGTGCAAAAAAAATGTATATAACAGTTATGGATACAACCATCTGCAGCAATCCCATGCTTGGGATGTTGAGCAGACCAATCTATTTTTCCAAACACATATGCAAAAATTTGTATATCAAATCACTAATAAGGCAAAGGGAAATACAGAAGCTAAACAGAAAATGGCGGACTCCATGAAGAAATTGTCATTGGAAGTTGATGACATATTGCTTGGCAAATGTTCTAATAAGAGGACACAACATCAAGAGAAAAAAAAACCTGTTGATAAAGAATCGAACATGAACGATCCTGCTAAACTTCGACCTAAAGGAGTATCTAATTCCAGAATAAAAGGATATTCGGAGAGAAATAAAAGAGTCAAAGGTATGTCTAATTAACTACAGTCTGTTTTCATTTGTGTAATCCAAAAAAATTATTAATCACATTTAACCACTGTATAAACAGGAAAGCAAAAAGTTATTAACACCACTGAAGAATCAGAATTTTTTCCACTGCCTACACAGGTAAGAAATATATTTGTTGTATTAAACATATGAATCTCCTAAATATATGTATGATTGATAAATGGATTTACACTGCAGAATTTCGACATTCCACGAAACAGTGAATCATATACTGCAATGATGATGGATTCAATTGACGAGACAGTAATGCCTCAATGGTCTACCTTTTAAGATAGTAATCCATATATCAGCTCGCTCGGAGCATAAAAACAGGGCGCCTCAATACCGAAGATTGAACTTTTGTATTTTCTTTGAAATTATTTGGAGTTAAATATCATTTGTTTAAATTGAACTGTTTTGTGTTGTATTTGTAATGTTTGTTTTCCTGCAGTGTTGGATGAAAGTGTTTGTTTTTAATATGATTAAACAATTTCAAATCATTTCTCTTTGTTTCCACGATTCATTGGGAGGGTTTTTTTTTCTTTTTTATCAGTTAGTCTGATAAGCAATGGAGCATTATTCCACATTTCCTTTTTTTATGGTATAAATGTAAATATAAAATTAGTATATTTTCCTTTTCTTTCTCGATTCAGGCTTTTGTGGAATGAGCTGCTCACTCCTTCTCCACTTAACACTGCATTTTAGTTCAGCATTATATGTGTGCATAACTCCTTAACTGGACGAGCAATAAAACATGATTTTGTGGCTTGCAATTATTTTTAGTTTGTAACTTCTGATTGTGTAGGATTGGTAAATATCCTTGAATCTCATGACTAAGAAAAATTTTAAAGTTGAATTATGACTGAAAATTGGTTTACTTGATTAGAAGACATCTGCACCATAATTAACATTAAAATTATAGGCTTTTAGAAGATTTGAGTGTTTTAAAATAGACATGATCGAAATTTTTTTTTTAGAGCAGAACATAAATAAAATATCATTAAAAAAATAGTATTGGTAATTGTACTCAATTAAAATGTATTAATTATATGATATTTGATCACAGTTACTACAATAGCTGCGGTGCTTGTAGATTCTCCGATCAAATATCGAATTAATGTCCAACCAGTACTTGAACTAAAATAATAATTGATAACAATATGATAGATATAATACCACCCAATTCTTTCTTATACCATAAAACATAACACCATTGTAACCTTTAAAAAAAGAAATACACCTTTTGAGGTTTAAATACATAAGAATCGAGTGGTCTGCATTTAAATCAAACTTAATAGGAAAAATCAAACTAAAAAAGCAGCTGAGAGGAATCAATCTTCACCAGTCCACAAATAACAAAGTACAGCCCACTCTTGCATAAATAATAAAGCACAACCCACTCTTGCAAGACTTAAGAGTAATACTAAGCATAAATAACTAAGTGCTAAGATTTATCCATTCCTCCCAAGCATAATAACTCATCATTTTCTTCACCGCAACCTGCCAAAATTATAACCAAAGTTAGAACTGATACTTTAACAATGCTGGACAAAAAGGTTAGTAGAGCAATAATTTGGCTTGAACCTGCAAAACCAAAAACAGTTTACACTTTGCAAAATAATGTAGAATCCCTTTGGAGAGTTCTCTTCCTACTTTAAACAAGCTTTTAATTGCCAAAAGTTTGAAAATCAAATAATCTATTTTTGAGTCAAATGAGTGAAAAAGAGGAAAAAGTGGTATTTTGAATGCCTGAAGAGAAAAATTTCTGGAAGGAATTGTTTTACCTATAATTATTGTGGGCACCATCACCATTCCAATCCCCCTAAAACAAATATATAATTATAAATTTAATTTCAAATCAAGCAAAAGGAATTCATTCAACTATGGAAACCTGCACGGGCTTTGGGTCCAATGAAAGGAGCACACCTGCGAATACCACTAAACTCCAATGTATTTACATATCTAAATACATGATAATTGGTTTTTAAAAAAGTAAATGCCCCAATGAATATAAGAAAGAAGTCAATTACCTGACCAGGCATCACCTCTCCATTGACGCCACTGATGTTGATCCCAGCATATAGGCAGGCTTTGTAATGGGAATCAACAATATCACGACCAAATGATTTGTCGGCACCTACGGAGCAGTAGTATGGACCCTGTTAAAAAGTCAAATTGATGAGCATAAGCATAAGGTTCAGATAGATTATAAAAATCTTTTGCTGATTATATTAGCTCAAAGACAAACCGAAAATTGTTTATTTTCAGAGGAATAAGAACAATTTAACTTATAAAAGCCAATAAAAAATGTAAAGGGACAAAAAACACAATATTTAGAGGACACGACTCTAAGTCAATTGTGGTAATATTCTAAAAAGAATTGGTTAAATAATGCACTATTGAACAGAAGTATAAGGTAGAAATGAAAGTGTTAACAATAATAATAATAATGGTAACATTTATCACATGGGGACCTGGAAAGCCACCCAATGGCCAACCAAGGGGCCATTTGACATCCTTTTGAAAAAGGGTGTACTCCTATTCAATTCCATACCTGGCAAAGAGCATAGCACAATCTTTAATTGCTAAAAAATTTTCTTACCTCATTTCCTCTCTGAATATACATATTTCCAAATTCCATCCAGACCTTGTAGGACCAAGATGAGAGTCCGTAGAAAGAAAAATTAATGGTAAACTCAAAAACTTTCTAGGAATGTACATACGGTAATATGTTTAAGACAATAAATTCAACTAACCTAAATTGGTGACAGGACGTATCTGTAAATCTCATACCCAAAAACTGCTCTGAATAATGGCATAGACTCTTGCCATTTTAATTGCCTTTTCCAATCGACCTTGTTGTTTTGAACAATTGTTTCCATAAATTTACAAACAAACGCACCACAGTCGATACCATTTGTCTGCTTTGGGACGCCTTTAGTTGTTACGACTGGCCATTCACACAAATTCTCCGTGAAGGCGTCTTCGACATCACTCACAAAATGTCTAATCTGCACATTTAAATGTAAAAATGAATTACACAGAACATTAAGTATTGTAAATAAAAAATTATAGTATAAAGAACTTTGAATTTGTCATAATACTAATAAATTCGCCGGTGATCGCCAAGTGCATTCTATTGCTTAGAGAGTCATAAAATCTCCACTTCTTCTCCTTCAATACACAAACCAACAGTGTCCAATGTTCATTATCGATAACTGGCATTAGAATTAAATCCGCATTCTGCACAGTCTCCTTCGTAATGTGTTCAACAAGACGTTTAACATTGCCTATCTTCCACATCTGATACACAAATAAGATGTCATATCTAAGGTAATGGTAATATCAGAAGTACTTAGTATAACTCTCAAATACATGAATTTAAAATTTTACCCAGTGGCATGGAGAAACATATAGGAACTTTTTATATAGTTCTGGGGTGTTGCATCGTTTTTTTTCCAACAACATCGCGAAGCAGTCGATAGCTTCGTTTCCGAACCAACCGTCCGTCAGGATTTCATCAAGATATTCACGAGTCAACGATAACTTTTCCGTAAAAATTACTAGGTTAGATCTGCATTTGAAATAGAAAAGGGATTTATAAAGCAGTCTAGGAACAAAAAATAAACAAAAATAAGAAGATACACTAACAAATCAGTGAATCTGCTACAGCAAAGATCGATGGTCTCAAGCATGTAAGTTGGAATTAGTTGTCTTCCGGGAAAATTGAGAACCAATTGTGCTGGTCTGACCTATAGGAAAAACAAGTAACAATATGTTTTGTGAGTCTTAAAGTTTGTAATGTAATAAATTAAAGAATACTGCTATACCATTTCAATGACGCATTTATCATCAGGAATGACAACATTCAATGACGCATTTATCTCTGCAGTTCCATGCTCTTCTTCGTTCATCTGTGAGGTTTCTTCTTCAGGTCTGATGTTGACAGATGCGGGTTGATGTCCAGTTGATGTGTCCTTCTCAACTACAACTTCAGTATCGTCTTTACTAGATGGTTGTTCAACCTGTAATTTAAAGGTTGGTTATGAGAAGATTCAGATAATATGATGTTAATGTAAATTTGTACCTCGGCTGCCTGCAGTGCCCGCCTTTTCTGCCTTTTTCGTTCGAAAACCATGAATGGGGAAGCAGGAACCCTCTTTTTTCGTCCTTCACGTGCCTTGATTCTTTGAATTAAGCTGTATATTGGAGACTCCTTGCTCCATTTCCTTGAAGTCTTTGCACCTGGCTTTTTAATTTCTTTCTTAATATCACTTACTTCACTTTTTAAATCAGTCATATCCTTTTCCATATTCGTCAGACGAGTCAAGGCGAAGGATTGAAATTTCATAAACGACTTGTGATGGTCTTCAAGCAGATCATGTATTTTTTCCAAGACAGTATGACTGCTATTTTCTGCGTACGTATCAGCATGTGGTCTCTTAGAATCACTCTGGTAGGGCACTATAGAACCTACATCAGCGGAGGTTGGCGACTGTGGTAGAGACTGGGTATCCTCTTGTGGGAGAGGAACCATAGGAATGGATTCTTCTTCGCCTGGATGAGCAAGTAACCAACGTTCACTATCCTTTATTTCAATGAATTGGTCATGAACCTGCATGTTATTACATGAAAAGAAATTGTCAAGTAAGCATAATAAGACATTATGTGGTTTAAGCAAATAATTAAGGCTCTGTTTGGGACAGCTTATTTGAACGGTGGCGTTTTCAAAAACGCGGCCTTAGTGTTTGTTTTTCGCGTTCATGCGGCATTGGCGAGATCGTGATTTCCTTTTTTTCATTACAAGCTGATCGTGGCCAATACCCCGCGATCCAGCGTTAGGGTGACTCGAAAGATTATTTTAACGCCGCTGCCCTCGCCCTTTGCCCACGCCCTTTTCCCTTGCGCTCGCAGAGACCCCGCGACAACGCGATTCCGTTGGCTGCTGCGATCGGAGGAGAAGACGATCCCGTAGGCAATCCCGTAGGCGATCCCGTAGGCGATCATGTAGGCGAGCTGCGATTGGAGGAAGACGATCCCGTAGCCGATCCATACCGTCCCGAAGACGATCCCGTAGGCGATCCTGTAGGCGAGCTACCGATCGGAGGAAGTTTTTGGCAGTTCAAATTTCCTTCTCTTGTTGTTTTGTTTTTTTTTATTGATGAAGAAGGAGCATCAATTGATGACTGTTTCTTTCCTTGCTTATGGAACTCTCCATCCATAACAGCCGAAATATGGCTGCAGGGGCTAGCGGGGTGTTTAGAGATGAATTGGAAGGCTGTATTTGTTATTATGCTTCTTCTATGTAGGTAGATTCTCTTATGGAGTTAGAAGTACGGGATTTTTGTAAAGTATGGAGGATTCAATTAATTGGTCCCTTTGATTGCACAAATGTTCTTTTGTTATCATGCTATGCATAACTAATACTTTATTTCTCCACCTTTTATGAGGATTTCTTTTCTTCAATTATTATGTTTTGGATTACAAATTGATTGTATGAATTGGGAAGGTTTACATATATAACACCTAATCTTCTACATATTTACAAATTGAGTGTATGAATTGTTTGATATGTATACAAATTGAGTGTATGAATTACTAAACACCAAAACTTTTTATATCCCTGTTTATATCCATGTTTAGAAAAATGAGGAAGATACTTCCAGTTACTTGCTTTATTTTTATTTATAATAGTGTCAAAAGAGTGGTATTTACTGTTAGTTTGATACAGATCTATATCTCTGCTGCCATAAATTTAAATATGATAGTTAATTTGAGTGAATGAAAGAATATATGCCTTCAAATTTCAGTAGCCAACGTTGCTTCTTGATGTCTTTTTTTTTTTTGGGATGCTTGGTTTGAGAGATTGAGAAGCTTACTCATATGATTGGTGAAGCTTGAGGTGTGTTATTGCAATTGGAGTTATGCAAAACTATAAAAAGATAATCACTTAATTTTGTCCTGAACAAATCAAGTTGATGGTGATCAATTTCAATTCAATTTGTTTACGATTTATGTTTTCATTTCATTTTCATTTATTCAATCAATTAATTAAAACAAACAAGGGCCAAAAAGTTAATATTATTTTAATTGGATATAAATGTATAACTACATATAATATTATTTTAAAAATATCATACAAATTTTTCTTTAATTTTATTGAAAAAAAAACAAATTTTGTTGCACATATTATTTAATTAATTAAAAAATTTTTACAAATAAGCTGTTTACAAAACGCACTAACCAAACAGCTAAACAGCTTATTCAGAATAGCGAGAATGATCAATTTTTCAGAATCAGTTGTTTTTCATAAGCTCAAACCAACAATGATCAGACAACTTATCCGAGATCAATGATCATCAATGATTATCGAATAATCCGCTTATCGATAGGTTGGATAATCTGCAGCTGCCCCAAACAAAGCCTAAATCACCTCGACGGGTCTGAGATTGTTGAAGACTAGTTGAATCTTTACGTTATTCCAATTCAGCTTAACCGGCCACCTCAACATTCGTGGCCTAACATCAGACTTAGCTGGGAGGACCAAAGAAGTATGCTCATAAAACCAGAGCTGCATGTAATAGGAAAAAGTAATATAAGCTTAGGTTCATATTATTTAAGCCGCTGTCTGCATTGTGCGGAAAACATACCGTTAGGAGGAAGACAAAGCCAGTAACATATGTCATTCGCTGGTGCATCCTTATTTTCATCGCACATTCATTAAGTTGCATCATCAAGAATCGGCATATTGTATCTGGTCAATTATACAAGCTAAAAGTTTCTACTTTATCACAAATAGACTACATTTTTTTTGAAACTCTGAAATTGTGTGATGGAAAAAGTAATTTTGACATTAGAAACTTAATTAACAATTGCAAAAGATGATGAGGAGACTCCCCTTCTGAGGTGTTCTCTAATGTTGTCTTTATTTCTCTCGCAATCATGTTACCGGGTGGTGCATTTTCCCAGCTGCAGATAAGCCCCTATTTGGCATGCCAATTAATAGTGCAACTTCATCTGAATCAAATTTCAGCTCTTTTCCTGCCAAGATGAATGCCCTCCGATCAAGATCCCAACATTTGATTAATTGCATTGTCATCGTATGATTTTGGGGGTACGCAGGGAGCTCAAAAAAGTGAACCAAGTTCATCCCTTCAATTTGGTTACATGTCGCCTCGTCTATTGAAGGTTTGACGTTTTTTAGTACTTCTACAACGGCGGATGGACGACATCTGCAATTCATTGATGTTGAGTCATGGAACCTACTTTAAGCAACAAACAACAGGTTAAAATGCATACTGTAATGGAAATAATGTAATTACAATCATCCTAGATAAAACTCCTCATGAGAGTTGCTTTCAAAATATGTAAAAAGATGGCGTCTATTTGAAATACTTAAAAAGTAGACATTTATTGGAACATCATTTTCAACCAGATCTAGTGAATGTGCACAACCACTTATACAAGCTAGGCATAGCATGCAGGATAATAATTGTAGGATATTGTCTACTGATTATGAGAATTATAATTTCATTACTAATGTAAATAGGAGGTATGTGAAATCTTAGTTTTTCTGCATGAATATTTAAAAAATTAAACACAAGACAAGCTGAATCATTTTAACTCACGCAATGAATTAGAATAAATGTTTATAAATTGTACATTTCAAGCTAATACTAGCAAAATGTTCAATGTAACTAATGTAATTTAACTTCGTGAACTTACTGCCAATATCATAGCTTCTTATCTCTTCAATCTCTATGTGAATTCAAATCCAATGCTTTGTCAAACAGTTTATGTATCTTGTTTCTAAAATCACCGTGGATGATAAAATCATATTCATTGTTAATGTGAGAATCAAGAGTCATCTTATAAAATGGTTTGAAGAAAATGTATGCGATAATTCATGGATTAGATTGCAAAAACTGCAACAACTAAACAATGATTTACCTGTTCAATATCATGATCAATTTGTTGAGCCGAACAATTTCATGTTAAGAAGATTTTCGTTATTTTTCTTTAGAAAGTATGTCCATGTTATTTTTTATTCTATATAATTTATAATTATTTTTAGCTAAGTTAACAATAGCTTGCATTTTTATTGTGTTGTGATGAAAGTGTGGTGTTTTTATAATTTTCCAACTTAACGATCATTAAATCGTCATTAAAAACGAGTTTCTATGTATTTTTTCTTTCATCACAGGAAAGTGAATAATTATTAAATTAGTGTTCACTTAACCATGTGTTCACTAAACCCTATGATGTCTTGCATCAAAAACTCAATTTGTCTTTCGTTAAAGCAATTATCCAATTAAAATAGGATTATGATGCATTATCTTAATGTGAAGGTATAGCTCTAAAACTTAGCATTATCAATACCAAGCACAAATCATAGGAGCCATTCAAGAACACCCACATAGAGGAAAACCACTAACTTTAACGTAGTGGACAACAAGCAAAATAGATCGAAGCATTGATATGCTATATCTAATTTAATGAAACCTTGATTGAATCCCAATGATGAAATATAAATTCTTTTGCAAGCTCACCACAGTCAAATATTTTGGCACATGAACTTCATAAAAATTCATATTCATAAAACTCAACTGATGAAGATAAACAGGGCTAAATCAAGCATTTCATAATACTACACTACTTTTCTATTAATTTTATAAACTTTTCTCCTCCACTCCCCCAACAATAAACCAAAAAGTCCACAAATGATAATCCCCAAAACAATCTATAACAACCTAAAAAAGTTTTATTCCTTGCTCTCACCCACATAATTACTAGCACTCTACCCCTTCTCTAATATGAAGTCCCGGTGCTGGACAACACTCTAGTCTTTAATAACACCAAATAAAAAAAGAGAAACAAACAAACAACTATCACCTACCTTTTAAAAGGTCAAATACGTTGTTTGATCAGCTCTTACAAGGACAAAAAAAATGAGTACTATATAGGCTTCATAAAAATGCCTGGATATGGAATCCATAAGCTTGGAATAATGATTAAACCATTAATTCATCATAGTTTAAAGACTATCAAATAAGAAAACTAACATAATATAGGAGAAAATTTTTTTAACAAAAAGTAAATGAAATCCATTTAACCGACTTTCAACTAACACATTAACCAAATAAAAAAATATTAGCTCTAAGAAAATAATTGAACATCCTGGAATGATGTAACCTTTCACAGGACCAAAATGAAAAATAAAAATGCATAAGATTAATGAGACAATATAAAGCAGCAGTATATAATCACAAAATATTACAAGGAATATGAATCAAATGGAATTAAACAGAAAATTAGGGCCACGACTAATTTTCTTTTTCTTTCTGATTCAGTTAAACTGAAAATATGAATCAAATGACATAAAAAAACAAAACTTTTACCTCGATTCAGTTTCAGGTTTCTTAGGAGCAGTCTTCCGCACTCTGCTTTTTCTTTTGCTCACAGCTTTTTGGATTATCCGCCTCTTGCAACTCCGACGCCGGCTTTTCCTGCACTTCCGGAATATCCTCTTCCTTGTTAACCGAAACCCTAGTGTCGAATGTGATAGTCGAAACACTAGCAACATGCCGAAGAAGGAGATAAGCGCAACACTAGCAACCCTAGTGCCGGTGCCGAAGAGAGCTGAAAAACTTGAATCCCTAGTGCCGACCGAAGGAGAAGGAGCGAGTCGAAACACTACCAATCGCAATGTCGGTTCCGAAGAAGGGGTGAGCCGAAAAGAACCTTAGTACCGGTGCCAAAGAAGGAGAGAGCCAAAACCAACCTTGTGCCAGTGCCGAAGAAGGAGAGAGTCGAAAAACCCTAGAGCCGGCGAAGAAGGAGCGATACGGGAGCGGCGCGATTCTTTTTAAAAAAATTACTGTGCCTTTAAGTTTTAACCTAACTAAAAAGTATTTACACTAGGTTATAAAATTTACATAAATTTGGGTACAAAAAGAGTATAAAGAAATAAAAGGTACAAAATAGTTACAAACGGGTTACATTCAGGTTACAATATCGGGCCATTCGCGGTCTCCATTTAAATGTTTAATATTTGGTTACATTTAGGTTACAGCGGGTTACATTTAGGTTACAAAAAGGGTACAAACGGGTTACAAAGGCTAAACAGCGAGAAGGGTACAAAATGGTTACAAAATGATTACATTTAGGTTACAATATCGGGCCGGGTCTTCGGGCCGCGCGCGTTAAATAGCTTATTTTTTAATGAGGCGGGACCCATTGTCCGATGTAGCATGTTTCGATTGGCTACCGTATGCATTGATGCATACGGTTTACGTACCCAATTTTTTTCCCTCAAGAAGGGTTTAGTGGTGAAGTTCTCGGCTGATCCGGGATTTCTCATAAGAAATCGTCCTGCGTAGCGGGGAAGAGTTACGACGCAGAGTTGAGGCGGAGAGTTACGGCGCAGAGTTGCAACAAAGTATTGTGGTGCAGAGTTGCGGCAAATTATTGCGACGAAGTCTCTCGGCAAAGCATTGCGGTGCAGAGTTGTGGAAATTGTTGCGGCGAACCGTTGTTATGAAGTGTCGCTGTGAAACATTGTTATGAAGCATCGCTCTGAAGCATTGCGGCGAATCATTGTTATGAAACATCACAGAAATGGAGACAATTAGAGAATCCTGTTCTAATGAGAATCAGAGGAAAAGTCGGAACCCATATGATGTCGTATCAATTTTGCCTGAGAGCGACTTGATCTTTTTTCAAAAGAAGTATTACTTCCTGAATGATATAGTGGTGAAATTGTCAACTTCAACTGATCGAGCGTATACTCCACCTTCTTGGTATGTCACTATTCATAAGACAACCTTGAGAGATGGCCTACGATTTTTGCCGGTACTTGAGTTTATTGAAATTATGAAAGTGTTCGGTGTTTGCGTGACTCAATTATCTTGTCGAGTGGTGACAGTCATTATTGGGTTCACTATATTCTTCAGGAGCTGTGGGTTGAAGTTAACACCAGCAATTTTGGCACGGCTGTGCGGGTTCTTTAGGGATATGCATAGTCGTGTGATTTTTAAGCAAAAGGCGTTGGATTTCCGCCTAAAAGAACCAATAAGATAATTGTCCGTGAGATTTTTCTTTGCACAGAATGATTGGGGGTTTCGCGAGAGGCGATGAAAACTCCAACAGTTGCCTGCCTCTCTTTAGACAACCGAGGAGGGAATATTGCAGATGCTAAGATTTCATGATTTTAAGGAGATGTTGTTTAAGACAAAATATATTTTCAAATTTGAGAATGAGGAATCATTGTTCAAGGTTAAGCTTTCTTTTCAACTAGAAAGATCTACAGTTGTAGTATTAAAGAAATTTAAGAAGCGACCTTCTGAGTCGGCCCTTGTAGAATCCTTGAACAACTCCCAACGAGCAGTGACTGTGAAGTACTGCCTCAGAAACAAAAGAAAGTTAAAGCATCACGGGAGCCCTTGCCAAGTCCTTCGACTATTCACATTCCCGAGAATGTCTTATCTGATGACTGTACTGGGCTCCTGGAAGCCAAGAGTTTGCTAAGTTTCATTTATCTTCTGCTACTGTATTATTTTATCTATTTGACCCATATTTCCCTTTTTTTAGGTGGATAACATGGTGGACATTTAGAAGGGGCTAGGACTGGCACTGAAAAATTAGAATTCTGAGTTTGTTAAGATCAAATATTTCCAAGGCGAGTATAAGTGCCGGTATGAATCTGGGAATGAAAAAATTACATCGCTAGAATCACAGTTGACAGAGTGCAGGACAAAACATTCAACAATGACAACCTCCCTCTCGTTGCAGCTTCACGATCTTGAGAAAACCCGGGAGGGGTTGGTTGAAGCACGAACCAGCCTTCGTGAAAGTAATAAGAACATGAAAGTCCTTAAGTTGACGGTGTCAGCCTAAGAAGAAGAGATCTGACTTTTGAGGTCCACAAAAAATGTTGACGTTTCAGAAGTTAAGCGTAAAGCGATTGTGGACTTCAAGAACTCACTTGAGTTTAAGACAATCATTCGAGACCGTGTTCAAGAGGCTCGTGATCGGATGCTTGATTTTGAGGTAAAGGAGCAGCAAAAGTGGTTTATGCGAGGAAGGATTTATCAGATGTTTTTTGCAGGGGAGTCGAGCAATGCAACGTCGAACCGGGATTATTGTGGAGGGGCTCACTCCTAGCCAAGCATTGAAGGATTCTTCCTCAGATTCTGACTGTGATGACATTGAGAGTGAACTGAAGAAGATACTCTTTAATGATGATGAGGGGGCAAAGGAGAATGTTGACATTGATTAGTGCTATACTTTTCATTTTATGCTTGTAGTATGTTTGTTTTTGTCATGTTGTTTGAACTTCAGAGATGTTGTTATTATATCGTGTGAATGATGCATGTAGATCATCTTATTTAGTTATTTGATTTTGTTAGCTATTTACCCCCCGAGTATCTTCTCTTTCTGCTGATTTATTTTTTTTATGATAATTTTGAAACATGTTTTCTTTTCATTCCACAGTGGATACAAAATATCTTATAAGTTTTAGTATGTGAGAAAGTTACCGTAGGGATAAATCACCAGCGGCCTTTGACTTGGTTGAGGCATGCATCAGAGTATTGCTCGATTATCTTAATCTGTATGAGAGGAGCCAATGGAAGTCCACCGAGGAATTATTAATCCATCCAAGGTTGTTTGTTGGAGCATTTCTCGCTTATGAACCTATGTGGATGGGATTAGGTGTAGTCCACCAAGGACTGTTAACCTATCTAGAGTTGTTTTATCGGAGTAAAAACTCAACGATGTTAACCCATATGGAAGAGATCGGATCAAATCCTCCTGGGATAGATCATGCTTTGACTAAGGTACAACTACAGTTGTGTATTTCTTGGGTCAAGAGCATAAAGTGACTCGTGAATGAGCTGTTACACTTTCTAAAGTATTTTTTTGTAGAGGAAAATAAGTGAATAATATTCAATAAGTTGGAGATACATTGCAAGTTGACACTAACAAACATAGACTACATTACTGGAGTGTTACTTATAATATTTGCAAAGATTTTCGGCATTCCAAGTATGGGGCAGGATTTTTCCATATGAGTCTTTGAGCTTGAAGGTTTCAGGCTTGATCATGGAAGCCACGATGTATGGGCCTTCCCAGAGAGGAGATAAGTTGTTACGTTGGGGATCATGACCAGCGGCTTTGATACTGCACAAAACTAGGTCAATGATGGAGATAGGTCAAGGCTTTACTCTTCGATTTAAGTGGTGAGTATTTCTTTGGAAGCAACTCTGAGGTGGGCCACATCGCGTATTTCCGGGAGAAGACCCAACTGTTGTCAGAGCTTTTCTTCGTTGTTATCTGAGTTGACAGTCTTGACTCAGGGGTTTGGAACTCTGATATCAGTGGGGATGAAGACCTCAGTGCCAAAACACAAATTATATGGAGTTTCCTAAGTTGGAGTTTTTGCGGTGGTGTGATAGGCCCAGAGGACGTTGTGCTGATCTTCTACCCGCTGCCCCTCAACCTTCTTAAGACGAGTCTTCAACCCCTTGATCACCATTCACTTTGTCACCTCTGTCTGTCTATTTGTTAGGGGATGCATCATAGCAGTGTGTACAAATTGAATGTGAAGATCCTTGTTGCATGATATGAAGACCTTTCCAGTGAATTGAGTCCTATTATCAGTGATAATCTTTGGGAGCCTGAAGCGACACATGTTTTTTTTCTAGTCAAACTATTTTACATTTGCTTTAGTGATCTTGGCAAGCGGCTCTGCCTCTACCCATTTGGTGAAGTAGTCGACAGCTAAGATGATGAATTTTCTTTGTCTAGTAGCTATTTGAAATGACCCCATGATATCTACCCCTCATTTGGTGGAAGGCCAAGGACTCAGAAATGACGTGAGTTCTACTGGCGGTGCATGCGTAAGATTGGAGTGTAATTGACAAATCTTGCATTTTTGTACAAACTCTAATGTGTCTTGTTTGATCGCGAGCCAGAATAAGTCTTGTCTCATTATTTTCAGAGCAAGAGCCTTGCCTCTAAGATGCTCCCCACATATCCCGGAATGAACCTCTCGTAGAGCATAATCAGCTTCAGATTGAGGAAGACACTTGAGGTATGGACCTACAAATGTCTTCTTATACAGCTCATCCTTAATAAGGATGAAGTTGGCAGCCATGAGTCAAAGACAAATTGATATAGTAAAATCATCTGGCAATGTTTCGTCTTGAAGGAAGGAGATGATGGGATCCATCCAAGATAGCTCCCTTGGATCATCCATAGACAGTATTATCCATGGCCCTGAATGCTAAGAAAATGTATCTCCTCAATACACCTTTTTTAGAGATCTCCAATTGTCGATGTTGCAAGCTTAGAGAGGGCATCAGCTTGGGTGTTATGCCCCCAAAGTATGTGGATGAGTTGACGTGTTCAATTCGGGCGAGAAGTGTTTTTACTATGTTGAGATACTGCACTAGTTCTGAGTTGTGAGCATCGAATTTTCCTTCTACTTGGGATGCAATAAGTTGAGAATCAGTGTAGATAATCATGTTTCGTACTTCACAGTTGATGAAAGTTTTAATCCGGCGACAAGTGCTTCATATTCGGTAACATTATTGGTGGCTGGAAATTTCAAGTGATGTTCGTACTTCAAGATGTCTTGCTTCGGGGAGATGAGTAATATTCCTGCACCAACTCCTGAGTTTCTGGATGCTCCGTCCACATATAGCGTCCATTGGGGGTGACTGTGGAGGAGAAAAAAGCGGTTCAACAGAGGTAGACATTGTAAATTACACCACAAAATCTATCAAAACCTGTGATTTGATGCTTGGTCGTGGTAGGTAATGAATATCAAATTCTTCCAATTCTACTGACCATTTTACTAATCTTCCCGATGCTTCTGGTTTTTGTAGGATAACCTTGAAAGTGAGTTGTGTATAGACGCCGATAGTGTGAGCCTGGAAGTATGGACGAAGTCCCCTTGCTGAGAATACCAGGGCTAACGCGGTCTTATCTGCCATTAGATAGCGACTTTTTGTATCAGTGAGACGCTTGCTAACGCAGTATATTGGTTTCTCGATTGAATTTTCTATTATGACAAGAACAGATCTTATTGCGTGAGGTGAAATAGCTAAGTAGATATATAACATCTCCCCTTCGACGGCTTTTGAGAGAAGGGCGGTGATGCCAGATATGTCTTAAGTTATTCGAAAGCGATTTGACAATCATTTGTCCATTAAAAGCTAGTGTTTCGAACACCCCTAAGTATCTTGAAGAACGGAAGATACTTATCCCCAGAACGAGCTAGGATTCGAGATTGGGCGGCTATATGACCATTCAAGTGTTGCACCTCCTTAATGTTTCTTGGAGACACCATCTCTCTCAGTGCCTTAATTTTTTTAGGTTTGTTTCAATTCCACGATGGGTAACCATGAATCCCAAAAACTTCTCCGATGTGACTCTGAAAGTACATTTAGCCGGGTTAAGTCTTAAATCATATCGACGAAGTTGGAAACACTCCTCCAAATGAGAAATGTGTTGGGATGCTTCCAAGCTTTTTACTAACATATCATCAATGTAAACCTCCATTGTATGCTGAGAAGGTTTCTAAAGACCTTGTTCATAAGACGTTGATATGTTGCACCAGTATTTTTTAAACCGAACTACATAACCTGATAACAATATAAACCCTTATCTGTTTGAAAAGAGGTGGCTTCCTCGTCAACTGGGTTCATCTCTGTTTGATTGTACCCCGAGTATGCTTCTATAAAACTAAACATCTGATGTATGAATGTGGCATCGACGAGTTGATCTATGCGCGGGAAAGAAAAACTATCCTTCGGACAAGCTTTATTGAGATTTGTATAGTCAACACACATTCTCCATGAACCGCTAGCTTTGTTCACCATAACAACATTGGATAGCTATGTTGGGTGGTGCACCTACTGTAAGAATTTTTCTTTAAGAAGCTTGTTGACTTCTTGTTCAATAGCTTGTAAGCGATCTGGAGCAAATATTATGCTTCTTCTGGATGACAGGTTTAAAGGTTGGATCTACCTTCAAAGAATGCATGATTATTTCAGGGTCAACTCTAGGCATGTCAGCTGGGTCCAAGCAAAAATGTCTTGGTTTCTCTAGAGAAGTTCTATATATTCTGACCTTTGCTCATCAGAGAGTAAGGAACTAATCTGCACTATTCTCAATGGGTTTTCATTAGAGAGCAGTGCATGAACTAAATCTTCTACTAGAGAAGCTCGTTGAGATACATCTTCATCTCGAAGATCAAAGTTTATAATGTTAAGTGTCACTGACGGGCGTGGCTGAGCTCGCCTGAGGTAGCATGATTGTGCAATCTGTTGATCTCCTTATATGACACAAATCCCTGCTGGGGTTGGAAACTTGAGCTTCAAGTGTAGCACCTAAGTCATGATGCCAAAGATAGATTGCAGGGGTCTCCCGAAGATGGCATTATATGCTGATTCTGATCTAACAATGATGAGCTGGACTGAGTGAGTTATCTGTCGAGGAAAGTCTCTCATGACGACAGATAGATTTATTGTTCCTTAGACCCTTAGTTGAAGTTTTTCTCTTGTCAGTCCTAAAGTAAGGAAAGTTGAGTAGAACAAAACATCAACAGAGCTCCCATTATCGATCAGGATCCTTTTTACGTTGTAGCAGGGTTCACCAATTCTTGCACTAATGAAAAGAGGGTTGTGGTGGGGTACTCAAACTCCTTCTAAATCAGAATCATCAAAAGTGATAGGTTAAAGGCGCAATTTTTTCTACACTGGTTCACTAGGTGTAGTGATAAGAACTTGATCAGTCAGCAACGGGCCTCCCGCAATTGTCTAAATGTCACCCATGACTGAATGACCCCCATGTTGTTGCCTTTGTATTTGTTGCCCTCAGTAGGAGAATTGTCAATACCAGCTAGCTTGTTTTGTATAAATTGACCAAGATATCCTTGTTGAATCAACTTTTCAATCTCTTCCCTGAGCTGTTTGCATTCTTTAGTGGTGTGGTCACGGCTTCTTTGAAATGACATTATTGTTCTTGATTCCCCGAGTTACGTTTTAAGGGGTGAGGCCACTTAATATTTTGTTCATCTTTAATGGGCATCAATATGTTAGCACGCGACATGTTGAGTGGTGTATACTCATTTTTAGGTTGATATTCAGTTCGTTGGACCATTGGTTGAAAAAGAAGGTCACGATTATTCGGTTGTTTGAATTTTCTCTGTTGCAAAGATTGATTATTACCTTTACGCTTTCCCCCAAATTTCTCAAATTTCTTCTTATGTGTGGAGATGGCCTCATCCACAGTGATTTGGGCCTCAACACGGTGGACAAGGTCAACATAAGACAAATTGTCTCCTGCATCAGTGATGAGTAGAAGGGTCCTGGGCAGAGTCTCCCAAGAAAGGTTCCCCTAAGAACCTCTGGATCTACTGGAATTTGACAGGCTTCAGCAGAAAAACTGCGAAAGTAGTCTTTGAATGACTCTCCTTCACTTTGACGAATTCATGAGAGATGTGATGAATCCTTGATGATCCTTAGATTTGCTATGAACTGTTCCACAAACAGTCTGACAAGCTCGTTAAAGGTGTTTACAGTGCCCCCCGACAGAGAGTAGAACCAAGTTCAAGCTTGTCCCTTAAGAGTGGCAGGGAATATCTGACATAGAAGCGCGTCAGAGGCACATTGAATATGCATGATGGTTCGATAATGGTCAATATTTTCATAAGGATCGGTTATCCCTTCATATGCAGCAATGTTCAACAACTTGAAGTCAGTTGGGATGGGGTGTTGGACGACCGCATTCACTAAGGGAGAGGATTCATTGATGTTATGGTGAGTGTGGAAGCGATCCTTTTTCTCAAGTGGGAACTCTTCCCGAACGAGGTGACGTAGTTCATTACAGATGACATCATTTGGAACGGTGGCAAGATGTGGCGGTGTCAGGTGAGCTGCATGAGATGGATGAGAGGAACTTGCAATATCTAGGAGTTCAGCATCATGACCTGGCACGAGCAGTGTTCCTTATTGAGGAGGGGTTGATATGAGTTCCTCTAGGCACGTTTATCTTATGTCACAGATTTAATGGTAAACGAGTTTCATTCGCTTGTCGTTGTTGGGACCCATGTAGGAGTTATATGATCTGCAGTCAAGACTCCTCCATTCTTCTCATGCATTCTTCCATAGAATGACCTGAAACCCCCTCGTTGGCAGGATAGCGTGTTTTAGGATGGGAAGATGAAGAAATATGTCACCCTTGACTTCATGACTTCTCCCTGGAACAATAGTTGTTGGAGTGAGGTGCTCTGTTGTCATGAAAATTTTGTATGTTTTCCATATAGGAAATTAAGCAAATTGATGCGTGCTAGAAAATTTGTGGCAGTAAAGTAACTAATTATCGTCTTAGTGTTGTATGCGAATTCACCACACATATAGATGAAAAAGAAATAAGCGGTGACGACTTCAGAAGCTTTTGTGTGAAAAACACATAAAGAGAAAAACTATGGGGCCAGGCCCAATTGCGAAAATCCACTATTGATTAATGATTACAAAAATCACTTGTCCTACATACAGGAAAGGGTAATTATATTATTCAGATTACAGTGTTGATTGACAGCGTCTGATTGGTGGTAATTGATGATGGTGGTTAGCCGTGGTTAATGACGTTTGGCGGAGGTTGATGCAATGCGACTTTAATTAAGCTTTAAATTACAAGATTTTGATACCACCTTTTAGAAGATTTAATTCCTGGCAAATGGCTTCAATAACTTGATGCGCGAGGTTTAATTTTATAATTTTATTAGATTTAATTATTGTAAAACTCACAATTTTAAACGCAAGTACACGTATCGTTCAAGTAATACAGGGCTTTAGTGGAGTCCTGGTTTTCGATCCCACAGAGATAATAAAAACAAAAAGTAAAAATATATAAAAACAATATTTTGAAATTTTCTTAAGCAAATTATATATACTTATATATATATATATATATATATATATATATATATATATATATATATATATATATATATATATATATATATATATTCAAATTTAATTAACTAATAACTTTTACTAAAAGAAAGTAAGCAATAAGCGAGAAGTAAAGTAAGCGAGTAATTTAATGCAATTATAAAAATGACTTTCTCCTTTTTCAACTAATCCAAGAATTATAGATTAATTATCTTTTGTAGGGAATTAAGATTATAGTATTGTGCCAAATAGAAGCATTCCTATTCTTTACCCTTTGGTTCAGGTGCAAAGAACATTGACTAATCTATAGTTAGGCTCAGGATGTGTTATTAGTAGAATGGGTTAATCTAAGCTCACACTACTTAGATGTCGAGGTGGCTATGGTCGACCCTACCGGTGACCCGTTACCTTTCTATAAACCAAATTATTAGAATTTAGTCTGTCATTCTAAAAACTAATTAATTATATGCCCAATAAATAATATCTTCCTATTTATTTGCACTTCACCTTAATTAATCCGCGTAAAACCTTCGATTACCTTAAGGATTCATGTGATATCTACTAGTTAAGAATTTATCTCCGGATAGGTCTAAAAAATTCTTCAACAGGTTTTAACAAATTAAATGACCAATTTAAAAAGTAAACTAAGATCAGGTATTAATATCATCACAATATTTTAAAATATTTTATATTTAATTCTCCTATGAAATTTAATTAATTTATAATCTTTTCATAGTTGAAAGGAGAAAGATAACTAACTACTCATAACTCATTAAAATAACACAATAAAACATATTTATAAAACTTTGAACCAAAGTACAAATACTTATCTGAAGTGTTCCTTCAAGAGCTCTGCTGACTTCTACGGACTCCAACGAATGATGAAAGACTCCAACGACGAATTACACACAATAAACACTCAAAATAAACTCACTAGATACAAAATAAAGTGGCACCCTAAGTATGGAAGAGACTAAATTAAACTAGAATAGGCTAAAATGTGTATGTGTACTAAGAGGGGGGGTTTGGTGTTATTTTCTATGTAGAATAGGCTCCTATTTATAGAGTTCTGAATTTGACCAAGGGTTACTTAAGGCACCTCTTCAAAATTCGTCCAAATTCAATGTATCTTCTAGAAGGTATCCGTCGTGCCTAGGCGCCGGACTCCGTGACCAGGTCGTTCGCATCTCTTCACTTTGGGTCGCACCTCTTCGCGATCCGGATCGTTTCCTTGTGTCCAAATACATTATATCACGTGTCCTATAAATTAGGAGTAACTTCCAGTCTTCTAGAAGCTCCAATAACCGCTTAACACCGTCAAAATAACTGCCCAAAGTCATAAAAAACCTTAACAGCGTCTGTATCGAACTGGCGCTTAGGCGCCGGACTCTGGTGTCTAGGTGCTAGGCCAATAATTCCAAAAATTGCTCCATAAGCTCCATTTTTGCTCTTTTTTTTCTTCTTGGGCTCTTTTTAATCATCTACATCCAAAAACATGAAAATATCTTTCATTAAAGCATAATATCCTTAAGAATTAAATCATAAATAAGACATAAAAATAGGTATATTTAAATGGATCAAATTCCCTCGAACTTAAACGTTACTTGTCCTCGAGTAACCATTTTAATTATATAAAATAAATAACATTTGGAATGAAGTTAAAATATTTAAGATTCCTTATAGTTTTTGGTTTTATAAATACTTTAGCAAATCATTAACCAAATTTCACTAATTAAGTTTAATTTTAAGAATTAAAGAACATTTAACTACCAAATCATAAGACTTCTAATTTTTTATTTATTTCAAGAATAATTGTAGTTTATCATATCAAGGTCACATAGAATATTTACAAGAAAAAGATTTTCATGAAATATTTTTCTATTAAAAATATATGTACATAGAAATTAAGTTTAAAATGTAATTAGTTTTCTTACTATAAGATAATTCAAGTGAAGCCAATTTTTGATTAGGCATTTCCTCAAGTTTCTCCTCACCCTTTTTTCTTCTTCTTTTTTTTTAAGTGAGGATTACTATTTTTGGATAGCCTGTTAATGATTTTGAACTTCACTATTCTTAACTTATTTTCAAAAACTTATACATTTTTGCTTAATAAATATGACATTAATATTTTTCCAAACTTATTTCAATCTTTTCTTTTTCAAGCAATAATCTTGATTCCTTAGTATTTCAAAAAATACAATTCTCTTTACTATAAATAGAAAAAAATTTCATCTTATTATTCTTTAAGCTAAATAATTCTATTCTTAAAATCAACCAAAATTTTTGAAATTTTAGTTAAGTTTACTAAATTATTTATAAATTCAAAAATTTAGGTATTCTTAAATAGATTTTTTATTCCTTATGTTATGTTAATATATTTTTTAAAGAAAACATTAGTTCTTTAAGGACAAATAATATTTAAATTTGATAAATATTTTCCCTCCCCCAAACTTTAGCTTTAGTATAAATATGAATTATGAAATTTTCTAAAGTATGAGAGAAAGAAATAAACAGAATTAATCTAAGTATAACAATGATGTAGTAAGGAAAAATTATACTCTACTTCTACACATGCTTCATTATGAATATAACAGAAATAATTAAGCATATATCGAAAAGTTTTGCAGAGCAGGAGTTAATTTCTAAAAAAAAATTATTTTAGAACATGCAAATTTACTAACTATTTATGAACACTAAACAGTAGGCTGAAACAGAAATAAAATTTTATAGAAATTCATTCACATCTCATTCTTAAACACACATCAGATAATCTAAAAACAGTTTTAACATAAAAAGTTCACAAATAACATCAATAAATAACATCACAAAAAATAAGATAATACTCTAAAAACAGAATCAATAATCTCTAGAGATAAATCAAGCTACTAATCACTGTCTATAGCTTCATCATCATCATCACCAAAAGAGAACTCCATATCCTTAGGATCAACATAGGGTGAAAATCTGGGAAAAGTAGGGAACTGAACATCATGCTCACCCTTCAGAAATCTCACTAAAAACTCTGAATATTCAGCATCATAATCACTCTTTCTTTGTGTATACTCGGAAAAATGATCAATCTTCTTGTCTATGGTATCTACTCAGCGGTGAGTTAAGAATAACTCATGCTGTCGCTCTATGAACTGATCATGCATGGTTTCCCAAAATGTAGATGATGGCTTAGCAGAAGTAGATGGTCTAGGAGTAGAAGCTCTACCTGAAGCAGGTAATGAACCAGCAGGTGCAGTAGAACTCTTACCTCGTAGTCGTTCATAAATGATGACACTCTCTCTTTCTAAAGGCTTCGTCGACTTAAGATTTTCTTCAGAAAGCTCAGCAACTACTCCAGCACTTTGACAAAGAGAATAGATCAGTGATGGAAAACCAAGTCAAATAGATGTGCTAGAATGAGCGATAGCCTCCACGAATCATAAATAATGCTCCCTACATCAATAGACTTCTTCTCTTGAATGCGATAGTTTAGAATAGCTCATCTCTCGGTAACTTCACTCGGATGATTGGATGGAAGGAGACGAGCGTGAAATAAAGTAGTGTCATGCCTTGGAAACACCATTAAACTTAGAAGATGAAAAATTTACCCTTTCTCCATTCTGAGTCTTCCAGGCTCTAGTACTATCAGTCAGGTAGGCAATGATCATGTCCAAATCTTTCTTAGATGGAGATAAACCTGAGTAATAACACTCAATGTTTGGCGGCAGGCCATAGAAAATGCTGATACGTTCAGGAGTGAATCCTACTCCAACTCCTCGAATGAAAATCTCGTATTCCTCCGCATCCACGAAATTAGCATAAAACTCTCTAACCACCGGGATAACGACAATAGCAGTGAAATAGCAAAATCGTTGCCAGTTGAGTGCAACGATTGTCTCCTCGATTCTTTCTCCAGGATTATAGAAACTTCGCTCTGAGATAAACTTCTGAGTCGTAGCAAAATCATTATATCAGAAGTGTGCAGCAGCAATGACTAACTTGCTACGATCAAATTTTTCTCATTCCTTTCCTCGCTTAGATTTGGGTGTCATCTAAACGTGAAAGAAAAACGTGAAATAAATTCAACGGATCTAGGAAAATAACTAATTTAAGCTTTTCAAACTTGAAATCGCTTAAACACCCATGAATTTGATCATAAAAAATCAAAATTTTTCTCAAAATTTCGGTTTTTCTTAATGAGACCAAAATCCATGGTAAAAAAAATAATGAGTTTAGAATGTAGATCTGACCTCGAGATGAAGAAATCGGGTGATTTCAAGCCCAAAAACTTGCAAATCAGGCTCTAAATGGGATCTCTATGTGGTATTTTCGTGAAAATACTGTGGAGAAGGAAGTTTAGGCGTCAACAATGGCGTGCGGTGGTTTAAGAAGATGAGTTTTTAGGTTCAGGCCGAACCGCCGCCTAGGCGCCGAATTCTGGCGCCTAGGCGCCAGACTCGCCTTTCCAAAAAAATCGATTTAAATTAAATATTTTCCACCAAATCTTATCAAATTCAACTCCTAATTACTCTTATGAGAGTATTAATCCATTTTATAACCTCCAAATATTTTCACAATCAATTTAAAATAAAAGCATAGATCCACATAAATGTATCCAAATTCTTCAATTCAAAATCCTAATATTCATTCAAAATTCAACAATCTTCAGTACAAAACTTGTATCAAGGTTCATCATTTTATAAATAACACAATCAACAACATATTAAAAGCAAACATTCAAATTCAACAACACACATTGAACAATTTAAGCAAATACACACATTAGATATTCAACACACTAAAATAAGACTCAATCACACCTAAAACACACATAGAATCTATTTAACACCAATCTTCAATTTTCATCTATTTCGCAATGAAGTTCGCTAGGACCGAAGGGATAGAACACCAACGCCCTTGGAAATTACAAAGTCATCTTTTCATCAATCCATTTATTCTTCACGTACATTTCTACTTAAGTGTCTTGATAGGCAGCCATGTGATCAGCTTGAAGTTTGGTTTGCCATTCCAAGTGTTCGTATTGGTGGTACATCTCATGGAGACGATTACCAATACTTTGAAGTTTCGCTTCAATCTTATCCATTCGACTAAACATTTTCTCCAAACTAACAGCAATAAAACCATTAAAGTAAGGCTGAGGATCTTTAGGAGATTTGTCTCTTACCTCATTTCCATGATTTCCTCTATCCATGGCATCCAAATCCTTCCTAACTCCTCCAAAATGAATTGCTCTGGTCGAAATTAGTGTGTCTATAGGATTGGGGATGAAAAATAGGCTATAAATAAAGAGAATTCGTGTGAAAAACTGAAGAAATTCAGTTTTTCCACGATCTGTAACTGCGACGCTTAGGCGCCGGAATCTGGCTCCTAGGCGTCGGATTCATCGATATGCCAGTTATTCAGGCGCTTAGGCGCCAACTTTTGGCGCCTAGGCGCCGGAATCTCGATTGACTCTGATTCGCCTATCGTCAAATTTTGCAAAGTTTCAGTCTTAAAAAAAGGTCTAATAAACAAATACGATCAACACACAAACATAATTACGAAAAATTCAAATCACAAACAATCACAAACGAAGGTTAACTTGATCTCCTTTTTACACACATTTGTCATGGAGTGGTCCAAGTCCAACTTCTATATACTTCAAGAAAAACGTTTAGCTTAAGCCAATACAGACTCGTTAGCCATCTATTTCTAGAAGTTATATACAAATTTAGTCAAAACCAAGGCATAACCTTACAGCGATAATTAAACTCAAACTAATAAATATGGGTTGCCTCCCACAAAGCGCTTGGTTTAACGTCGTCAGCCCAACCTAATTAATTGAATTAATCAGGTAAACTCAGTTCATAAGCCTCTTTGTAATTTAATTTCATTTTTCCCATATAAGGCTTCAGTCTTAATCTGTTAACTTTAAATACTTTTCCAGTTTTGGAATCTTTAATATCCACAGCTCTTTAAGGGTATACTTTCTCAATTATAAACGGTCCCATCCATTTAGATTTTAATTTTCCAGGGAAAAGTTTTAAACGAGCATTAAATAATAATACTTCTTGTCCAGGCTCGAATATTTTCCTTGAAATCATTTTGTCATGTAATTTCTTCATTCTATCCTTATAAATTTTTGCATTTTCATAAGATTCATTTCTTATCTCTTTCCTTTCATTTAGTTGTAATAATCATTTTTCTCCTACAGTATTTAAATTATAATTGAACTCCTTTATCGCCCAATAAGCTTTATGTTCCAGTTCAACAGGTAAGTGAAAATGTTTAATATAAATTAACCAATAAGGTGACATTCCGATAGGTGTCTTATAAGATGTTATATAAGTCCATAATGCAAAATCAAGTCTATCAACCCAGTTAGTTCTTTTAGGATTAACAAGCTTTTCCAATATTCTTTTAATTTTTTTGTTTGATACTTCAGTCATTCCACTTTTTTGAGGATAATAAGCAGTTGCAATTCTATGCTTAATTCTGAATTTTTCCAGCAATGATTGAATTCTTATATTTCTGAAATGACTTCCCCCATCTGTGATAATTATCCTAGGCATTCCAAATCCTGTAAAAATCATTTTTTTAAAAAATTTTGAAACACTTTGGAATCACAGTTCGATAAAGCTACAACTTCGATTCACTTTTGAAACATAATCAACTACTAATAAAATATAAATCTTTCCAGATGATGGTACGAAAGGTCCCATAAAGTCTAAACCCCATACATCGAAAATTTCAATTTCTAGTATAAAATTTAGAGACATTTCATCTTTTTTGGATATATTTCCCATTTTTTGACATCGATCACAAGTTTTCACATAATGTCCAACATCTTTAAATAAAGTAGGCCAATAAAATCAAGAATTTAAAATTTTAAATGCAGTTTTATCCACTCCAAAGTGTCCTCCAAATTCAGAATCCTGACATTTTTTAATAATAGCAAAAGTTTCTTCATTGCTATTATTCAAAAATAGTCACCTTCAAAATAACTGATTGCTCTTCCTCAGCTATAATTGCTCATCTGGGAAATTTTCATTTATAATTTCTTCATAAATCTTCTCATTATTGTTTTTTATTCTTGATAAATGATCAGCAATTTGGTTGTTAGTCTCTCTTCTGTTTGTTATTTCAAAATTAAATTCTTGCAAAAGTAAAACCCATCTAATCAATCTAGGTTTAGCATCCTTTTTAGATATTAAATACTTAATAGCAGAATGATCAGTGTGTACGATACATTTTGTTCCAAGAAGATATGGTCAAAATTTATCAATGGCTTATATTATTTCTAACAGCTCTTTTTCAGTAGTTGTGTAATTTATTTGAGTTTCATTAAGAGTTTTGCTAGCATAGTATATAACTTTGAAAATCTTCTCATATGTTTGTCCTAATACAGCTCCGATTCCATAATCACTTGCATCACACACTAATTCAAAAGTTTTATTCCAATCAGGTGCAACAATGATAGGTGCAGTGATTAACTTTTATTTCAGAATATTGAAAGCATTCAGACAATCTTCATTGAATTCAAATTTAGTTTCTTTTTCTAATAAATGGCAATGAGGTTTAACAATTTTAGAAAAATCCTTTATATATCTCCTATAAAATCCAACATGACCCAAAAAACTTCTCTCATCAGTAACGGTAGTAGGTGGTTGCAATTCAGCAATAATTTTCACTTTTGCTTGATCAACTTTCATCCCTATTTGTGAAACTTTATGTCCAAGTACAATGCCTTCTGTAACCATAAATTGACATTTTTCTCAGTTTTGAACTAAATTTATTTCTTCACATCTCTTCAAAATTTTCGTTATATTTTCCAAGCAAGATTTAAAAGAAGTTCAAAAAACTGAAAAATCATCCATGAATACTTTAATTCCTTTATCAATCAAATCACAGAATATTGACATCACACATCTTTGAAAAGTTGCAGGTGCATTGCATAAACCAAAATGCATTCTTCTAAAGGTAAATGTTCCATAAGGACTAGTAAATGTTGTCTTTTCTTGATCCTCAGGAGCAACAGGTAATTGATGATAACCAGAATATCCATCCTGAAAACAGAAATATGAATGTCCAGCAAGTTTATCCAACATTTGATCCAAGAAAGGTAAAGGAAAATGATCCTTTCTAGTGGCATTGTTTAATTTTCGATAATCAATGCAAAACTTGTCTTATTGGGATTAATTCATTTTTTTCATTAACAATAACAGTTACTCCTCCTTTCTTCGGAACACAATGAATAGGACTTTACTCATTGGCTATCCGAATTAGGATAAATAATTCCAGCATCTAACCATTTCAAAATTTCTTTCTTAACAACCTCTTTCATTATTAGATTTAATCTTCTTTGAGGTTCAATAGTGGGTTTACAATTTTCTTCCATTAAAATCCTATGCATACAGATTGAAGGGCTTATTCCTTTTATATCTGCAATAGTCCAACCAAAAGCTTATAATTCTTCAGAACTCTAATTAATTTTTCTTCTTGATCTTTGCTTAGTTCTGAAGATATAATTACAGGTAAAGTTAATGAATCTTCGAGAAATACATACTTTAAATGCGCATGTAACATTTTTAATTCCAGTTCAGGAGTTTTTTCAATTGAGGGTAATAATATCTCATTTGTAGTTGTGTCTAAAATTTTTTAATTTTCATGAATATAATGTGCTTCTTTAGATGAATTCTTTTCATTTAATAACTCATCATATAACATAGATTCTTTGTTTTTATTATCAAAATGACCTTACATCTTTCTTGGTAATGCTTTTCAATCATATAATAAAAAATATTCATCCGATAGCATTTTACTTTTTCAGGATACCTCATTGATTTCAGAACATTGAATGTTATCTCTTGATCATTAGCTCTCATTGTTAATTCTTCTTTTTGCACATCAATCATTGCTCGACCGGTAGCTAGAAAAGGTCATCCTAAAATGATAGTATTTCTTTATCTTCTTCCATATCTAGAACAATGAAATCTACAGAGAAGATAAATTTATCTACCTTAACAAGCACATCCTCTATAACCCCTTTAGGATAAGTGATCGATCGATCGACTAAGCGAAGAGTTACGGTGGTAGGAGAGATCTCTCCTAAATCTAACCTTCGAAAGATTGAAAATGGCATGAGATTAATACTAGCTCCTAAATCACATAAGGCTTTTCCACAAAATTTTTCTCCAATAGCACATGGTATAGTGAAACTTTCAAGATCTTTAAGTTTCTGAGGTAATTTCTTCTGGATAATTGCACTACATTCTTCACTTTATGCAGCAGTTTCATAAGCTTCAAATTTTCTCTTCTTACTTAAAGTATCCTTCATAAAATTTGCATAGCTTGACATTTGCTCCAAAGCTTCAGCAAGAGGAATGTTGATGGTAAGTTTCTTAAAAATTTCAAAGAACTTAGAAAATTGATGGTCGAAGCTTCACTGTTTAAGTCTTTGAGGAAAAGGTGGTGGTGGTCTTTCAACTTCCACTTTAAGTAGGTACAACAATATGATCTTTACTTGGAGAAAGGGTATCTTTAGGTTTTTCAATCTCTTCAACTTCTTTCTCTTTTTCAATCTCATTTCGTGTTTTCTCTATTAATTCATTTCCACTTCTAAGTTGTACAGTTTTTGCTTGTTCATGTTCTTTTCCAGATCTTTTAGGATTATTTCGACATTCGTCTACGCGATGTTCGTTCGAGGTCAGTAATTAATGAAATTAGCAATTTGACCAATCCGATTCTCGATATTACGAATAACGAGTGTTTGACTTTGTAGTCGATTGCTTAAGTTACAAGATCAATTCTTCTACGGACAACTTTTTCCGTTGATTGTTATAACCAGGAGGATAAGTTGGTCTATAGTTTGAATTTCCTTGATTATTTCAATTTAAATTGGTTTGATTTCCATTACTCCAATTAAAATTAGGATGATTTTTCCAACCAGGATTTAAATAATTAGAATAAGGATTATTAGTTTTACTAGCAGTAGCTTGCAAAGTTTCCATTGTTTGAGAATCATCAGAATTTGGTGAGGGTTGGGGGTCTATTTATATTGTTTTGGGTGCAAATAATGCAGTCATTTTGATTGGACGGATTATAGGACTTTCCTTGATCAGGGGCATTTGAGTGTTCTTGGGCTCTTTGGATTCTTCTTGTCGAGACGTTTGATTCGAGTATAAATTTGCTAGTGTCGGCATCTGTTTGACCTTCAAAATATGTCAAAAAATCTTCTAAGTGTTGATTAATGATTTGATTTGACTTGGATTAGACTGATTTTTATATCATTAGGTCTGTCTCATAGAGTCGATCAGTTTTACAATAAATTTGTTTAAGCTCTAAATATCTTTTTATCAAGATTTGAATATTCCATACTTAAAAAATTATATTAAAATTTGTGCCCAATGTGAAAATTTATAGGTGGCATATGAGTGCCCACCTAAAATTTTCATTATTTATTTTTTTCTCGAATCCCATGAGTTTCTGCGCAAAGATCGTCTCTTTCTTCAAGAAATCCCGCTCTTTTTCTGCTGTCAGTACTGTTGCTGCCACAGCAGCCGCCATTTCCCCCGCATCCGCTGTACCTCTGCCTGCAAGTTCCTCATCCTCCGCCATGGGCGACGCTCCCAAGACCTTGCGCACCCGTGTCTGCATCATCGGCAGCGGTCCAGCGGCCCACACCGCCGCCATTTACGCCGCTCGGGCTGAGCTCAAGCCCGTCCTCTTCGAAGGATGGATGGCCAACGACATCGCCGCTGGCGGCCAGCTTACGACGACCACCGACGTGGAGAACTTTCCCGGTTTCCCTGAGGGCATTCTAGGGTTTGAGCTCATGGACCGATGTCGCGCGCAGTCAGTCCGATTTGGCACCGAGGTGCTCTCTGAGACGGTAACTTCCGTTGATTTCTCCTCCCGTCCTTTCCGCGTTGTTTCTTCCTCCACAGTCGTGGAGGCAGACGCCGTCATTGTAGCCACAGGAGCCGTTGCTCGTCGTCTTTACTTCCCTGGCGCCGACGAGTTATGGAACAGGGGAATCTCAGCCTGTGCAGTCTGTGACGGCGCGGCCCCGATTTTCCGCAACCGTCCCATTGCAGTGGTTGGTGGCGGCGACTCAGCCATGGAGGAGGCAAATTTCCTAACCAAGTACGGATCTAGGGTTTACATTTTACATCGCAGGGATACTTTTAGGGCATCCAAGATCATGCAAGCAAGAGCATTGAGAAATCCTAAGATAGAGGTGGTATGGAACTCGGAGGTAGTGGAGGCTTATGGTGCTAAGGACGGAGGACCGCTCAGTGGAGTGAAACTTAAGAATATCGCCACTGGAGATATTAGCGAGTTGGCGGTGTCTGGCTTGTTCTTTGCAATCGGACATGAGCCGGCCACGAAATTCCTTGTAAAACAGCTGGAGCTCGATTCAGATGGCTATATTGTGACAAAACCAGGAACTACCCAGACAAGTGTTAAAGGAGTTTTTGCTGCTGGCGATGTGCAGGACAAGAAGTATAGACAGGCGATCACTGCAGCTGGGTCTGGTTAGTTATGACAATTTTTGATCTTTTCATCCTTTCTTTTACATTTATGCTAATATATTATCACACTTGCGAAGCAGATGTGCCATATGATTTCTCTGGGGGTGTTTGACTGCACGAAAGATTTAGCATTGGTAGGATTTAGTAAATTTGAATTTATTAAATCCACCTAATTGTTGGATTTATTACATTCGGATTTAACATGAATCAAAAGTAAAATTCAGACCTTAAATTCTAAATTTCATAAATCCATGGAACTTGCACTTTCTTATGTTAGGTTGGATTTAATAAATCCTAACAAAAAATTTTGTTAACAAGGTGCTACCAATCACCCCCTCTAATTGAAAAAATGTTTCAAGTTGTTATTTGGTATGATAAAGTGGCAAAAGAGTCGATGCATTATAGCTCATTTACAAATTGTTGGAGAGTTATTCTTAGAGGCAGGAATGTAAGTCAATGTTTCATATACAAATTTAAGGGAGATTTGTGCTGTTTTTGTTCAGTATGACCTTGCAGAGTAACACTAGATATTTTTTACTAGCCTTTGGAACTTAGGAATACTTGTGAAGTGGGGTTATAATTATATAAGCTTTGTGGTTTAAGGGCTTGATATTTATCACTTGGATGTTTCTTTTTACGATTTTTAGCAGTATTTTCAAGATAAAGGGTAATGAGTTTTTTAGGCTTTGAAATGCATGTCGCAAAGAATCCTCACATTTAGCTTATAACTAATAAAAGCCTTTTATCTTAAAGTACATAAATCAATACCAAATGTTAAAATATGCTACAAAATTTATGGCACAATTAAATTATGAATCCATAATTGAACTTATTTCCTTTTGTTGCACAGTGATAGGAGGATTAGATCTAGTAGGTGATAGATTATATCTCATAGAATTACAATTTCAGTTTCAGATTGTGAGAATATTAGTAGTGATTCTCAAATGACATTATTGAGATCTAAGATTTCTCCGGCTGTTCATAGGCACATGTATTTCATCTATTAAGCGCCATATGAAGGATATCATGGCTATTAAAGATAGACTGTTTGGTCAAATTTTAGATTAGTAAGGCAATGATGAGTTTGAAATTTTTAACTGTTTGTTAAAGAAAGCTTGTTTTTGAATTTATAATTTGGGATTGTATGATAATTATCTTTTAAATATTAACTTATTCTTTCTTGATCTCTTCTCTCCCCTTTAATCTAAAATCCAAATCTTGCTCTTAACACATAAGCCAAGTCCTTTAAATCCTCCAATCTTTTACTACAGACATGTCGTTGTTAAAACCATTGAAGTCATTGCCTCCAATTGATCCAATTGTGTCGTTATGCTTTTTTATTGTTGGCTTTGTGTTGTTACTATTTATTGAAGCTCTTTGTCTTTCATTGCTTATCGTTTGTTGTTGCAAATGATATGCTAATACTAGCATATATCATTGTTTACTGTCATTTCTTGCTTGTTGTTGTTGACTAGTTACATGGAATCAAGTACTACCCTAATGCTACTTGAGAAAAACAATCAATATACTTGATGTTTCAATGAAAAGAGAAAGAGGAAATTTATTTATACAATGAAAGAAGTAACAAGATGTTTGATTGAGAAGTACAGAGATTATAATGAGGATCTACATTTGATTTTTATTGATTTAGAAAAGCTTACGATAAGGCTCCAAGAGATATCCTTTTGGAGTGTTCTTGAGAAGAAAGGTGTTGATATGACTTATATTCAAGTCATTAAACATATGTGCACTAGAGTTGTTACTTGTGTTTGAACTGAAGGAGGATTGACCATATATTTTCCTATTAAGTTGGATTACGTCAGGGATCGGCTTTAAGCCCATATCTTTTTGCTTTAGTTATGGATGGTCTTACAGGACATTTACAGAAGGATGTACCTTGGTGTATGCTTTATGTTGATGATATCCTTCTCGTGGATAAGACGAAAGAAAAAGCCAAGGAAAAACTTGAATTATAGAGGTTTACATTGGAGTCTAAAGGCCTTTGTTTGAGTAGAAATAACTGAATACATGGAATGTAGTTTTAGTAATAGTAGCTCTAGTGATAGAAGTTTAGCTTTCGGTGATCAATTTATTAAAAGGTTTGAACGATTTAGATATCTCGGGTCTATTGTTCAAAGCGATGGTGATATAGACGGGGATGTAAATAATAGAATTCAAGTTGGTTGGTTGAAGTCGATGAATGCTTCGGGCCTATTGTGTGATAGAAAAGTACCGCTTAGACTGAAATGAAAATTTTATAAGATCGTGTGAGACTTGCAATGCTCTATGGTGTTGAATGTTGGCATTTAAACGAGAAGCATATACTAAGTGTTGTCGAGATGAGAATGATTAGGTGGATGAGTGGCTTTACACTTAGAGACAAATTGCGAAATTAATATATATGTGATAGGGTTGGTGTATCTCCAGTGACGAACAAAATTAGAAAGAGTCGCATTAGATTGTTTGGTCACATTAAACGCCGACCATCTGATGATTTGATTAGGAGAGTAGATGCTTTAGATTTGACTTATGTTAAGAATGACAGGTAGACCTTGGAAGACCTGGGCTTATTGTATAAAAAATGATCTTAATTTATTAGAATTAAATGACAATATGATCTCAAATATGATACAATGGAGAAAAAAGGATTCATGTAGCCGACCCCACTCAGCGGGATTAAGGCTTTGTTGTTGTTGTAATTAAAGAAGAACAAAAAAGTAGACGAATTGATTTGGTATCGAAGCATCGATCTTTTGCATATGATTCAAGCAAAGAAGAGATATAATGATAAGAGAGATCAACTTTATGTTTTGGAGATGCGTCGGACAAAAAAAAGGAGGCATCTCCAAAACATAAAGTTGTTCTCTCTTACTATCTTTAGCATCTTTTCATGCATATAATTCCAAGCTATTAGACCGAGTTGTGAAATAAGGTATCAAAGCAATTAGGTTTGATCATGATTTAAAAGAGTCATTAGGATGATTAAATTAATTCATAAGTGATATTAATGATGTGTTAAATTGTGTTTAATTATAAATTTTTTTTGTTGTTTCAGAAATATGAAAAATTAGGGGGAAGAAGTTAGAGATGATATTGTAGAAGTTGGTGTATCCCCACAGATTACTATGAATACATATGAATTTATTGAGATGATGGTTGCGGTAGCGCAGTTGATTAAGAACTCTCAGATTCAAGTCAGTTCCAGTACAGGAGGTCAAATAGATAAGTACTTAAAATTATTTCAGGATATGCGACCACCTTTCTTTTTTGGAGGAGGTCCGGTGGATGCTAAAAATTGGTTGCTTGGAATAGAGAAGATCTTAGATGGATTGTCTTGTGCTCCATACATGATGGTTACTCTGGCCACATTGTGCATTAAAAGGAGAGACTGAGAGATGGTGGCGGGGTCAGTTGCAGGAGAAATATGGGGGTAGAGCCAACCACATGATTCAGTGAGACGAGTTTGTGGGCATCTTTAAAGACTAGTTCATACCACTATCCGCCATGAAACAAATGTATGATAAATTAATCCGGTTGATACAGGTTGATAGCTCGATTATGCAGTACGAGGTAGAGTGTACTATATTTCTCAAGATATGCACCTCAGTTGATTCTAAATGTACAGAAAAAGTGTCATCGATTTTTAATTGGGCAAAGAGAAGTTATTAGACAACCATTGATTCCTCTTTAACTCGATGATTTTTCTATTTTGATGGAGACAGTTTGGAGGATTAAGCTGGATTTGGAGGCTACTCAGAGGAGGGCCTTTCAGAAGAGAGTAAATTTAGAGGGATTCATGTTTTCTCAGGGCTCTCACAACAGGCAATCCTTCCAGTCAGGTAATATTGATGCTAAGAAGGCCAAATCTAAGAGTTTATTCACTTAGTTTGAAGTAAATAAATACAACAAGCGTCGAAGTTCTTACAAGAGAGTGTCTGTCTCGATCAAATACTTGTTTTTAGTGCCACCAACCTTGATATATGGTGAGTAGTTATCCTAGATTGGGTCAGAGGGCTCCAACAGATTTTGGGGGTATATTGCACCACCTCAGAGGAGCTATGATAGAGCAAGGGCAATTGAATCTTCTGAATCAGTGCCAAATGCAGGCCAGACTCAGCAGAGTGTTCAGTCCAGAGTATATGCACTTTCACAGCAGGAAATTAAGGACTTCACAAACGTTATTACAGGTGTATTTTACTCTTGATAATTTTACCCCAGTGTACTTTAATCACTATAAAATTCATGTCATGTCACATACAACAAAGTAAAAATTTAAATATATTAATAAGTTGACTCTAAATGTTCAATGCAATGATTTTAATTAGAGGTATTATATATCTTTAAAGTATGCCGATAAGAGTATTGTTTGATTCAAGAGAATCACACTCTTTTATAGCTGGAGAACTGGTTAAAGTGATACGATTACATGTTATTTCAATGTATGCGATACTATTTGTTAGAATATGAAATAGTACTTTTTTGAAAGTTTATCAATCATGTGAGGTGATGCTTACGATTGGTGGAAATGATTTTGAGGCACAACTTATTATATTACCCTTGGTGGAATTTGATGTGATTAGGCATGGAATATATGTCTAAAAAATTTCTTATTATTGATTGCAATAAAAAGATCGTTGAAATAAAGGTACCTGTAAAAGCCGAAGTTAAATTTTGTTGTGACATAAGATTAATATCTATGATAATTATCTGTTTGAATGCTTACAATTTATTAAATCGTGGAAATCAATATTTTCTTACTCAGGTAACAGATACTTCTAAGGAAGTTCTGGCTTTAGGTGATATTCTGGTGGTAAGAGAATATTCAGAAGACTTCGTTGATGATTTATTAGGTCTCTTGCCAGTGTAAGAGATTGATTTCAGGTTCTCAGCCAATATCCAAGGCACCCTACAGAATGACTACTAATGAGTTGCAAGGGTTGAAGGGTCAACTGCAGGAGTTTCTAGATAAGGGGTTCATCAGATCTAGCACCTCCCTTGGGGAGTTTTGGTATTATTTGTGAAGAATGATGAAAGCTTCAGAATATCCATTGACTACATAGAGTTAAATAAGCTCACAATTAAAGACAATTATTCACTACTGACCAGTTGGAACAGGCTTCTGTATTTTCAAATATTAATCTGAGGTCAGTTTATCACCAGTTCAGGATTAAGGAAGAAGACATAATGAAGACAACTTTCAAGATCATATATGAGCACTATTAGTTCGTGGTGATACCATTTGGACTGACAAATGCTGAAGTAGTTTTCATGGACCTGATGAACAAGGTTTTCAGTTAGTTTTTAGATAATTTTGTGATCATTTTTATATATGATATTCTGGTGTATTCAAGTGATGTAGCCAGCCATACAGATCATTTATATGTGCTACAGGTTTTGAAGAAAAATACACCTAATGCTAAATTTTCTAAATGTGAGTTTTGGCCTTAAAATGTGGCTTTTCTTGAGCACATTATTAGTGAAGACAACATATTTGTTGATCAAAATAAGGTTAAAGCGATTGCAGATTGGCGACCTACTATTGTTACTAAGGTCAGGAGCTTCTAGGTTTGGCTGGTTATTACAGGAGATTTGTCGAGGGCTTCTTACAGATTGCTAGGTCACTATCAAGATTAACCAGAAGACAATAAAATTTGAATGATTAGATCGTTGTGAGGAAGCTTTTCAGAAGCTAAGGACTTGCTAAATGCCTGCTCCAGTTTTGGTCACTCCTTCAAGTTTTGATGGGTTTCAGATTTATAGCGATGCAGCTTTGAGGGATTTGGGCTATGTACTTATGCAGCATGAAAGGGTCATTGCATATGTATCATAACATTTTAAGAATCATGAACGGAATTATCCCACACATGATTTGGAGCTTACGACAGTTGTATTTGTACTCAAGATATGGAGGTATTTTTTGTACGAAGTTCGATGCGGAGTTTTTACTGTTCACCAGAGTTTGAAGTATATATTTACTAAGAAAAAATTGAACCTAAGGCAGAGGTAATGACTGAAATTTATTAAAGATTATGATTTAGATATTCAGTATCATCCGAAGAAGACGAATAAGATGCGTTGAGTAGGAAAACTTCAAGTAATTTAAATTATTTATTTACTCAGCAGGAGTTGTTGCTTGAAGACCTCTAGAAGTTGAAGCTATCTATAGTTGATTATGATGATGATAGTATGGATCAACTATATCAGTTCATTGTGCAGTCAGCTTTGAAGGGTAAAATTGAAGATTCTTTAGCAAGAGATTACAGTGTTCAAGAAATCATGAAGATGGTTAAAACAGTCGATTTGGAGAGGTATGTGCCAGATCAGGATGATTTATTTAGCTATAAAGACAATGTTTATGTTTCGGATTTTGATGGATTAAGACGAGAAATTCTAAAGGAAACACATTTATCCGGCTATACTAGTCATCCAGGGAGCAATAAATGTATCCAGATCTCAAAGAAGTATTTTCGTCGTCAGGATTGAAGAGGAATATAACAGAATTTGCATCTAAGTGTTCTTCATGTCAAATAGTAAATGCAGAGCATCGACGTCTTAGAGGTCAGTTGCAATATTTACTGATTCCATAGTGGAAATGTGAGGAGATAGCGATGAATTTTGTGATTGTGTTGCCTAGATCACGTCAGGGTCGTGATTCTATATTAGTATTTGTCGGTAGACTAACTATGTCTGCATGTTTTTTGCCAATTAGGCAGAAAGATCCAGTGGAATGATTAGCCAAATTTTATGTGGATCAAATTATAAGGCTGCATGGAGTTTCAATGTCTATTCTCTCCGACATAGATGACAGGTTCACTTCCATATTGTGGAAGAAGGTTTATGAAGCTTTGGACATCCAACTGGTATAACATTTTACCCTTAAACAGATGGTCAATCAGAGAGGACTATTCAGACTTTGGAGAGTCTACTAAGGTTTTGTTCACGACTTCAGTGGAGGTTGGAAATCACATATGACTTTAGTAGAGTTTGCTTACAATCATATTTACCATGCTAGCATTGGGATGACTGCATATAAAGTCTTGTATGGAAGAAAGTGCAGGAAACTATTATGTTGGGCAGAAACAGGTGAAAGAAACATAATCAAAGATGACTTGGTTGATGATGTTATTGAGAAGATTAGACTAATCAGAGACAGATTGAAGGCAGTGTCGGATAGACAGTGAAAATATTATGATGTTAAACAGAGGCTTATGGTCATTCCTTTGAAGGGTGTGCAACGTTTTTGAAAAATATGAAAATTGAAACTAAAATTTATCGGTCTATTTGAGATTGTGAAGAGGACCAGGAAAGTAGCTTGTAGATTGGCTTTATCAGCTCATATTCAATGAATTCATAATGTTTTTCATTTTTCTTCACTCAAAAAATATTTTGCAGATGAAGCTGATATATCGATAGCATACTCAGTTGATATACAACCTGATTAGACTTATTTTGAGGAATCTGAAATGATTCTAAATTATGATGTGAAGAATCTGCGGAACAGAGAGATCCTCCTTTGTGAAGATTTATGGAATCATAGGTCGGAGAAGGATGTTACTTGGGATAAAGTCTTGGAGATGCAAGAAAGATATCATCTGCTTTTCATTTGAGGTATGTTTACTTTCATTATTATTTTCCAATTTTAAGGACGAAATTCTTACAAGGGACATTGGTAATAAATGATTTTTTTAATAAATAAATAATTCAAAAAAATGTAGACAGTTAGAGGAGATGCACCCTCTCACAAAAATCTTATTGCAGGACTCTTTTGCATTTCCCCTCACTAGAAACAAACAAGCGAACGAGAGGGAGAGCAGAGAGATCGAGAGTGAAATCTTTGTTGTGTGAGTGGAAGAAACTCGAGCGGCTCGTCACTATACTTGTGAAGGAAGAAGAGAGAGGAGGCGCCGAGGGCATACCTGGATTGAACCGCAATTGAAGAGGAGAAAGCAACAGTTTTGTTCGCTAGTGTCATGTGAAGGAGGAGGAAGAAGATTGAGCCGTGCGAAAGAATCCTTGCGAGAAGATCAACAATCGAAGGAGGAAGGAGCTGTGTCGTCTTCTCATGCAAAGGAAGTCGTAACCAACTGCTTGCACTGCTCTATCGGGTTGAGTTGGGACCGAAGAAGAGCAGGGAGAGAAGGCTTTCTTCGAAGCCTTTCGTGCATGAGCTAGGGCAGCCGACCAAGTATATGTAAGGCAAAAATGTGAGTTTTAATTTAAGTTAAATAAAATTTAATTGATTATTTTAAGTTTTAAAATATATAGATGTAATTAGTTAAATTGATTATATATTAACATTTATGGTTTATGAATTTAAATCAAATATTGTAGGTGGATGGATTTGATGCGAATGAGACAGGAGAGAGCTTGTGTGCAATTTATGCCTTTTATGAGAACGGTAAGAATTGAATATTATGGGTATTTAAGGTTGTATAATATTAATTACTTGAATGAAAAATATTGACATGCTTAATGCTAATAACAGGATAAATTTAATCAGATATAAAGATAGAAGACTAGAGGTGAATCTTTTAGAGTTGCAAAGAGGAAAGAAGAGTCTTGCACAAGAACAAACCAAATCTTTTAAGGTAAGGAATTGCCTATTGATTTAGGTGTCAAATTACTTATGTGTCAACTCTATGTCATTAGATATGTGTAAGCCTTTCTTTTAGAATGAAATCTTTATAATTATATGCACATTTGATTGATTTATGTGTTAGTTAAAGGAAGTGATATGAAGTGATAGATATTTCAGAGATATCTTGAAAATAAAGGTAAGTAATTATTTTCTTATATGTATTAAATTAATGTTTATTTAATAAAGAATTTCTGTAATATTGTAAACAATCTTTTTATAATTATATGTATTTTGTGAGCTTGAAATTTTAAGGAAATGAAATGAGAAAAAGGTAAAAATGAATGTTTAGTGTTTCTTAAAAAGAGGCAATTTAAAGGAATTGAAATCTAAAAGATTAAGTCATACAAGATTACTCTCAAATACTATTGACATGGGATGCGATGTACCCATATAAGTTAAAAAAAATAGTAAAGGTGTACCTTCGGGTGTAATTTAAGGGTACATTTTGGTATATACTTGAGGATATTTTCAGGTACATTTTTTAGGGTACTTTTGTGTATCTGTTTAAGGGTGTATTCGAGTACATTTTTTATGGGACCTAAGGGTATATTTTTTATGATACCTTCGAATATTTCGGTAATTCTGTTATGACTCTTAAAGTGATTAAAAACTAGTATATACTTGAAATGAAACGAGAAGGGTTAAATTTCTTTATAAAATATTAAAATTTTATAAAGAAATAAATTGTATTTTTTTTTGTCATTTATGCATAGAAGTAGTATGATAATTTAATTCATATTAGATTATAATTTCTCATTAATAAGTCAAAATTAATGTTGCAATTAACATTTTTTTCAAGAAAAGAAAATTTATAGGTTGATAATTCAAATAGGAGAGTTGTTTACAGGAGGACCACTGCTACTAGGTATTTATGATGGTAGTTTCCTTACACTGTTTCTTTCAGATAGTGTTATACTATTTCATATTAGTTTGAGATGTCTTCAAATTTTGTTATTTCGGGTTGTTTTGTTTTTATTGCACTTTGTGGATTATTAGTATTTGTTTTACAAATTAATAGTTTTAAATCTAAGGACATGTAATTATATGTTAATGATGTCTGACCGTAGTTCTTGACTTGGTTTATTCCAAGCTATCAGGTCAGGTTGTGACAGCTATATCCAACCTCCCCAGTACGATGCTCTCTCCACTTACGGGGGTCACTCCTAATCCGAGTGAAAATTTGAATCTTCCTATTGAGTTACGCAAATAGGTATGGTCATGCACAATTTACTCTATCATCCCATGGTGAAATGCTCTCATTACACTTCCTATCTTTGTCCTACAAAGCATTCACCACATCTTCGATGGATCGTTGCCTTCCATCCACTATTAAACAACGTTGGTTGACCCCTCCTAGAAGGCTGTTGTCATGGACGAGATTAATGCCCTTCGGTGCCACCATACTTCAGACGTGGTTGATCTCCCCTGGGGAAAGTAAGTGGTGAGTTATAGGTGAATTTTCAACACCAAACTTAACTCTGTTGGCTCCTTTGAATGCAACAAGACGCGGTTGGTCTTCAAAGGATATTCACAAACTTATGGTATTGACTATGAAGAGACGTTTGCTCAGGTTGCTAAACTAAATACTTTTCAGGTCCTGTTATTCCTAGTTGTGAGTCTGGATTGACCCTTACTTCAGTTGGATGTTAAGAATGTTTTTCATAATGGCAATCTCGCTGAGGAGGTTTATATGTCTCACACATCGGGATTTTACTCGACTTCTTCCCATGGATAAGTGTGTCAATTGTGAAAGTTTTTCTATGGACTGATACAATCCTCGTCGGCCCGATTTAACAAGTTTACACAAGTTATAGTTGGTCATGATTTTTCTCCGGCCCAAGCTGATCATACGCTATTTTTTCGCCATTCGTCTGGTAACTGTATTGCCATTCTCCTTATCTATGTCGACGACTTCGTGCTCACGTGTAACGATCTACCAGCCTTGGAATCTCTCAAGGCCTTCCTCACCATGTCATTTGTGATGAAAGACTTGGGTTCCCTCTGGTATTTTTTTGGCATGGAAGTACCTCGGTTCTCTTGGGGCATTTGCTTTTCCCCACGCAAATATCTAATGAATTTATTGACTGAGACTAATTTACTTATTTGCAAATCGGTTCCCAATTGACTTCATTGAGAAATTGTTTGAAGTTCCCAATGTTGTTCCGGTGAACAAAATACCCTACCAACGTCTCTTGGTAAGCTCATTTACCTTGCTCATACGGGCCCGACATTTGTCATGCAGTTATTGTCGTAAATCAGTTTATGCATGATCCCTACGAGCACCATCTCATCGTTATCCATCGGATCCTCCATTACCTAAAAAACACACCAGGCTCAGATTTGTTGTTCACTCATCACATCTCTTTTTTTGTTGCAGTTTATACTGATGCTGGTTGGGCAAAGTCCGCCCATGATCGACGATCTACCCCGGGTTATTGCTCCTTATGTGGGGGAAACCTCGTCAATTGAAAATGTAATAAACAACCCGTAGTGGCCCGTAGTAGTGCTTAAGCTGTGTTTCACTCTATATTTGGGTGTGTGTGAAGCCCTCTAGTCGCTCATCATGCTCCATGAGTTACGTATGTTGTTCATCGTTCCTCTGCAGTTTTTTTGTGACAATAAAACCGCCATTATCATTGCTCTTAATGCGGTACAATATGGTCGTACCAAACATTTCGAGATTAAATGTCACTTTATCAAGGATAAACTCAATTTTGGGAGGTTTGTGTTCCGTTTGTCCCATTCTTTGGTCAACTAGTCGTTATTCTCAAAAAGAATCTTTTCGCCGGATGTTTGATGATTTCAAGTTCAAGTTGAACATGATTGGCATCTATGTTTGAACTTGATGGGGAGTGATATAAGTTATATTAGGATTTTATTTATTTCCTGTTATTTCTTACTTATGTATTTCTTTCTATTTTCGGCTAGTTATAGGAGTTTCTATTTTTAGTATATTTGATTTTACTTTTGTATTCCTGGAGATATGGGCGTTATTTTTTTCCTAAGTTTAAGATTCTTTCCCAAGTTTAAGAGATATGGGTGTTATTTATTTCCTCATTTTAGGATTGTAGTAAGTTATATTTAAGCCAATATTTTATATCAATAAAAGTATTTGGCTCAGTTCTCCAAACCAACAAATCCTTACAATGAAGTTTCGTAGTGATTCCATATGTTTTTGTCTCATCTTCTGCAAGGCTTATGAGTTTTTCAATGGTTTTTTCTGGGTGTTGGACAATTGGATGAATACTTTTTTGAACATGACAAAGAATTAAGTCTGCCGCACTAGTTGTGAGAACCGTTAAATGGGTGATTCTTTAGATGCTGCTAAAAATGGACATTATTTTAGGGTTTCGTTGACTTCTAGCAGGGAAGTGGTCAACTCAATGCAGGCTATATGCTTAATGTGATCCATTCGTGTAGGATTGTAAATAAGGGGTTTGGAACTTTGCCTTGGTCTTCGCTTTCACAATCTTTCCACACATGTTTATCAGTTGGGATTTTCACTTTTCAGATCTTCAGGGAGGGGGAGTGGATTCTTTCTCGTTGCTCTGTAGTAGGTTTCATTCACTGCTGTTATAGAAATTAACGCTATGGTACTCGTTGTTTGTCTTTGAATTTTCAAATTTGAAGAGCAGCCTTAACATCCTCACTCATACTTCAAGGCCCTCAGGATTTTTCTCATGGTCCTCGCTTTCATTTTATTCAAGTTGTTTGTTGTTCCAGAATTCTTGATTCTTCATATTCACATAACATCCTCTTTCTTGCTGACATTAGTTAATGCTCATGACGTCTTTCAAAATGTTGAATCTAGATTTATGCGTGAGCAATGCTAGAAGCTTCATAGTAAAACTTGCAAGGCTATGTAGAACAGAGAATAAAGGATTATCGAAGAAGAAGAAATTGTTATTTTTTAGACGTGGAAATGTTGAGACAATATAGTTTGTGCCAGCAGCCCTCCACTACCTTGCATGTAAAGTTGGCCTATGTCTCTTTATTTATAGGCAAAACAAATAACGAGTAAGAAGTACATGATATAGGGCAACTTAATTTGAGGCAACATTTTTTGAGGCTATATACTATTTTTTTTAGTTCACACAATTTGAGGCAATTTAAAAGGCCAAGCATGGCATGATAGATGGTTTTGTTTCAGAAGTTGATGCTAGAGGGATGTCACTTAATAGTTTGTTTCAGAGAGGGATGTCACAGTATATAAGTACTGGGATGTCACCTCCAAAAAAGAGCTCTTAAGAGAGGTGGCAGCCCAGTACTTATATACTGTTTTTCGGCCCTACACCTAGCCGATGTAGGACTAAATATCCCTGACATTCTCCTCCACTCAATCGCATGACGCCCTCGTCACGGATCGGCTCCACTGAGGGCTCTACACCGTGGAGAGTCCCCACACCTGGCAGGGAGTACCCCGCTCTGATACCACTTGTCGCGCTCCCAAAAGAGCTCTTAAGAGAAGTGGGCAGCCCAAGACTTCTATACTGCTTTTCGGCCCTGCATTTAGTTGATGTGGGACTAAATGTCCCTGACATTCTCCTCCACTCAATCACGTGATGCCCTCGTCATGGATCGGCTCCACTGAGGGCCCTACACCGTGGAGAGTCCCCACACCGGCGGCGATGCTCCGCTCCGATACTCACTATCACGAGTCCGAAATAACTCTTAAGAGAGTGGGCGGCACGCGAGCTATATACTTACTTTTCAGCCCTACACCTAGCCGATGTGGGACTAAATGTCCTTGACAGGGAGGTACCATGCACACTAAGGGTCTGTTTGGGGCTTATCCAGCTTATCCAACTTATCTGGATAAGCTGCTGATAAGCAGCTGATTTGGATAATGTATCGATCATGTTTAGTTTGCGACTTATGAAAAACAGTGATTCTGCAAAATCGACCATTCTACACTTGATTCGAATAAGTTCGTTTAAGTTGTTTGGTTATTGCGTTTTGTAAACAGCTTATTTGTAAATTTTCTAATGAATTAATAAATATTCTAATGAATTAACAGATGTGACACCTAAAACATTTATATTTTTCCACATAGCACTCAACTCTTTAATATCTCACATCTAAACTTTAATATCTTCAACAATATCTTCAAAAATGGTTCAAGTCATAAAAAAATATAGGCAAGAAACATAAAAGATTAGCGTTCAAAGTGGAGTTGTCCCTCCAGTTTGTCAGTTAGGACCCAAAATCGTTATACCTCGTTTGATAGTTTAGCTGCATTTATGTACATGTCACTCAATTCCCATGCATTTATAGGTAAATTTTTGGTATCACATAAAAAAATACCTTTTTTTTAATTTTTTAAGAAGTAAAATGCATTTCTTTAATGCATGCATAAGGTGGTATGGATGTAAAAATTGAAGTTTAGAATGTTAGAAATGTAAATACATATGAATTGAGTGGTATGTCTGTAAATCTTATAATATTTTAATTATTTAAAGTGGCCCAAGTTAGAAAAGACTTACAAAAAACTTTCTAAGCAGGAAATTTTGACATCTATGCTCCAATTCAACTTTTTTTTTTTTTTGCTCATGAATATATTACTGGCTCACTACATTTCACTGATAATTATAACTTCAGAAGAAAAAGAGTTGAGAAAAGTTACGTGGCATAAATGTAAAAATTGAAACATAATTTCAAAAGGCTAAAAGGACCAAAAATATCTAACTTCTGTTCATGTAGAACAGGTTGAATAAAGCAATTGACATTGGTTTCAATCAAGGAGCATACCTTAATTATGAAAAACAAGCAAAACCACAAGCATTTAGAAGGCTGATGCAGATTTTCTTTCAAACTAAAAACAAAAACAAGGAATGGTTCCCTCGGAACAATATCATAGTGAATCACCAGTGGAGCTCTGAATTAGCATGGTTCAACTAAACATCAACAGGAACAATGCATATCAACAATTCACCATCAAAGATTCTAGATCAAAGTAGAATCAAACCCAGCACATAACAAAAAATTTTAAGGCGCCACATCCATTAGCATGGAATAAAAATTAGTTTTGTGGAAGCAAACTAGCTGTAAGATCTGCTAGCTTTTTTTATCATTATAGTATAAGCTACATCTCCACAGAGAAAAATACACTTTACAATTTAATATTCCATATTATAATGAAAATCTAGCAATGGATCAAGCATTGGTGCTGAAGTTAGTATATCCATTGAATTTCTAATGTTTCCAAATAGCAATTGTCACATGCATTGTTATATGGACATCATGAATACCCAAATACAACACAAAAAAACTACAAAATCCGAGTTCTGAAAAAGCACAATTTTACAGGTTAGCATTACCCTGAGAACTGTAAGGAGGCCGAAGCAGAGTTCTAAATGAAAATCTAAAGCTCGAGTACATTTGAACAATGTGCTACAAAACAAGAATTTAATGCAGAAATTGAGCTATTCCCGAATACATTTGAACAATGTGCTACAAAACAAGAATATAATGCAAAAATTGAGCTATTCCTGAGTACATTTGAAGCAAGAGGAAGCTTAACTTGAAAAGCCTTAGTTATGTAGTGCTTGAAGTGTTGGAATTCCGTTCCACAGTACCTAATAGGTAGAAGTCACACTAAAGTCTGCCACATATTTAATAAACTCATTAGCCAAGGACCAAAAAAAAAAAAAAGAAAAAATGATAAGAGTAGTTTATATCTGGAATCTTGTTTCACAGTTATCTATAGGCTCCATAGGTACAGAGGGAGAACATGAATCATCCAATTTCTTGGACTGTATAGCAGATGATGACCCCGTAATTGCCTGCTTCTTTGCCAGCTTAAGATAGGTCATATTTCAAAAGAGTGAGATCACATCCACTGTATAGAAACAGCCCAACTGAAGTTGAAACACAATGAAAGGGTGTGACCACGAAATTCTGTGCGGTGATTATGGTCGATAAGTGTGGTATACTTATAGATCGACACAGCACATAAATGAAAAGTCAATGTAATTTGTGCTTATAAGAGATTAGAAGGAAACAAACTGCGTGCTAACAAGAAAAGTGAACCAAAATTCAACAGTGTGAAGTAATATGCAGATTATCTAAAATATTAAAAAAAAAAAGCATGAGTTTGATTTGGATTTGTAACTTTAATTAAATAGTATATCTAACAGTTACGTTCAAGGGCAAAGCAACAAGATCACAAATAGAATAATTATCACGAGGAAAAAAAACATTTTTTCAACTATCATAGGAGAATTATCTAATGAAATTACTAGTCAAGAATAAAAAAAATGACATTTAAAAAGGAGAATTTTTCAATCTTCTAAAATAAGCTGCTAGGAGAAATTAAACTTGATGCGGGTTAATATAGAAAAAGACTATTAAAGCAATAATTGTGATAAAGCTTTTACCTTAAGCAGAGGAGGGGTGAGGGCTACAGTGCAGGGGTCGAGCGAGGCTTCGACTGAGGGAAAGGGAGAGCAGCGGGAGAGACGAGCAGGAGCGGGGTCGAGCGGCTTCGGGCCTAGGAAAGGCGAGCGGCTCGAGCAGAGAGGAGCAGGCTGCGGTTCGACGTCTGAGGGAGATGAGCCGAGCGAGTGTTTCTTCGTGAGCGTCAGGGAGAGGCTAACGGTGTGTGAAGAGGAAGCAGACAGCGAACGCGGCTTCGGGAAGGAGATGACAAGCAACGGCGAGAGGAGACGGGTCGCTAGGGCAGGAACCTCGGCTTCGAACGCCACAGGGTCACGGGGGCAAAAGACGGAATAGTCGAATGAAAACGCGGACCGTGGGGATCATCCCACGGTCCGCGTGCAATACAAAAATAAGTCCGTTTTCAAATAATCTGTAAAAAAGTGCAAAACAACGTCATGGCGGCGTTTTTCAAAACACCCCCGCCGAAATAAGTTGTCCCAAACGGGCTCTAAGGGCCCGTTTAGGGCAGCTTATAAGTGCGGTGGTGTTTTCAAAAACGCCGCCGCACTGTTTGTTTTGGAACGTTTTTAGTGTGTTTTCAGAAACTGTGTTTTTTATTTGCATTAGAAGCTGATCGCGGGTTTAACCGCGCGATCCGCGTTCGGGCGAAGCAAAATACGCCATTGCCCTAGTTCCCTGTCGAAGGAAGACGAAAGAAGCCGAAGGAGGCCGTCGCCTCTTCCACCGTCTATCCTCCACTTAACCTTGATCTTTAAGTGCGCTTAAAGGAAGTTCTTCATTTGCTTCGTCCTGCTTCGATTATTACAGGCGTCCATCATGATCTAATTTACTGGTTCTGTTGTTTTTCCCGGCGGAATCATGACGAGCAGCGGAGAGGAACAATGGAACAGGGAAGCTGGAGGCGGAGGCAGCAGCTTCTCTGGTGGCGGTTCTCCCTTAAGAAGTGAAAATATATGTGCTACAGAGAGAAGGTATGGGTTCTGGAAGCTCTGGAGGTGGTAGCGTCCTTCCCATTGCAAAAGTACCATGAGTGAATGATGAAAAAGGTGCCTCCATGGATACCTAGAAATCCTCTTTGGGTGCCAGAGCTACTGATTCTGCAAGAGTTGCTAAATTTACAAAGGAGATGTCTAAACCATCTTGCTTGCGTGAAACTCATGATGAAATTCCCATTTTTTATGCATTTACATGACTTCATGCCTTTGGAGAATGTAATTGCAGAGTTTCTCATTCTTCTTGTTTAGTAGATTAACTACATTAATGTACAACGCAACTTAACATTACTACATAATTTTACATGGGTATTACCATTTGTCTGCTGTAATTTCATGTTAATTTTTAGATGATATAAAGTTAGAATTAATAAATACATAGACTATTCACATTGACAGTAAAAAAGCTAAATGCAAAAACGTGATGGAATTTCATTTTAATTTAATGCTTGATAAGCGGTGAGCCTAAAAATTTTCTTATGTACAAAAAAGGATATTAAATTTAGCATGCAGGACAATTATTTATGTATTCTCTTTGATGCATGCAAAACATAGTTCATGTATCCGCCGCAGCTCTTGCTTCCTTCCCCGTCCAAAGGCTGACGACGGAGGAAGCTTAGCAGGCGCTAAATAATCACTGGACAAAGTTGAAGTTAAGTGTAAATCAATTTTGGATGCAGGGAGAAATTAAGATCTTAAAGATTAAAGAGTTGCAGAAACCATAACTCTCGAAATGTAGAATCGGAGGAGATGAGATTGTGTCCAATCCTACCAGTTCTTGTGAGCAGATGGATAACTTGAATTGCTAATTATGTTTGAGGGGCTCCCATAATAAACTTTAAGAAATTAACTTTTAGGAAGGCAGGATATGCAACAAATTGGGATGAACGATTATACGTAGAAATTTCATGAAGTTCTATTATCAGTTCAGTCTTCGTTACATTAATTTGGCTAAATTTCATGAATCTACTTTTGATGCAGTGGTTTTGCTTTCATTTTAATCTTCTCCTTTTGAATACACATCTTGCATTATGCCAGTAAATGTTGCACATTTTATAGTTAATGAAGCCAATAAATGTTGCACAATTTATTGGCTTCATTTATGCCAATAAATGTTACACACTATCACTAATCTTTAATGGGTGAAACTTATTTGGGGTCGAATGAAGCAAATTCTTGCTTTCGACTTCACATTGTCTTTCCACCCTTTTTAGTAAGATTAACTTTGTAGACTGCAACACTGCGTCTGTCTGAATTGTCTTTTATCTACAAAAAGCTACAAATAAGTTGTTTTCCAAATACACAAACCAAACAGCTTATCCAAAACAGAGGCAGGATGGTCATTTATCTAGAATCAGCTATTTTCCAAACGCAGAAACCAAACGGCCAGACAGTTTATCCGGATCAGCTGCTTATCAGCAGATTATCAGGATAAGCTGCAGCTGCCCCAAACAGACCCTAAATGTACTTCTTCGTTCAATCGACCATTTAACCTTTTATTTTTGAACATAGGTCGTCTACTCATGACTTCTATTTTCATCAATGTAATAGTGAACTATAGATTGCAAGCCTGAAAATGGCTAAGATACATCCTGCCTCTCTAAAAATGCTTTGTGGCGCCGTATTATCTATTTTGGAGACCAGCAGTTGCAGTAATCACAAGCCACTTGGTTTAGTAATACTAGTAGTAATTATAGTAATTATGAGGCATTTACATGGATACCACACAAATCTTGTATAGCATATCTAACACCTAAATTTTCACATTTACAGTTATTACATTAAGATACCATTATTACTAATTTTTTTAAAGTGAAATACACTTTTTCACGCAGAGGCTTATAACACCAAACTATTATAAATGTAAATATCTAAGTTTAAGTGTTAGATATGTAAATATGTAAAGAATTATGTGGTATGTGTGTAAATGTCTCTTTTCTTGTATAAAACTAACCTTGCATTATTCCTTTTCGGCCTCCAGGGTGCATGGCTGCGTTGGATGCTGAACATTACCTGCAGGAGATTGGTGGTCAAGATGGGAAGTCTGATTGACTATCTTCAAATTGCGTTTCAAAGTCCAAATTATAGTCTTATAATATATATATATATATATATATATATATATATATATATATATATATATATATATATATATATATATATATATATATATGACTCCATGCAGTTTGTATTTGTACTCTTGTGATCTAAATTAATATGTGCTTTAGATTTTCCATTTTAAAGAAAACATGGGTTGAATGATTTTTTCTTGAAATATTTGAGTGAGATAATGTTTTCTATTATATTGTATCCCGACTGTGCAGTGGAGATAGGCAGGGACATTTTGTGCCAAGCATATTGCTATGCACATTTTCGTGTCTTGAGGTTCGCATTATTCAATCGATCCCAATTTGATTGTTGATTTTATAAAGCTGATTTTGATTCAGTCCTTGAGGAATCATTTTAGATCAATTTTGTATTGGTGAGGGATTGAGTTGAAGAAATATGTTAGTTTGGGTTTAAATTTGCAAATAGTTTTGGATTATTTAGAGATTTTATCTAACTCTATAGAGATAATGGGGAGAATTTTTAGCTTCTTCGACCCTGAAACCACCCTTTGTCATCCTAAGTGCATGTATGTTAAATAAGATGGATGGATATGTTGCAGCTAAATGAGGCCAAACATTGAGGACTTGATATATCGATTGGCAGAATCTATACATTGAAACACATGATACATATTGTTGCTTGATATGTAGTCATGAAAAAGCCAGCCCAAACAGGTTAAGAGGATATTCGATGGTGGGTTGATGATATTAAGGGTTTGTTTGGGGCAGTTATAACTTATCAATAAGTCGTTGCAACTTAGCTGCCTCAAGAAAGTATTACAGGAATGTTGTTGTGGATAAGAAGGCTCGTTATTTGTTTTCTGTATTTGGAAAACAGTTGTGTAGTAACTATTTTTGGACAAATGATCATTCTACCTCTGTACAGTAATGATATTTGTAACGGAATTGTTATAGCTATATATTTAATATTTTGAAAGGAAAAATCAATTTCATAACAGTAGAAAAATCTAGATATACCTCATTTAATAGTGAGTATCAAATTTGCTTAAAAAAAGAATAAAAATTATAATTATATTTAATAATATGATAATATTATTTTTAAAATTCAGATGACATGTACGAGTTGTACCGTATTCGGAGATGTTATTCATTCCTGATCACTATCAGTAGTGAAATTTGTCGGACTGTCTGCCTATCGAAAGAAGTCAAACTTCTCTATGATTCTCCGCGAGCATCTGTGGAACTGTCTCCTACAGTTATGCATTTGTCGTGATGTAAGTATGGAAGTCTGAAGTCTGCAGTGGCAGAGAAATTTTCGGGAGGTCCTTGAAATTCTGGAGTTCATCTTTCTTGAATGCTACAAAAGACAATCCATAAGTCATGATAGAATTTGACATTCCTAAAAGAACTAATTAATTACTGTTTTTGCAGGCGTGAGGTATCAGAGAACTCATTATTCTAACTAACGAATCTGTCACTATAAGAAAATAATAGATCTTGTAAAAAGGGGTTCTTGGTAACCCATGTAAAACGAAGCTCGTGTGTCACATATGCATATCACCAAAGAAGTCCATCCAGAATATCATCTTCATTAGGATTTCATATGTGACGCCAATTAACAGCGACTAACAGGTCATCCAGAAGAATCCGTGAATGTCAAATGTCTCGTAAATGACCTCTCAAACCCACAAAAAAAACAAGTAAAATGCAAATAAGGTTACGAACAACAAAAAAATAATAAGATGCACTGAATAAGCGAAGTCTCAAGCAATTAAAATATACAAATCATAATAAAAAATAATACAAATATAAACGTCCAAAGTGATTGTAAATAAAAAAGTCTCTCAAATGTTCATGTGATCATAAAAACACCGTAGATATGCCACTCTACAGGCATCGGGCATCTTGACGAAAAAATCTCTACGAGTCGAATCTTCAAGCAACTCTATCACAAATAAGTAGAGTGGTTCGTTCTGAGAAATTTCCCTGGTTACATTTAAAAATTTCAGGACTTGCTCGACAGCATTTCTTGAGGTGTATGGGGTTCACTGCTGCAAGAAGACACCAACTGTGATATCTAGCTTCTAAGGAATACAGCTCCAACTCTCTTTTTATTCTCAACCCACGGACGCCTAGAATGGTAGCTAAACTCAAGTTCATGGTGCTCCGGGCTGGGAACTTCAGTTGAATCACCTGATCGATGGGCTCCAAAGTTCATCGATCTCCTTGAGGAAAATGTCACAAAATATTATTTTGATTTCTTTGGTCTTAGTCATTGTATTACTAAAATAAAAAATGCAACAAAATATTATTTTGGTATGTTTGCAAAGGACACAATGCAGACATACTAGCTTCTTTGGGCTTAGCTATTATATTACGAAGATAAAAAAAAAATACAAACTTACATAAATAAAAATGCAACAAAATCTGGACATGACAATAATGATTCACCCTAATCACAACCAAAAACCCCTCACCCCAACCACAGCAAAAAATCACCACCCCAAACCACAGCCAAAAGACCACCACCCTTAGTTGGGCTTTGCATAAGCATGAGTGAGAAATCCATGTATTTGTCTCCGAACAATGACGATAATAATCATGGTAATAATGATCAATCAAAATGTACTTCTGAGACATTTCTTATAGAATTTTTCAAAGTAAACCCAAGACCTATTAATACATAATATTTTCTCAAATAAATTTTGTGATGTTCTGTGTTGTAATGCTTTACTCTATGAAGTTTCTGTGTGTAAAAAAAAATTATTTTTACCATAATTTTTGAAATTAAGTTTGCATAAGAATGATGAAGCAATCCATATATTTGTCTTCTAGCACCGATGATGATGATATGACAATGATGATCAATCAAAATGTACCTATGAAACATTTCTTATAGAATTTTTGAAAGTAACCACAAGGTCTATCAATGCATAATATTCTTTCAAAAAAAATTCGTGAAGCTCCGTGATGTAATGCTTCACTTAATGAAATTTTTGTATGTGAGAATTTTCTTTTTATCATAATATTTGAAATTTGGTTTGCATGCGCACGATGAAGCAATCCATGAATCTTTTTTGAAAAACCACCAAACGTCATGCAACGAAAAAATTCTATGAAATTTCACACTACAAAAAATTGAGACCTCTTTTCTACTATGCAAAATTGGTCCCATTGGGACTGGTGCATGCATGCCTCCATCACAACAATAACACCACCGTCTCCATCACAACAAACAGAAGGGGAAACACCAACATCACAAATCCACCACCATCAAAACAATAACTCCACCACCTCTATCACAACAAACAAAAGGGTACACCAACACCACTGCCTCCATCACTACCATCAGAAACCAATAAAATCATAAAAAAAAAATTCAACAAAGACATCAACATCCAACATAAATGACGACATACGCGAGAAAGGATAGGGAGGAAATATCGGAGTCTGGAACGAGAGGTTAGGGCAATTGAGGAGGCAAGAGATCACACCATCAATAGGGCAGACGACGAAGCGACAGATCGCTAAGGGTCACTCGCAGTAATAGATAACATAAGAAGCTTGTGTTTTACTTAAAACGCCTCACAATGCGCGTGAACCACCTCCCCAAACAATACAAAACCGCGGCTCGAAACACCGCCTCAAACAAGGCATTCAAGTATATTTGTGAAAGCCTTAAACGGTGTTGATGCCACTTAATTTGTTCTAATAGTGATTTATCTCTTGTATGAGCTATTGAAGTTAAATTATACTTAAATGATAAAGGTTATATAACGTTAAATTCTTTATGGAGATTTAATATATTTACCAACATAATTTTCGATTCATGGGATGTGCTCGAGTATTTGCCGCATTGGCCGGATTTTGTCTTCAATATTACAGATCTTGAGTGCACTTACTTATAACATAGTGATTGAGGTTATAATTTTTCGCAGTTCTATTAGAGAGAGAGAGAGAGAGAGAGAGAGAGAGAGAGAGAGAGAGCTCGCATTCTTTTTATTTAAATATATATTTATAAAAATTCACTTTCATTGGCGAATAATTTGTTTTATTATTTGCATGACTGACTTTTTGCAACATCAACAAAAAATCCAAAAGAGACATTCGATCCTCATTAAATATTTATTACAATTACCGACCTCTGCGAGGATAGAAGATTAAACAAATATCTTCAAGGAAAAATAATTTAGAGAATCCATCCTTCAAAATGAAATAAAAATATAGTAAGACTTGCATGCATACCGCTTAATTCATATTATTTACATATCTAAAACATACTTCCATTTTTACACGCAAGCCACCAAGACATGGCTATTTATAATAATTAAACAAAAGGTGATATTTTGTTAATATGATATAAAAGATTTGGGTGGTATAAATCTAAAAATTAAGAGTTTAGGTGTTAGATATGTAAATGCATAAGAATCAAGTGATATGTATAAAAAAATATTGTATCAAGAATCCTGATGCAGTTTTATATCATGACTCTAATCAGGATCTGTCGCATGTAAAGACAAATCTCCTCGTATATTAATTTATTTATTTTTTTTGCATCAGGACTTCTGACGCAATATTTTTTCCATCCATGGAAGCCACTTGAAAAAATAAACATTGCCATGGAAGCCTGTTGTGAAATGCTGCACTTTAGCTAGCAGACTGGCATGCAGCCACCAAATACTTCTCAGGAGGTTGTAAAAACAGAGGAAAGCTCTTCCCCACAAGCCCCGGAGGCAATCATGTAATCTCTCCCTAACTATTTTGTTAAGTTATCCAGCAAGCCTAATCATGTAGCAATAAAATATCGACAGGTACGAGATCTTTTGCTACCTCAAAAGCACTATAGATTTAGGTCTTGCAATGCATCAAGGCTCCTCCTCACAACTCATCGTCTATTCCAACTCAGACTGATTAAGGTGACCCCTCTGATAGTAAATCAATAACGGTTTACTAAGCATTCTTGAGCAAAACTCCAATCTACTAGTGTGTACAAAACAATCTACCATCAATATATCAAGCGCTTGAAACTGCAGCCATGGATATCATTAGCTTTGTCAGTTACCTCATGATTTCAAGGCTCTGAAATGGAAGTCGGCCCCCTTTACTGCATCAATGTCTTAGCTCTGCTCAATCAAATAATCCCATCTTTCATGCACATACAAAAACCATAAATAGTGAACATCATTTTATCCATAAATGCATATAAATCTAGAGCCATCTCGATACACCATGCGTGTTTGCAAGACTAAAAAAAGGCTGACTCGTTAATGAAGTGTCTTTCTTCCTCACCTCATATGTCTTAGAAACGAATTGTTGTTCCTTACATCAAAAAATTGAGGGGCAGTAAAAGCGAAGGCCGCACAATCTCCTCTCCTCTATGCTGCAAGAGCTGAAGTCACTGTACCAAACTTACTAACTAACGTATGGGCCGTTCATTTAAGAAAACTTTATCATAACTAGCCTTGAGCCTCAAGCGAACCTTTACAAATGTAAGGTTAACTAGCTATAACTTTCATCTATAAAGTCTATAGACTGTAACTGTATTATGTATGCATTTAATCAATTGGAAAAGGCTGCTTCTCTTCTTTATGCATCTTCTCCCCTCCGTAATTGTGTAATTGAATAGCTGCTTTTTTCTCATTATAAGATCCTTAAAAGAATTTAAAACTTACTTTCTGAGTGGTAGATGATTATAGATATATTTAACTTATTGCACTAGCTTTACTTTAAGCCTATATTCACTACCTAAGGGAAGTTATGTAATAAGACTTCAGCCTAGGTTTATGTAACTAAGTATTGGGGAGTAATTCCCTTGATTCGGTATCATTTGCTTTATGGTATCAGAGCTGTTGCCCAAGATCATTCGGGCATCTCCTTTTACCCGATCGACGACTGGCGACAATTCCAACTGAAGATATATCAGCGACCAACGACCGGTGAGCAATATATCTACCTCAAGTAAGAACTTCTTCCTCTTCCTTCTTCCAACATTCTCCCTACCCGAAACCCTATACTCCATCTTTTTACCCAACTCAACCGAACCTCAATCTGAAACCCTATACTCCAGCAACATTCTTCCTTCATTCACAATGTCTACCACCTCTCAATCTGAAACCCAGGATCATCCATTCTTAGATCCATCACAAACCACTATAATACCACTGGCATTGAAATTCCTCTTACATAACCTACGTCATCTCACCCAAACCTCACTCTCAGCAGATAATTATACTATTTGAAAAGCTGAAATACTCAAAACATTTACTGCAAATGATTTTATTAGATTCCTACAAGGCAACACTCCTTGTCCACCGAAATTACTCGACCCAAATGAATCCATCCAAACGGTGAACCCTCAATACATGAATTGGATTTTTATAGATCAGAATTGAACCCCGGCCCTCTACTTTATCATATCCCGGACAATCCTCCCATATATCCTCCACTTAACCAACACAAACGAAATTTGAATTACCATAGCCAAAAGACTCCAACCGACCAATCAGTCACGACTAATCCAATTAAAAAAGAACTTCATAATCTATTTATGAATATTCAATCCATGACCCAATACCTATCCGCAGTCAAAACCTTGGTGGACAATATCTCGACCGCCGAAGGCAACTTAGACAATGAGGATGTTATCCTCTACACTTTTAATGGACTTTCAGTCACTATCAGTCCTTTAAAACAGCCATACACACCAAACTATAACCAACGACTTCTATGCTCCGCTTTTTTGTAAGGAAATAAATCAAACCACAAATAAAAAAAAGCTCAAGTTGACTATTAATCCACAACTAGCATTGAAAACCTATAGCGGACGAGATAGTACTTCATCCCGGGGGAGAGGTCAAAATATTCCATCTCCATCAAATCGATCAAAATCCAGTCGTGCCTCACCTAGGACTTTGGTTGTGTACCAGATATTCAACAAATTCGGTCACTCCACGACCCACTATTGGCACCGCTCCAATCTATAATATGTGCCTACCAATAAAGTTCTACAAGTGGAATCCTCGTGAGTTCTAGATTCGGGGGCCACAGCTCATCTCAAGACAGAATTTTCTCATCTCAAAGCTGCTAATTCCGCGGATGGTTTGGAACAGTCCTGGTTGGAAATGGATAACCACTTGAGGTCAAATACATAGGCGACGGTATTCTTCATACTCCAACTCGCTCACCTTGCCTTCCCTCCATTTGTTATGTACCATCCTTATCGCATAATTTGTTATTCTCTCATAAATTAATTGCTGACAATAATGTTGCAATTATCATTGATCGTGTTGGTTTTTTTATATTTGATCCGCAAACTCATCGCATATTACTTCGTGGACATAGTTTCAAAGGACTACAAATCAACCATCTCGGTCGCTCACAAAGCATTGGCTACCTCATCGCAAACCTTAACACTTGGGCAAAGACTTTGTCATCCACATACCAATATCCTCCACTATATGTCCAAGCTCCAACCGGCTCTTGAATTACCTACCCTACTTCTTTTATGTAAAAGATGCAATTTTAGCAAGTCATAGATAGTCTATTTCTTCTCTTTCTTTACATTTGTACTTACCTTTACAGCTCATACACTCCGACGTATGGGGTCTATCTCCAATTTTATCATATCAAGGTTTTTGATATTTTGCCATTTTTATTGATGATTATTCTAAATTTTGTTAGCTTTATCCCATGAAATGTAAATCTGAACTTTCCGAAATCTGCACTGGGTTTCTTAATCTCATTAAAAATCAATTCGATGTCATCATTCAAATCTTTTACATAGCCTACGTCATCTTACCCAAACCACACTCTCAGCAGATAATTAGCCTATTTGGAAAGCTCAAATACTCAAAACATTTACTGCAAATGATTTTATTGGATTCCTACAAGGCACCGCTCCTTGTCCACGAAAATTCCTCAACCCAAATGAAGCCAAGCCATCCCATCGGTGAACCCTCAATACGTGAATTGCATTCTTATCAGAATCTAACCCCGGCCCTCTACTCTGTCTTATCCTTGAAAATCCTCCCATATATTCTCCACTTACCCACCACAAACGAAATTTGAATTACCATTGCCAAACGATTCCAACCGAGCAATCAGTCACGACTAATCCAATTAAAAAACGAACTCCATAATCTATCTATGAATACCCAATCCCTAACCCAATACCTATCTACAATCAAAAGCTTGGTGGACCGAATCCATAATCTATCTTGGCCACCGAAGGCAACTTAGACAATGAGGATGCCATCCTCTACACATTCAATAGACTTCCGACCAATAACTAATCCTTTAAAACGGCCATACACACCCAACTACAACCAATGGCATTGGATGACTTCTGTGCTCCGCTTTGCAGTGAAGAGAAATCAAACCACAGATAAACAAAAGCTCGAGCCGACTATCAATCCACAACTAGCATTGAACATCTACAGTAGACGACAAAGTACTTCATCCCGGGGGAGAGTGCCGAAATATTCCATCTCCATCAAATCGATCAAAATCCAGCCGCACCTCACCTAGGACTTCGATGGTGTGCCAAATATGCAACAAATTCAGCCACTCCATTGCTCATTGTTGGCATCGCTCCAATCTATAATATGTGCCCACCAATAAAGCTCTACAAGCGAAATCCTCATTAGGTTCTAGATTCGAGGGCCACAGCTCATCTCAAGACAGATCTCTCTCATCTAGCGTTGCTAATCCCGCAAATGGTTTGGAACAAGTCCTAGTTGAAAATGGACTACCACTTGAGGTCAAACACACAGGTGACGGTATTCTGACTACTCCAACTCGCTCACTTCGTCTCCTCTCCATTTGTCATGTACCACCCTTATCGCATAATTTGTTATCCTCTCATAAATTAATTGCTAACAATAATATTGCAATTATCTTTGATTATGTTAGTTTTCTTATCTTTAATCCGCAGACTCATCGTATATTACTTCATTGACATAGTTTCAAAAAACTATACTCCATACCTCCATCCGCAAACCTCCACACTTTGGCACAAAAGACTTGGTCATCCACATATTGATATCCTCCACTATATGTCCAAGCTCCAACCGGCTCTTGGAATTACCTATCCTACTTTATGTAATAGATGCAATTGCAAAAAGAGTCATAGGCAGTCTTTTCCTTCTCATTCTTTACATATGTACTTATCTTTATAACTCATACACTCTGATGTATGGGGTTCATCCCTAATTTTATCATATCAAGGTTTTTGATATTATGCTATTTTTATTGATGATTACTCTAAATTTTGTTGGCTTTATCCCATGAAATGAAAATCCGAACTTTCCCAGATCAGCATTGGGTTTCTTAATCTCATTAAAAATCAATTCAACATCGTCATTCGCATCTTTCAATTCGATGGTGGTCGGAAATATAATAACTCCACTCTCAAGCAAACATTTACCCAACACGGCATAATACATCAATTCTCTTGTCTCTAACCCCTCAACAAAACGGTGTTGCGGAATGCAAACACCGTTGATTGAAACAACTTGCACACTCTTACATGATGCATCTCTTCCACTTACATTCTGGCTTGAAGCCTTGCACACAAATGTCTATCTCATAAGCCATATGCCATCTAAAAACACAAAATGATTAAAACCATATGAGCTCCTCTATAAAATCACGACCACTTGCTCTCACTTAAAAGGTTTTCGGATGCTTATGATACCCTTGGATGAAACCAACTACAGTGCACAAACTTGTTCCCTGCTCGACACCATGCATTTTTCTTGGATACTCTCCAACTCACAAAGGCTTTAAATGTCTTAACCCTTGAACAACCAAAATCCTAATCTCCCACGATGTTGTCTTCCATGAAAACACATTTCCCCATGTCACAACAACCTCTCAACACACACCTACGGACGCATATCAACCCCCCACATACTTATCCCTATCTCGACCATCCAACCCAAAATAAACCCACTGAACATAGCCCCACCACCCAAGCCAAATGTTGCCCCCCCACTTAAGTACCCCAACCATCCAAACCATTTTACCTACACCCCACCTCTTCCAAATTATTCTCCACATATTGACCCATCTCCTCCCAATATTCATCCTATGGCCGCTCGAGCCAAAACCAGCAACCTCAAACCCACTAAACGTTCTAATCTTCTTCACCAAACCTCACACTCGACCGATCCTACCTCATACACCCAAGCAACGAAATCCGAACATTGGCGACAGGCCATGAGCGAGGAATTTCACGTCGTCAAGCTCAAGGAAAATGGACTCTTATTCCCTCTCCTCTCCAACATCCGGTCTTAGGATGTCATTGGACTTATTGTACTAAACAACACTCGAATGATTCAATTGCTCGCTATAAAGCAAGGTTAGTTGCCCAAGGCTTCAACCAAGAACTTAGCATCAACTACTATGAAACGTTTAGCCCGATAACGAAAATACCCACCCACCGCATTCTCTTAACGGTGGCCTTCAACTGCAACTTGCCCATTCAACAATTTTATGTCTCTAATATTGTGATCTCGTTGGGCTTTACCATCAACCAGGCTGGTCCTTCATTGCTTCTTCGATGAAATTATGCACAAACCACTTTTCTCCTCCTATGCGTTGATGACATTCTCATTACAGGAGATTGCATGGCGGCTATCACGGAACTTACCAACCAACTCTCCACAAGACTTTAGATGAAAAACATTGGTGAAGTGCAGAAATTTTTTAGAATTGAGGTATGTCGAACACTACAATCAATGTTTTTAAGCCAATAGATATCTCACCAATATCCTACATGAGACAGGCATGACAGATTGTAAACCTATTTCCACTCTTTCAAGCAAGCAAACTAACAATCTGGACAAAACACAACCTAAGGAGAACCCATCGGAATACGACATATTGCAGGTGCACTCCAATACCTTACGATTACTCGACCAGACATCTTTTGTCGTCAACAAAATCTACAAACATATGCACCAGCCAACAGTTCACCACTTCCAACTCCTCAAATGTCTTCTCTGCTACCTACTAGGCCCGAATTCATTAGGCACTCATATCACGCATTGGGATATGTCTACAAACATTCTCGAATGTGGATTGGGCTGATGATTTGATAAACCGGAAATCCACGACAGGTCTTTGCTCTCTCCTTGGCTTAACTCCTCTCTCATGGACCGTGAAAAAGCAACAAATCGTTGCTCGATCGTCTACGGAGGCGGAATACCGTGCCCTCGCTACCGCTACTGTCGATATCATATGGCTTCGCCGCCTTCTTATGAAACTTGGAGTGGAAGAATGGTATCCAACAAAACTCTTTTGCGAGAATGTTTATGTCATGGCTATCGCCAACAATTCGGTGTTCCACACACAAACTAAGCACATTGAGATAGATTACCATTTTATTTGCGATCATATCCATCAAGGACAACCGGAAATCCACTACATACCTACACAAGATCAACCAGGTGATATTTTCACTAAACCTCTTGATAAGCAGAAATTTCACTACTTCAAAACCAAGATTCAGGTTCTTTCCTAGAACCATCAACTTGACGGGGGACCATAGATATATTTACCTTATTGCACTAGCTTTACTTTAAGCTTATATTCACTACCTAAGGGTAGTTAAGTAATAAGACTTGAACCTAGCTTAAATCCCTTGATTTGGTATCATTTTTGCTTTAGATGAGAGAAGTGTAAAACAACTGCTTGTTAAAATTAAAAATGATATCTGGGTTATTAATTTACTAGTAGCTTATGCTGCCACTCTGCACCATCAGCCCATATTCAAATGCATCAACCTACTAATTTAGAATAATATGCAATTTAACATTCACCTCTCCCTATATATATATATATATATATATATATATATATATATATATATATATATATATATATTATGGCAAGTCTGCCACCAATTTATTAATTTATTTTGAGAAATTTGAGGGCAGATGCCCAGCCAATATCATTAATCAAGCAGAGTTAAAGTCCTTGAAAATATATACAATAACACCTATAACCCAAAAAGGAACATAACCTGCGGGGAGAGCAGAGAAATAACAAAATAAACGAAGCAAACAGAAAAAATGAACAGCAAAGAAAGTACATGTTCAATGAACAACAACTTGTATTAGGATAAAGAAAGTACATCAGACAAATGCAGTAAATCTCAGCAAACAAATACTGAAAGCTTGCCAAACAAATTTATATGTACTCATTATCTGATTTCAATGTTCTTTGTTTACAGGAATACATTTTAGTCCAAGGATAAAGTAAAATATGAACAACACAAATCATATACATATATAAAACTCATGGACAAGTCCAGAAATTTATAAGCAGTTAAATGAGTGAAATAGAAAAGTTTTATTGCTTTTTATTATTTTCTGATTCAAATCAAAGTCGCATTAAAGCAGACTTTAAAAAATGATGAGCAAGTAGTTGGAACTGTAAATATATTAGCAATAATAGAAAGGAGGGCTTGTCCATTATGTAAAATGTAATGATGAATCAGTTCTGTGGTTTCCTGGTTTCAGTTCTCTTGCCATATATCAATCCAGTGTCCTGGATGATGTTACAGAATCATAAGAATGGAAATTCTTAGTTTACAGGAAAGAGATGAATAAATGAATACCTGTGGATCAGGAATGGGCTTTCTTTTCTCAATGTAACGATTAGGATCTGAAGCTGCAGCTAAAGCTGTCCTCTCCTGAATCAAAAGGTGTCGTCAACACCATGGGCAGAAGTATAGAATGTATCTCAATTCACATAATAGAACAAGAAAACACCGCCAACCTATCAAAGTTTATCAAGGAATCTTTATATATATAAAAGAAACACTGTAAAATTTAAACTCGGTTTGAAATTATATTTAATAATCAACAATCACATAACATATGACACAATTTTAACTATTTATATGTAACCAAAAGAATTAGTTGATCAAGGATGCACTTTTGCTACCAACTAAATAGTCATTAAGATGGGTAACAGGCAGCGAGAGTAATGACAAGCGGCAATATCACTTAATTTGCAATATGAATTTGAAATTCGCTCAAATCCAATGAATTCCAAATGCATTAAAAATGAACTAAAGAACGAATTTCAAATACATTGTAAATTTACACTACATTTGTTTTTCTTGTGACCAAATGCTTGAATTTAAAAACCCCTGCAAAAGAAATGCACTTTTGCTATCGACTAAATAGCCCCTTAAATAAACTTGTACCTCTTATGAGCTACAATCCATTCATCTGTGTGTTGAATTTTTGTACTAACGTCTAAATGATAAACTCATCTCTGTTGCTACAAATATTCTAACACACAACTTTAAGTGCTATAATTATTTTATTTAATTCTTAACCTTCACACGATATAATAATTTCAAATGCGAATTTAAATTTAATAATATAAAATCTTACATTCATTTATAGCTATTTAATATTCAACCAATTTATTAGAGAAAAAAGTCAATCCTTTTAGTCCCACTGTCTATAAAAGTGTGAATTTAATCCCAGACTCTTGATATAATATAGAATAGTCCCACTGAAGACTAATTCAGCTCTAATTTAAAAAGTCTAAGGACTAATTTGACACTATTGTAGACTGTGGGCGTAAATGGTCCCTTGTAAATAGCCAGAGGGACTATTTTAGCATTTTATTTTAGTTAATAGCCAATTACACATGATACATGACATTAGTTTTAAACTTATTTTTTTTTATAGTTGTAATTTAAATTAAATTGTCAACCACAATCATTTTAACCCAAGCCTAGGCCTTGGTATAACTACTACCTAACTTCATTTTGTTAATGTCATCCTATAGTACTAAGTAATAATATAAATATGAAAGGCAACCAAACAAAAGAACAATGCATCAACTTCATAGCAGCAGAAATTCCGAATAGAGTTTTGCATCAGAAAGCATGAAACAAGAAGATATATGTCAAGACCCGTTCAGTTTGATAATGCGTTCAACAAACATTACGCAATTGAAAATCTTTAAACCACAAGAAAATATTAATTGCATATTGTTGACCTCACTTTTGTCGAGGTTTAGTTTTCCTCTTAGACTTAGGATTCTAGCCTCAGGAGCTTCTCCGACGATCCTAGATTCTTAGCGATGGGACCCACCTCGTTTTAGAGATTCTTAGACCACTTCGTTACTCTTTGAAATCTTGCACGAGATTCCGTACCGCTAGTCTGTAGCCGGTCGAAGTTGACGTCGGGAATTCAAATTGAGTCCCTATAGGATCTCTGGACATTAGGACAGCCTCGTGCACGCCTTACACACCTGGACGCACAAATTCTCAGTTCTCGACCGTCGACAAAGTTGCCCAGACGACCTCGGATGACGAAACGGACTGCGCTGATGCGTTCGGAACGTCGATTTTACCTAAAATTGACATTCACTTTGCGATGATAGTCTGTGGGGGGCGGAATTGGTGAATTAGGGTTTAATTTAATAATAATAATAATATATATATTTATACGTTTATAAATTAAAACCTAAGCCCTAAATCCCCCCCCCCATTTGGCTCGGCCTGCTCTCCCGCTCCTCTCATTCGCTCGGTTGACTCTGTCCCCCCGGACGAACGCGAGAGAAGCTTCGACGAGCCTTCTCCCGCGCTCGAGCATTCTCCCTTTGCGGTTGTTTCCTCCTCGAGCCACACACGATCATTCCTATCCTTATCCCTGTGCGAGCAAATGGCCCCTACGGCATTTTTCTGCGCAAGGGTTATCCCTGTGGCTTTTCCCGCGTGCGCAAGTGGCCCGATCCTCCTTGCGGCATTTTCCTCCATCTCCCCCACACCTTCCCCGATCCTACTCGACTCTACAGGTAAGGAGAGGTACTCCTCTTCCCTCCTTTGCCTATATAAACTCCATTTTGGGTGATATTTAGGGCTGCTCGAAAATTCTTGTGAGAAAGGGGAGGTGCTGCCGGATTAGTGCTTGAACTTGTTGCTTCTCTTGTGTGCTCTATATTGGCTGGTAACCTTCGTCTGCCCCTCTCTTCTTCTCGGTTTGGCCCAGGGAGTCCGTAACCTTGCTGTTGGTTCGGTCCTTCCTGTTTAATGCTTCGGCTGGGTGTTTACGTGCTGTGAAATGCTTTACTTGGTTATTTAAAATGATAATTCCTAGCTCTCCCTCTCTAACAGCAAGCTAGTATGATCTTATACAAATGTTTGAGAGTGTTTTATTGCTTGAAGCATGAGGAGCGATAAGAAAGACTCAAGCGTGTTTTAGGGATAGATTTGAGTACTTGTTTGAAATGGTTATATGCATATATATTATGAGGTGGGCTCTTTTCTCTCCTTCTTGCTATTTAGAGCAATCCAAAAGTATAGAAATATAATTTTGAAGCAAGTTTAGCCTCCCTTGCAAACATATGGAAGATTTGGCTTCAAGGTTTTAAACTTTATTGGTTCCAAATATATATATATATATATATATATATATATATATATATATATATATATATATATATATATATATGTATGTATGTATATATATATGTATATATATATATATATATATATGTGTGTGTGTGTGTGTGTGTGTACATACTAGAGGCAAGGAATACATGCATGTGCTAGTCTTTACTTTCGATATATTGAAAGCATGATTTTGAGGCAAAGTTAGTTCCTCTTGCCAACATGTTATAGGTTTGGTTATCATGGCAAACTATTAGCTTTTCTAACCAATGTTGTGAATAGAGTCCTTCACTTGCTCCTGTTGTTATGAATTGTTGAAGGGCCTCTTGCTCTTTTATATGTATGTGGGGGCTTGTTTCTTGCTCCTTATACCTTTCCCTCACAAAGATTGCATGCTAGGAAGAAGCTTAGTTTAGTTTGAGAATTTTTACACTTGTTCTTATATGAAGCATATGGTGGCTCTATGTTTTGAATATATGGAAGTTTAATTCTTGGGCTCCTTGCATCTTAGCCCTTCATAAAAGCATGTTAAATGAATGTGGAAAGTCTTTGTGCTCATCCTTGCTTGCAAACATGTCATAGTTTCATGAATTGATGTATGAAAGCATGGAAGTGTTGTTGTAATCCAAGTTTAGCCTCTCTTTCAATTTCAAGCTAAGGCTATATATATATATATATATATATATATATATATATATATATATATATATATATATATATATATGCTTCATTTGGTAAGTTCTTAAAAAAAAAAGCTTGTTGTAGCCTTATGTTTGGCTTGGATTTAATCGTGGTTGGACTTGGTTTTAGCCTTGTGTGGCCCGGTCTTCTGTTAGCCTTGCCATGTCCCTGTTTTAACTCAAAGTTGGGCTTGTTTCCAACCTTGCTATGGCTCGGTTTTGGTTCTTTGTGGGATTCGGTTTTGGCTCCTTTAGCACCTTTTGCTCTGAATTTGAGTTGGGACTATTGTAACCTGATTTTGAACTTGTTCCCAACCTTACTATGGCTCGGGTTGACTTCTTTAACACCCTTTTGCTTTGGTTTTGTGTTGGGGCTGTTTTAGCTTGAGGCTGGATTGGTCTTCAGCCATATGATGGCTCGGGTTTGGGCCTGCACTGGCCCGGTTTTATGCTTTGTATTGGTTCGGTTTTACTTTATTTCATAGTTTGACTTGATTATGGATGGGAGTAATTGAACACTGTATTAGGGGCATCCTTCCTATATCTTACTTGGTGGAATTGAAATTGATTTGGGTGGTTGGTGAGAGCTTGTCCATTCACTTTCTTGTGCGTTAAATGTTATGTTTGGAGCAGCCCTCCTTTGTACCTTGTGTTTATACCTAGACCGTGAGCCTGAATGTGGTGGTTTGTGGCATGGTGGCCTTACCTCTTGCTAACCTTGCCCGTGAAGTTGTTTGTGATAATTTGGAGCTCTCCTTAGTTTGCTTATGGGGAGGAATTGAGCACTATACTTGGAATATCCCTTCTATGTTTTATTTGATCGAATCGGGGCTAATTTGGAAGTTTATAGGAGTTTGCCCATACACTTTCTTATGCGTTGAAAGCTCTGTGTTGGGATAGCTTTCCTGTCGTTGTTGTGGCCGTGACCTACTTTGGCCTTTGTTGCCTTGGCCATGGGTCTTTTGTGGACTTGTTAGGGAGATTTGATGTTTTGAAGCTGTCAATTAATTTGGAAGTTGGAAAATATGGATTTTAGCACGGGTCAGGAGATGTTAGTAGTGGGTTTCCCCGAGTCATTTCTTTCCCGTTTGATTTACGAGATTTTAAAAGATTTTCATATTTCATTCTTTTTTATCTAAACGGAAGGGACACCCTCTTTGGGTCGATCCAATTATGCAAACGTGAGAAAATGATATCATCGGGATTGATTCAAGGACCTCGGGCTTTGTTCTCAGTGTTTTACTCTTACTTGTTTTTAGGGGTGTTTTAGATTAACCCTCCTCCCGCTTTGGCCCTTCTCGGATTTGGAGGTGGGTTAATCTCCTTTCTTTCTCCTTCCCGTTGATTGACATGTTTTCCCCGCTTCACTCGGAGTTGGTTTTGTTTTGTTTTGGGGCAGTGACGGTGATGATGATAAAGCACACGCGGTGGTAGAGTAGAATGATATCCCATCCTACGACACGGGACTTGTTCCGAGGCCGGTGAACCTAGGATGACGGTATCATTCGTCGCTATAAAGTTAGCGGAGCACCCATACCTTCTTAAGATTGTTTGTGATCCTGCACCCAACGAAATAATCGACTCGTGGACAATCCCGAGTTTCAAAACATGATAAGAATATGATACTACATTCTACAACAAAACATATTTTCACTACTAACCAAGACATCGAAATAAACTACTTTTGTATGCACGAAATCCACGTGCATCGTTAAAAATATAAATTTTAAAACCATATTATAAAATTTGATTGTTCACTTGTTGATTATCGGTTTTGGGTTAAAGAGCACCTCCCGAGTTAGGTTTAGTAGGACACCCTTCGAGCGAGTGGCAGGCTCATACGATCGGGTGACCGAGATAGCACTTCGGCGACCCTCGATCAGATGCTTACGCAGTTTCGAGTCTGCCCGAGCCGAGTCTTTGCGGTTTTCTTCGGATTTTCGTATGATTTTGATGAAGCACTCGTGGTCCTTTTTCCGGACTTTCTCGAGGTTTTGATGATTTTATTTTGATTTTCGTTTACTTTCTCCGGGGTTTTCTACAGTGAGTCATTTGTCGTCCTTTTCGGGTTTTACGGACGATGTTCTCGCTCTGGCTTTCACTTGTGTGACATACTCCATCTTCTTACATTTAAGAAAATAGCGAATCTCCAGTGTATACGGGTTTGTCTATATTTACGACGTAGTTACTTTTTGTACTACATCTTGTTCTTTTAAGCACGTTGTATCATCATTCTGTACGTGTTTTCTTGTTTTCCTGTCGTTATATCTTATTATACTACTTTCATGACATTTAAGCATCTTCGCATAGAATGTTTAGGAGAACTCGACCATAGGGCCACCTGATTTGACATTATAACTTGTCACCTAAGAAAAATCGACCTCTTCACGACAAGGAGCTTGGAGCTAGCGTGGTGTGCAACACAGTCATCTTCAACAGCAAAACATGTATTCACCAACTAAACCATTTCTTAGTGATTAAACAACAATCCATAGGATTTCGATGTTGTTCGCCTAGTGCGACATAAATCTTCAACCTCTTTTGAGCTTTTGTATAGCTCTGCTGTACAATATAAGCTTCAACTTGTTCTAGGATTTCGAGGTTGTCGTTCGTTAAAACCTAAATCCTCACATCTTCTAGGCTGTTCGTGTGATCGTTTCACGCAAATGTAAGCCCTAATTAAATAAAAATTGGCAGGATGAAACCTTTAAATAATATCTCTCCTAAATCGAAGCCAAACCATAGGATAGCTTGGGAAGTCACCGAGGTTCTCTCCGGATCTCCGACATCCCTAGTCCTTCCTTGGATTCTATAATAAAATGTTCCAAATGCGAGCCAATCCCCTTTCAAACCTCTTTGTCTGATTACGTTGAAAAGTCCTATCCTTTTGACCTCCTTGAAGATAATATTTCTTGATTTTTATCGAGAGTTTTCTTAAGTGACCTCGGTCATTTAAGATGTAATTAACTATAGGGGTTTGCCCTTATAGGAAGTTTTTCCGAACCCAACTTAAAATAAACCATATTTAATTTTTCATATTAAATAAGGGAACTTGTCGGCAAATAAAATGGTTTCGCAGATCAAACGGACGTCATATATTTCTTAGTTTATTTGATCGAGGCTCACTCTCAAGTCTTGTGTTTGTCTTTCGGGATAAATGCATGACTTGAGGTGTAGCGCTCTTTCATTTAAAATATGAAAAATATGGGGCCAGTTTGATTTCATATTTTTCAAAAATTATATATATAGGTAAATTAAAATGTCCTTCCGAAGCAGGCGACGGGATCTCGATTCTGGCGACCGACAGCTTCCTACGGGCACTCCACACCCGAAACAACGCCGACACATATTAAGGTTACCCAAATAGCAATGTTTGGCATCTTAATTTTATTAATCATTTTCTCCAAAACTTCGTAATCAACAAAGAATATTTTTAGATCATGTCTAAATATGTGATTCAGATCTGAGAGCTTCTAATCTTGCGACAGCCTGCTAAAAAGTAGTTTACTATAGCCGCCAGTCCTTCATTATGGTGCATCATATGAAATGCACTTCTAAAAGCATTTCGTATTTGTGTTATGTCGAACATGGCCACACTTCCAACACTAGCACCCCATCGCATATTAGAGTATATTCACTTGCAAAGATTATGTTTTTCACTAAGAGGCAAATGCACTACACTAACTTGTCTCATAGTTTAAAAGCTCAACTCTCATGAAATATCTAGTATGAATGGTTCTTTTATTAAGAGTGGTTTGAGAATTTTATTGTATTTTTGGCTATGCTAGGTAGAAATTAATGTTGTAATTCTCCACAATCGATAATAAAATTTTCAGTAATTCTATCAGCATGTAGCCATCAATTGTGTAAACCTTTGAGAAAAACTGATATTTTTATGTATTAATCTTGTTTTTTATTTTCTTCTTTTTTTTCTTTTTACCTTTTTTTTTTCTTTTTTGGTCTCCTCGTTTAAATAAGTTTCATTTATTTTCAAGTGGAGTTACTAAAGATGCACCACAACACAACTGTGACACTCTCCAACACAATTGTAGACATGATGATGCTGAAGTGTATTTATTTACTATAAGCTAGCTTAGCAAATAACATTTTTATCAATAATGATGAATGGCTTCTTAAAAAGAGCATTGATTTTAGTGGTAAAAATGATCGTGACACGGCATGTTAATTACATAAATGTGTTGGTATTTTTTTAACGCTTTTGAAGATAATACACTAATTTTTATTTCAGCTTATCGTGTAAAGAATATAATTTTGCTATTCACTGGATCATACCTATTGATTACTGTTAATGCTGCACACTTAAAAAAAGCAAAAGACAACAAAATATTGCAATACAATTATTGTTGATCCTTAAGCTTCTTATGCGATGCATTTTATTTTACATTTTATTTTGTATGATATTTTCATAAAAAACATAGACAATTTTCAAATTTATATTAATGGTTTAATTGAAAAAAAGTTTCATAAAATATTGTGTCCTCATGTATATGCATATCATATTTGTCTCATGTTCGTGTCCATGCTTTATAGGCTACATTTCGTACCATGAATGCTAGTGAGCCTATTACGCAAAAAGACAGAAGGCCAATTGCAACTACTGACATCATGTTGGTGTCCATGATTGAGGCTGCGCAAACCCCTAGAATTTAATTCGCACTTCATTCCACTTCTAGAATTCAATCAATCAAGCAAGAAACATTAAAAATTTTGGGAGACAGCCAAGAGAGAGGCAATATCCTTGTAAAAGTGTTAGGCTTATTTTTTATTAAATTCTTTAACTTTATTTTTTAATTTCATTAATTTGACACACTAATTTAGTTAAATCTTCATATAATTTGATTCTCATTAAGTGTGTTGATATATGAGTGGCTTTCTCGATACTAAATTTCTTGTTATAATTTATACTAAAAAGTAATTAGATCTTGGCCTTAATATCATGTTTTTGACTTTCAACAAAGGTAACAAATAATTATTTAAAATTATAAGTTTGTGCTCTACAATTTTGGTTCATTTGCTGCATGATTTTCAACATTCCATATTAGATTTGTATCAAAAGCCTTACTCTTAAGTATCATTTATTAGATTTAATATGAGAGTTTAATATAGCCTCAAAAAATCTTTTAGTTGTAAGGTCTAAAACAATCAGTTAACATAACAAAGAAAAAAAAACAATTTATACAGAATCAGTTTGTAATGATTCTAGATAAATCTAACCTAATTATCATGGAGTTAAGAGTTGTATACTTACATTTGATTAGAAATATAATTATGAGGCTTTTTCATATCGTACAAAAACATAGATAATTTTAAATGAAACGATATATGTGATTCAAAAGAGTTAAATTTATTAAAAAAATTAATGTGCCTTCCTCAAAAAAATTGGGAAGTTTTCATATTAAAATGGAATCTACCGTAATATTAAAAATAAAGTTAATTAAAAATATTTGGCATTAATTGATTATAAAGATCAATTATATGATCAATGTAACAACTAGTGTGTTTAAGTATTTTATTAAGTTTAAAGGTCTCGTATCCGAACAATATTTACCTATAGATTACCATATCAATATATGCTTTATTAAATATTTTATGTAAAAATTTAAGCACGCGTTAAGCTACATTTAAAAAACAAAATTTAATCTTGTTTTCCAAAAATCTTTTGAAATTAATTTATTTTCCACAAATCTTTTGAAATTAGGAATTTTATAATTACCATCCTTTCAGAATTATCCTTTATTTAACATTTATAAGGCAAAATATTTTCTGTCACCCAAAGCTTTTAAACATAAAACTACACCAAAATCATGTACAAAAAAATTTGATCATATTGAAAAAACAATAGTTCATTAATATTTTAAACTATAGTTTGTAAATATTTTTTAATTACGGACTCGATGCAAAAGCTTTACATATATTGTATGATTCAACATCTTATTTTGCTAAATCTTAATCTGCACCGGCGAACATATTAGAACATGGTCATGAACCCAAACTTAAAATTGACCGGATGGTTAAAAATTGAAACAGAAAGAATCAAAGATCATGTTTACACTTAAACTTCAAATAGAATTTATATTTAAATTTGATTGCAAAACTTAACAACTCGTGTAATGAGGTTGTTGAGTTAATCGAGCAAGCTGATAATATGACTCCTGAGACATAATTATCCACATGAAGCATAACACCAAATCGATTTTGAATTTACTTTTGGTCTTGATTTCAAATTTACAAATATATAAAAAGAACTTTATAGAGAAATTCAAATTACACCTACTCAGCAAAAGTTTTATCCTTAATATATGCCTTCAAGAAAACTTGAAATTTAAAATTGTTGAATTTAAAAATGCATTATTCATCATGATTATTATTTAATCATAAGACTATTTTTCTTTAAAAAGATAGGTCAACTATGTGATAAAAATAACATATATGTGTGGTTCTTTAGCTCTCAGAAAAAAAAAATGTGGAACCTAATAAAAATACATTTTAAGTTATTTTCATCATTTCCTCCTCTTAAAATCAGTTAGGTTAATCATTAGGAAACATATAAGTATTTTAGCATTTTTCTTGTATGCATTATAATCTATTGCATTATCCATTAGTTATGCATAATTTGTGTGAAAATATTCTAAGGAAGTTTATTAGCAATAACAATTATAAATCTACTACATATGTGAATTTAAAATATGAGGGATCTAATTTAATATCGAGAGCCATCAACCAATACAGTGACTTTTTTTCTCTTTCCACCATGACGATTCATACCAACACATGATGTACACAATTTTCAAATAATCATATCAATCTTGTGCATGAAGCTATTGTCACTAAAGAAATCGTGTCTAATACTGATGCTGGAAATCAAAGGTGTCTTATAAAATGGAAAGAAAAATTTGCAAGTGATTATTTATAAATATTTCTACAAGACATCATATCTACAACCAAATCTATCCAAAGAATATTAAATAAAAAAATTGTTATCGGTCAAATTTTCTATCAAAAGAAATAAAAATAAAAAGTGGAGATTAAGCTTTTTCACTTTGACCTTTCACTATTTCAAGGCGATGTCCAACCAAGTGTTCAATTTTAAACACTAAAACTCTATTAATATTGTTTTTAGCATCACCAAGTCCATTGAAGAGCTATTCCAGCTGCTTTATTATCTAACTTTTCTATTGACCAAGTCCTATGGCTTCACTTTCTTGATTTTTCTTATGTTTAGCTCTTCTGTAGTTCTCTGTCTTCATAGATCTTAAAACTTTCCTGTTGCAAGGATTTATTTTTTCTCGTGCGATCTAGTCATACCGCTTCTATACTAGTGACTTTTTGTCGTCGGGTGAGACTCTATCATGCTATCTATGACTACTAAAGGGAAATCCTAATTAAATTTTTGACTATACATAGCAATTTATGTAAATTAATGATTAAATATTTTTTATATTTGGAAATGTAATATCTTTTACTTCTAAGATTCCATTCCTTGATCAAATGAGATATATGAATTTCGAAAGAATTATATCATAATGGAAGCATGAGAGTTGTTGTATGGTGAATCCTTTACCTTCTATGTTTTTCTTCTATATTTTATTCCTGGTTTCAAAGGATGGTTGGGTTTAGTTGAATTTGATAAAATCTAATTTCAATCAAACGCAACAAATTGAAAACAATTGTGTGGCTTTTTACACTAAACTTATTATCATTATTATTTCCAATCTAATGCGAATGAGCTTTTTTGCTTGAGCCAGTTTCCATCGTGTTTTTAGTTTTAATCCAATTTGACATGACCCTGAATTAATTCAGTGTTACTGTGAATAACAACATATTACCTTTTACATCTCCGTGTAATTAAATTCTTCAATATAAATGAGTAATAGCCATATATAGATTTATGATCATTTATTAATCTTACCCAATGAAAATTTCTCTGCCTGTGTTAGTTCATTTTTTGAAAATAGCACTTTTCAAGGTCTTTTTAAAGTTACATTAGTATTATATATATAGCATCAACATACTCCTTTAAAATGTTATTCATAAACTGCTTAATAACATTAACAAAGTAAATATCAACGTATGATATGTAGATAAATTTAATCTGCTAACTATTGGTACCTTCCTTCATAAACAATAGTTAATTTTAGTTCTAACTTTGTTTAAAATTTTCATTTTTGTATTTGAAAGCTTACATGCTAGCCTTCCAGTTTCATTTAATAAGTTTGAGTCGTAGTGTCAATGAGAGATAGAAAACTTGTTGCTTGACCTTGCTAATCCATTCCTATAAAATATTTTAATAAACCAAAAATCATTGAAGTACAGCAGTTAGGCCCTTTCCCTACTAAAGCACTCGAGGAAGAAGAAGCAGACGAATACGGTTCATGGGGTAAAGTCTACTACTAAAACAACTTTCAGCTTATTTATCTCTTTTTCATGATTCTCTGACAAGATGATATGATTAACATATAAAATTGAGATTGATATTTTATGACAAGATGACATGATTAACATATACAATTGAGATAGCTTATTTCTCTGCCTGTGTTAGTTCATTTTTTGAATAATAGCTCTTTTTAAGGTCCTCTTTACGTTACATTAGTATTATATATATAGCATCAATATAATCCTTTATAACATTATTCATAAACTGCTTAATAACATTTACAAAGTAAATATCAAGTCTAACATACGATATGCAGATAAATTTAATCTGCTAACTATTAGTAACTTCCTTCTTCAACAAGAGTTAAATTTTACTTCTAACTTTGTTTAAAAAATTCATTGCCGTATTTGAAAGCTTACATGCTAGCCTGTCAGTTTCATTTAATAAGTTCAAGTCATAGTGTCAATGAGAGATAGATAATTTGTTGCTTGATCTTGCTAATCCAATCCTATAAAATATTTTAATAAACCAAAAACCATTAAATTCAAATTCTCTTACAAACACAACTTTCAGCTTACTTATCTCTTTTTCATGATCCTCTGACAAGATGATATCATTAACATATACAATTGGGATAGATATTTTACGTTCAATCATTAATTGGTAAAGAGCATGGTCAGATTATCCTTGAGAGTATCCATGCCTTCAAATCACCATGGAAAATTTGTTGAACCATGACCTTGGTGATTGTTTTAAGCCAAACAAATCTTGGTTCTACAAACTTAGTTCTTATTATTATTTCTTTCAAGCCCACAAAGATTGTTGTATAGACTTAGGGTCTGTTTGAGGTAGTTGCAGATTATTTATAATCTACTGATAAGTAGATTATCCTGACAATCTGATAATCTGCAGATTATCAGGATAAGCTGACTTGTTATTTGAGGGAGTTTATTCAGAACAGCTTATTTGCAGTTGTTTCTGGATAAATGACCAAACTGCCCCTGTTTAGTATTTTTGTTCATGAACAAACTTATTTATTATTCAATGAATAACTTGTTAAATGCTCCATTATAAGCTACATGAAAGACTATAATTTATTTAATTATATATTTATAGCAATGAATTATAACTTAATATCAATATAAATATTAATTTAATGCACTTTTTTATTTATTTATTGCAATGAACAAATTTGTTGGTATTTATTTATATTATATGATTGAAGAAAGCTTTATTACAATTTATTTATTATCATATTTAATTGATGTAAACTAGCAAAATATTAATTCAATGAGTTATAAATCTTTAATACAGTAATAAGATATAGTAGTAACATAAGAAGTCGAAGCAATAACAAGTTACAGCAGTCGAAATTGTGGAATGAAATAAATGAGTTATAAATACTTACCTAAGAACGACGAAGGACGGGGAAGAAGTGTCGAGCCGCGTCGAGGAAGACGAAGAGAAAACTGTTGCTCATGAGCTTCAGGCAGGCAAGACACGTCGAGCACAGAGGAAAAGGTAAGCGATCGAGGAAGCTGACCTTGCCCTAATCTTGCGGAAATCAAGTTCACAAGAGGTAGAAGAAGGAGAACAATGTGCCAGTGCGATCGAAGCAGTGATGAATCGGGAGGGCGAGGTTGATCGCAAGGCTAGGGCAACGATGCGAGAAGACGGGATCGAGGGGCTCAGGCATAATAAGTTGCGACGGAACGCAGAACGCGGGTGAAGGGAGGGGTAGTAAATCTGTAGAGTTATCGCGTAAAACCATACGCGATTATCCCTACCGTCGGCCCGAACACCCTAATCAAACACCACCGCGACATTCAGAAAACGCCCACCGCCAGGATAAGTTGCGCCAAACGGAGCCTTAGGGTGTGTTTGGGCAGCTTATCAGTTGCGGTGGCGTCTTGAAAACGCCGCCACAGCATTTGGAAGAAGCGTTCGGGAGACGTTGTCAAAAACGACGTTTGGCCATATAATTAAACGCGGGCCGAGGGTCGAGCCCCTCGGTCCGCGTTTCTTTCCCATCTGACGGGTTGCCCTTCTTCACATATTCTCTAGCGCTTCTCTACCTCTCTCATGCGCTTCGACCTCCTACTCATTCATTTAACCCCCAACCACATAGATCTGTGGAGCCGAGGACTTTGTCGAAAGGGACATGCAAGGAAACGAGTCCAACGAAGAATCCGCCAAGGAAGGGGAGGCGCTGGGGGCTTGGGTTTTGCATGAATAACTTCGAAATAGATCCATGGAGGAGTTTGGAGGAGGGTTCGAGGTGAAAGGGAAGGGAGCCACTAGGGTTTCGGGTAGGAGAAGGGAAGGGGAAGATGATTTCTCGATTTTTTTTAATTTAATTGATTTATAATTAATATATTATCAGATTAATTATAAATATATAATTATTTATTTATTAATTAATAAAAAAATATATTACATATTAACTTTAATTATTTTAATTACATTCTAACGATTATTAATTAGTTTGATAAATAATAATTTACAATATTAATTAATGAATATTAAATTATTGTTTGATATAATTTATTTAAGAAATTTATTATTAATGATTAATTAGTTGGATAAATATTTAATTATAAGTATGAATAAGAAATAAATTTAACTTAAATATAATTAATTATAAGTATTTTAAAAATCAAATGATATTTTCTAAAGGAATGTTTCTGAACTGAGGAATTTATATTTTTTGATAGAGGAATACTTCTAAGGCTTTTAAGAATTTAGATCAACTAAAAATTAGTTGTATAGTTTCTGAAGATTTATACCAAACACACAAATCAAACAGCTAGACAGTTTATCCAGAACAATGGCAGAATGATTATTTATCCAGAAACAACTGCAAATCAGTTGTTTTCCAAACGCATAAACCAAACAGTCAGGCAGCTTATCTGAATAAGGTGTTGATCAGCTGCTTATGAGAATAAGTTGTTTATCTGGATAAGCTGGATAAGCGGCAGCTGCCCCAAACAGACCATTAATCTACTGCATTCTTATTTAGAAAATTATTTTTAACATTTAGTTGATCAAGTGACCAATCTAAATTAGCATCAAGAGAAAAATTAGCCTGATAGTGCTCCTCTTAACAACAATAACAACGATTTATTAATAATCAAATCTATAAGTTTGAGTGAACTCTTTTGCAACTAATCTTGTTTTATATTAACTAATACTTCAATATGCTTTATATGTTGCATTGGAAATCTATTTGAATCCAACGGGCTGATTCACTTTTTGAAGATTTGAAATTCCCCATTTAATATTTCTTTAAAGAGCTTAGATTTCTTCATGTATTATATTTCTTCATTCAATCATCCACAAGACTTCTTGAATAGTGTTTGAAATTTCCAATGGAAAGATTTATAATAAAAGCATGAACCTGATGGGATAATTTGATTATAGAAGACAAAATGATTGGTAAATGTTATGTACAAGTTCTAATGTTTTTCCAAAAGCAGCAAGTCATATGTAGATAATCCTATTATCTTATTCTTATAAGCAGTGCCATGTCTTGAGCCAAACTTTGGGTTTAGTTCAAGAGAAATGCTTCGTTCCACATTATAAGTTAAGTTTTTCTACCGTCTGGAATAGATATTCCTTCATGACTTTCTTGTCCTATGTGATCTTTTAAGCTTTTATGGAAAGAATGAGTTTCAAATGAGTGGGATTTAAACATTTGTAAAAGTTGTACATTGAGACACAATAACACTATTAGTATTGCAAAACTCAAACTCATAGAGCGAGTTGGTGTTCCACCCTGAATGTTAAAGGAGAAAATGATTAGTTTTTTTTTTAAAAAGGCACATCTATGGCAGTGTAATATTTTTTAGTATTGCAAGTACAAAATTTAAACCCTTGTTGAAGAAAAGAATTGTCAATGAAAATGGATTTTATAGTTGTTAGATCCGATTTACTTCTTTGATCAGGAGAAATATACACAAAAATAGGGCAATTTAACACTTGGAGAGGGATAGTCGAGAAGAATCTATTTATGGAATAAGCATGGGCAAAGATTTTGCAAAGAAGTTAGAACTTTAAAATTCTTGATGACATTCAAGTAATAAAATATGTTGCAGTAAGAATAATCTCCCCACTCCCCAAATAGTGCTTTGGGATATTACTGGTACTTATAACTGATTGAGCAACATCTAGGAGATGCTAATTTTTCTTTCTAATACTCTATTTTGATGAGTATGAATAGAAGAACTTTGATGAATTATTCTTGTTGAATAAGATAATCTCAACAAATGAAATAAAACATTACTTTTTTATTGCCATTTCAAGATTGTTAAATATTAGTTTTGAATTGGGAATGAATATGAAATTGGTGTTAGATATGTCTTTCATTAGAAAGATCCAAGTTATTTTAGGGTGATAGAGGATATAATCATCTAATGCTGATGAAGTTGTAATGAAACTATGGATGACAACATAAGTAGGGATGACAAATTTGGTTTGCAGATTAGGCTAGGATTTGACCCAAATTGACCCAAACCGAAATTGCTTGACCAGAAGCCAACCTGAATATTAAACGGGTCAGAAAGTCCAACTCGAACGCGACCCACCTTCAATGCGCCAATCAGAATATGACCCACCTTCAACCCTCTAACCCGAACACGACCCATATTATAACTCAATTAACATAAAGAATGAACTATTTAGGTCAAATCGGACTAATTTTGATTCAATCTCGAGTCAAATCTAGATTGGCAGGTCGATTTCCAGTCAATTTAGGGTAGCCGGTCAATTTTGGGTTGGTGAGTCAACCCGAGCTCGACTTGAAAAATTAATTAGGCTATTTTTAACTTGAGCCCAAACTAAAAAATTATTCAGTTCAACCCGAAATTTTCGAGTAGGTTCAGCTTGAGTTGGGATGTCGGGATTTTTGAAACCCCTACACGTAATGTTGTAAAGCTATAAGATGATTAGGAAGAATTTTATATGTATGTTTAGACAATTGATAATCTCAAACTTGAAGGATTTAAAAAATGCATAGAAGAGATAATTATTTTGTTGCATAAATTTTGGAAGGATAAGATGAAAGACACAAGACAATTTATTACTTTCAATAAAGAAAGATATGCACTAAGCATGTTCCTTCATTTTTTGGTTCTCTTCAACATATAAGATGCATAGACCTACATTTTTCCTTCACTTAGCTGATTATCCTCCACAATATCATATCCCAAAATTCATAATGATTAAAAAAATAGTAGTAAATTCAAATCTTCAGTAATTTTATCGAGTGATAATAAGTTACAGGAAAGTTTTAGGATCATGAGAATTGAGTTAAGAACTAAGGATCTAGTGATGTTAATAATCCTAATGTTAATTAGGCATAATGTTAACCTATCAGCAATTCCAATTGTATAGTTCTTTAAACAAAAATGAAGAGTGAAATAAAAAGGAATTCCCTATCATCTGACAAAAAAAGATTTGAGAAAGTACGGAAGAAAATATGAATGTTAACAGTCAAGTGATGTATTGACTGCTTTTTAAAACCCACACAATTAAGAATCTATTGAATTTAAATTGTTGAGTTATGGAGCTAATATCATCCCTTCAAATGACTCGGTTATATTTTTAACACAAGTAAATATTACTAATATAGCATTGCAGGCAACTTTAAGGTTGCGCCCTCCAAGATTCATAAGCAATCACATAATTTCAAAGGGCTGAGAGAATACGCAGGAGTATAAACCATATCTCATAAAATAAGGGATAAGAAGACAAAATCTCCATGATCCTAGAATTAAGAGCATTATATAATCCAATAAGAGCGAAACAGTATTTCATATCCTATATTTCTCTGGTTTTCAATTAACTTTCATAGGATATTTATCTTTAAAATTTAACCGCTCGGAATTTGTTTCCGGATAAAACAAAAACAAAAAGAATAAGATGAAACACAGAGATTTGGTAGCCAGGATATGACTCTGCACCTATTTTATATTTCATTTCTTTCTGTCCAAGTATTAACATCAAAAAAGCTAGGTTTTTTAAATATTAATACTTTATATTTACTTTTTAAGGGACATACATAACATCTAAAATACATAATAAATATGGCCACAAAAGAGATATTCCTTTTCTTTTTCCTCAAAATAGCACCCTTACTCTGTCAAAAAAACAAAGTCCTTTGTCCGACCATATCCATATCACTCTATTTTTTTACTTTGGTTTCTAGTTTAAATTTACATTAAAGATCCTACAGGGTACAAAGCAGATAGTCAAAGAGATTAGCCTGAATTAATTGCTTACTTGCGACAATCTCCATCACCATATTGCATAGAAAAAAGAATAAGTTGATTATGATTCAGAAATGTATAGGCTTATAAGTCAATCTTGGCTTCTAAAAGAAGATGAATCACTGCAGCAATCAGTTTACAGGGGTCCAAGTTTCAAAACAGTCAAATATGCAAAGTTTGCACAAGCATACAAGAACATATGGTATAAGAATTTAGTACTCTAGATACACATGGTGTTCAGTGCAAGCCTAACAGATGGTATGAGAATTATACTAGCCGCATTTCCCAGTATTATAATGCTCTGAAGCAAAAAATCAAAAAAGCAAAAATGCATCAATTAGCAGAATTTGGGCAACTTGAATTAAGTTTGATAATATTGAACTTTAGAAAATGCCATTGATAGATACCTTAAGTAGCTAGATTTCAAGAACGAATCCAACATAACCGGCATCAACAACTGCATAACCATGAACTATAATCTAACATTCGATGAACAATAACATGCATCTTGACCATACCACTAAAACCTCCACAAAAGAGATCCCTAGAACACTAGTAATAGCTATAAACAAAGTGCAGATAAAAACCCTAGTATATGACAGCGGGATGAAAGCATCAAAGAAAGAATATAATGGGAAGAGATACCTGCTCGGCCTTGAGCTCGCGGGCGGGCTTAACCCAGAGGAAATACGCGAGAGTGCCGGCGACGGCCCACGAGGCAAGATTACTCCAGCCTCGCAATCCTCCCAGTGAGTTGCCAACGAAGGACCTCACGTTACCAATCATTCTTCTCGAGCTAGGGCTCACCATTTTCGTCGCTGAATCACAGTTTAGGGAGAACTACAGGCGCTGATGAGGCCCAGCGTTTGCGTTTGAAAAGTACATATAGCATTCCCTTACAAGGCAGCACCCGAAATCTTGCAGTGATTTATTTCAATCATTTTTCAAATTATTGCTTGGCCATAATTTAAAATAACTTTTCATTCAAAACAAAATTATTTTGAAAGACATCATTAGGGCAGTCAAAAAAGCTCATTACTCGTGAACAGTTCGTGTTTGGTTCGTCAAGAATTTAAAGAGTTCGTGTTCAATTCGTTTCATAAGTAAACGAGACGAACGCGAATAATTTTTTTTTGTTCGGTTAGTTAAACAAACCAAACACAAACAGTGAAGCTTCCGTTTGTGCTTGAATCATTATTGTTTGAAATAAAAAATAATTATAAAAATTTATGATATTTTAAAAAATTAAATTTTATAAATTATAATTTATAATAAAATAACAATAATACTATATTAATATATTATATTAGTAATATATTAATATGGATATTATATATTTATATATTATAAGTTATATAATTAATATAATATATTATTTATATATATTAATTATTGCAGTGATTTGCTTCGACGGTATGAAATCTCAATTTAAAAGCTATTGTGGAAAATCTACTATTTAAAAGCTGTTTTTCAGCAGCAATTATTCTACTTAAAAAGATCAATTTTAAAAATGTTGTCTTTAGATAAATATTTGAAATATCTCTGCTCATATTTCACTTTTTTAATGTTAGAGATTTGAGTGGTATGCATGTAAATATGCATGTTTAGGTATTAGAAATTCAAAGAATAAAATTAAAAAATTTAAAATAAAATTAAAAGTATTTTTTTTCTTCCACTAATTTTTATTTTACATTTTAGATTTATTCTAATAAAAGATATTAAATCATGGTTTAGAAAAGTAGACTGAATCGACCGTGAATAAAGAGCTAAGTAAAATCTATCGGCTGGCTAACTAAGGTTTAGTAAGTTTAAGAATTTGGATAAAATGGGGGAAAAATAAGGGTTAGTTTGTGTTTGTTTTAACCGTATGAAATCTCAATTTAAAAGATATTGTGGAAAATCTATTGTTTAAAAGCTGCCTTTTCAGAATCAATTATTTTGCTTGAAATATTCAGTAAAACGTTGTCTCTCGAGAAATATTTGAAATGTCTCTCCTCATATTTCATTTTTTGGTGCTGAAATTTTGAGTGTTATGCACATAAATATGCTTGTTTAGGTTTTAACTGTCTAAATTAAAAGAATAAAATTAAAACATTTAAAATAAAATTAAAAGTATTTTTTTTCTTTCACCAATCATGGTTTAAAAAGTACGAGCAGTTTCTTTGTCACTATTTATCCGCACAAAAATTTTACTTTCTTATATTATTTTCTTTTTAAAGGATTTAAAAGAAAAACTAATACAAGCCAACAATGACCTCAAGTGGGAGACCCATATACTATTACTATTGTTTTCTTCTATTCTTATCAATTTCATATAAAATAAAGATGAAACTACAGATTTAAAGATGTGGGATTAAATTATAAATGTTAAAATGTTTATAAGTAGTTTTTCTTGTAATTATTTGAATGCACAAAGTTTTTACATTTTTATAGTATTTTCTTTTTAAAAGAATTTTAAAAAACTTAAATAAGTCAACAGAGAGTTAAGGTGTAAGTCTCATATATCATTATTATTGCTATCTTATATTCTCATGCATTTCAATATAAATAAAATGTGTAATTGGAGATTTAGAAATGTGGGACTAAATAATAAAAACTAATACATTTAATAAGCAGTTTCATTGTCATTATTTGTCTGCACAAATTTTTTTACATTCTTATATTATTTTCTTTTTAAAAGTGTTTTAAAAAACTAAAACAAGCCAACAAAGACCTAGTGTGGAAGACCCGCATACCATTGTTATTGTTATCTTATATTCTTATGACTTTCATTATAAAAGAAATGTACAACAATAGATTTAAAGATGTGAGACTAAATTATAAAAATTAAAACATTTAATAAGCAATTTCTTTGTCATTATTTGTCCGCACAAAGTTTAATGTTTTATATTATTTTTTAAAAAAGTTCTAAAAATATAAAACAAGCGGACAAAGACTAAAGTTGAATATCATGTACCATTGCTATTGTTATCTTATATTTTTATGTCTTTCAATATAAAAAAAATGCAACTGCAGATTTAAAGATGTGGGACTAAGCTATAAAAGATAAAACATTTAATAAACAGTTTCTTTGTCATTATTTGTCCGCACAAAATTTTTACATTTTTATATTATTTTATTTTTAAAAGAATTTTAAAAAACTAAAACAAGTTAACAAAGACCTTAGATAGAAGACTTATATACTATTGCTATTGCTATTTATATTCTCATGTCATTCAATATAAAGAAATATTACAACTATAGATTTAAAGATGTGCGACTAAATTATAAAAGTTAAAACATTTAATAGCCAGTTTCTTTGTCCCTATTTATCCGCATAAGATTTTTATTTAGGAAACGTGAAATACAAATATCCAAATATTCTATATATATATATATATATATATATATATATATATATATATATATATATATATATATATATATATATTGATATATAAATATATATTAATGCTATATTAATGTCATTTACAACATTGAATTTCTATTCATTTTAATTTTTAAAAAGATTTACATGCATACCACTCAATTGTTATTTGTCTACTTATGTAACACCTAAACTTTAATTTTTACAAACATACACCTTATCTGTGAATGAAAATGTAAATATCAATTTTTAAAATTAAAAAAATGGTACTTTTGATTTGGTATGATAGATTTGAGTGGTAGAAAAAAATAATAATAAATATATATATATATATATATATATATATATATATATATATATATATATATATATATATAAAGACATAAGATATGGAAACTTGTGATTCTCATATTTATATTTAATTTTTTAAAAAATTAATTGTTGTTAAATTTTAAAACAACATATTAAAATTATTATGACGTTATTTATTTAAATGAAATTTTATTTTATATTTCGCAGCAACATTTTTTACATTACGTCGTTTTTATCACATTTAAATAATTTATAATTTAAATGACATATCGAAATTGCTCCAAAAGAGTTATGAGATTATTCTAAATGAAAAAAATAAAATAAAATAAAAATAATAAGATGAAATGAAACCCAATAAGAGTGAATCTTTCAAGGTTTAGTTGCCTGTTTATCTGGTTTGTAAATCCCTCTTCATGTTAATTTCAACGACTTCTTAAATTACTTTATTAAACTATCCGTTCTTCATCCTGTTGTGAAATGCAAATTTAAAAATTAAATCTTGGAGACGAGAGAAAAATCTTGTCCTTAGGGCTATGAATTTAGCCCGAATATCATTTATCACTCGAAATTGATAATGGGTAAATACATATGAATTATGTGGTCTCTATGTAAATCTCCCAAAAAGCCAATGAGTTAGGATTAATTATTTGATATTTTTATACTAATATTTTTACATCAGCATTGTAATCTCTCTCTCTCTCTCTCTCTCTCTCTCTCTCTCTCTCTGTATATATATATTATTTTGAAAATTTCTAAATAAATAAATAATACTTGATTTAATCAATAAAATTGAAATTTTATACTGGCGTTAACGTTGGTTACCTCTTTTTCTGGAATTGGACTTTTCTTATGCATAATTTTTGCCTAAATTTCTCCACCTCCCTTAAAGCCACTCTTTTTCATAAGAAGAACTGCTTCTCTACTGCACTCTGTTCACGTTAATCTCAACGACTTCTTAAAATTCTTTATTAAACCCTTCGTTGTTCTTCGTCACTGTAAAGTTGCAATTTAAAATATAATCTTGGAGATGAGAGAGCAATGTATGAGATTTGACCTCAAATATATAGGCTATATTTTGAAGAATAAATTACTGTTGAATACTTTCATTAACCCATTGAAAGAAGAACGACGCAAACTCAAAGTGTTCGTGCTTCGTCTATGCATGATTCTCCTCGATGACGGTGCACACGACTTTTTTAATTCTTTGTGCATTCTTAATAATCTTCATTTATGAAAATTTACTTCTTTTTAATTATTTTGTCACTTTTGCAAGTGATCGATCAACTAAAACATGAAGTAGAGCAAGATGAGAACATGAAATATATCAGTGAGGAATATGAGGAGAAATATGAGCATGAAGATATGGAATGGGAGAACAAGTGGAAGAGATGGATTTGACAAGCTCTAATCAACTCTGGAACACTAATTATAATTATCAAAGTTTCAATTTTATAAATAATTTCTACGAGGTATTTTTTTCTAAAAACTAAAAAAAAACTCTTTTTTTTTCATTCTTTTGTTATCTTGTGGATTTGCATTAAAAGTGAGTTTTCACAAATGAATAATGACAATACTGCATGTCTAGAATCACAAGACAGTGTTGAAGATATTTTGATGAGGAATGAAGAAAAAAATGCACAAACTTCGTGGCAGGATCTTTCTCCAGTGATCTCAGCCCCAACAGACACTCCAGCGGTGAATGTCGGTGGCAATCGTATCCGAAAGACTAAGAGAAAAGTGCAACGCATTGTTCGTCGAAGCTTCACCAGCATTTTATGGCCACATTGCAAGAACTTGGAGGTGGGAGTTGTAGCTAATGTGTTTACTGTTTTAAGGAATTAAGAAATAAGACAAAGTTTTTAATTCTTACTATTTTGTTGGATTCAATTGCGACGTAACATGGTGGTTGTTTATTGTCTTTTTCAGTAGCAAGTCCAAAACAGATCAGAGAAAGAATGGTGGTTCGTGGGTTGACAAAGAATGAAGTAAAAAATCATTTATAGGTAGATCAAAACATTTTCATTCGAGTAGAATTTTTCCTATTTCTTACACCTCAAAAGCAAAATCTTTAAAAATATAATTTTTATAATGTCCAACTCTCAAAAATTATCTTCGAATATACCATAAATACAAATTGCATAGTAGATGGATCCACCGACCACCTTCACCGCTGCGACGTCGTCGTCTGCCCGAAGGAACGACTTTTCGGGAGCCCTTTTTGCTTCGATTCAGCGCTCTGTTTGCGGTTAGATCGTTCTGGTGGCCATTAACATGAAATAGAGCACATTCTAAATGACAACGGTAAGGGGGTTTAATTTCGCGGATCATTTTTTCTTTCTTTTTTATGAATCTAAGGCCCGAGTGTGAGGTGACCTTTTTGTTGTTGTTGAGGATGGCGGAGATATGCGGCCGCGGGAGGTCGGCGATTGAGGTTGTGAACCATGTGCAGCAGGTGATGGGGATTAGCTTGGGTTTCAATGCACGAAGTTTATGAGAAAGGATAAGTGACTTAGGCTTGGAGTGTGTGATGGGAAGAATGAGTGAGAGATGCTCACAAAGTGTTTGATGAAATGCTCAGTCTGCAACTAAATTTTTTTATATATTATTATTATTTTGTGCTTTTGTTGTTGCAAATATTTGCTTGCTAGTATAAATGAGTACATATGATGCTGAAAGTATGGAATCCATTAAGTTGGATTTAGTAAATTCGTCCGGACTAAGCGAATCCGATGAAAATGGTGATACCGGAACGAGGGAGCTGTGGGATCCTAACCGGTGTCGCCATAATAAACTTAAACATTTGTTTTAAATAAAACACCAAGTCGCCTCAATTTTCAATCTTCTATAACATGATACTTATCTGATTCTCTCATTTGTCACCTCTTTAAACTAAATCTGCTACAATGAAGTGCTCGGAGCAAACGCGGTGGGCAGCACAGTCATCTTCAGCAGCAAAATAAATCTTCGTCAGCTTAACTTTCCTTAGAAATATAAAACCAAACGATAGGATTTCGAGGTAGTTTTGTCTAGCGCAATATAAATCATCACTTCATCCTTTAGGCATTTGCATAATCATATTATGCAATTTAAGCCCTAACCCATTTAGGACTCTGAGGTTGTCATTCGTTACGGCTTAAACCCTCATAACTTTCAGACTACTTGTATGGTTATATCATACAAGTGTAAGTCCTAATTAATTAAAATTGGTAAGATTATAACATTTAATAATTCTCTCGAATTGAAGTCAAACCATAAGATAGTTGAGAGATCATAGAAGCTCGCTTCGGATCTATGATGCCCCCCTACTCCTATTCCTTTGGACTCCTGAAAGAACTGTTCCATATTTGATTCATTCTCTTTTGAACTTCCAAAATCCAATCGTTTGAATCCTAAACTTTGTAATTATTGAAACTGAAACTACTGATTTTTATCGAGAGTTTTCTTAAGTGACTTTGGTCATTTATGATGTAATTAACTATAGGAGTTTGCCTCTATAGGGAACTTTAGAACCCAGACAATATAAACTCTATCTAATCTTTTATATTATATAGGGGAACTTGTCTGTCAACATAAAAATGGTTCGCAGACCAAACGGATGTCATAAATCTACTGGTTTATTTAATCGAGCTCCATTATTAAGCAATGCGTCTATTCCTCGTGATAGATGCATAGCTTATGGTGCGGAGCTCAATTATTTAAACTATTAAAAATATAAGATCGGTTTGGTCACTTATTTTAATAAATCAAAACACTACTTTCCAAATTACTTAAAACTACACACACACACACACACACACACACACACACACACACACACTCGGTTCATTTAGCCTTTCAGTTCACACACACACACACACACACACACACACACACACACACACACACACACACTCGGTTCATTTAGCCTTTCAGTTCTCACACACACACACACACACACACACACACACACACTCGGTTCATTTAGCCTTTCAGTTCTTAAAAGAATGTCTTATATATAAATCTTCCAACATAAAATAAAAATACGAGTATTTATATACATACCACTCAAATCTTCTACATTTACTTATGAGATATCTAAAGTTTATATTTTATAATTTTAACAATCAATTATTTTACCATACATCAAAATTTATCATTATTTTAATGTTTTTAAAAAATAAAATAAATCCTTTTATGCATAAATAAGTTGTTATATGTTTAAAAATTAAAGTAATTTAGGTGCTTTATATGTAAATACATAAAAATTGAGACCGTGGTACTGTGTGAATAGGGGTGTAAACGAGTCGGAACACGAGCGAGCCAAGCTCAGCTCGTTTTTGGCTCGTTTAAATTTCAAGCTCAAAAATTATGTTCGTGTTCGATGCATTTGCTTAGCGAGCCGAACATGAGTTGTTCACAAACAAATAGTTGTTTTGACAACCCTACTATACATTTGTGATTATCAACTTTGTAAATTCATCTTTTTTTATTTTATATAAGGGTATAAAATTATATTTACAATGACATAGTTGATTACTTTGACTAAATAAGACAAGTATTCAGTAATATTTATTAAACAAATGTTTAAATGACAAAACTGTTTTCACATACAAACATAAGAAATTAAAATATTAATAAAATTAAATAATTATGAAAATCATTTAAATAATTATTTTTATTAATATATTTTTTAAAATAAGAAACCTTTTATTTAATTTTTTAATGTAAATTAAAAGGAATAATTCTGATATTTCTTAAATAAAAGCATCTAAATATATTTATAAATCATTAAATTCAAATATTTCTCTTTACTTGATCTTCAAAGGCATACAAATCCAACTTTTCAGTTTTTTAAGTTATACGAAGTTATTTGAACTCATTTTTATAAGTAAAAAACATCAAAACTTAGGAAAATATAATAAAATGTTTACTAATGGTCCATTTGGGAGTTGCAACTTTTCAAAATGATGATTACAAAACTGTAGTGAAGAAATTAACTTCTTTAAAATCTTTAACGGTAAAATAAAGAAAATATTTAAGAAATACAGACAATAACTTCCTTACTGCCGCAACACTTTAAGAGATTAGGGCGAACAAAATAGTTTCTCACTATAAAGTATTTTAACATATTATTTCCTTAAATATTGTTTATAAATTTTGATTACATCTATTTTTAATTTGTGATCATCTTTATATGAATTTGGGTCAGCTGGAAATCATATATGTTTAATTATATTAGATTTCTGACGGCCTTTTGATCGATATGTTAGTTATGTTAATGCTGATGATTATGCTTGTCAATTATTTAATATATTATAAATCGATAGGTCATTGAACCGATAGTCAGTGTACTTGAATAAATCGTTGCAAATTTTTTACTTATCGAAAGTTCATCGTAAACAAGTTTTTGATGAACATTTGACTTTTAGAATGTTTTTTCGACAAAAAAAAATAAAAAAATAAAAAAAATGATGGTGCTCAATCCATCGAAAGTCATTGCTAAACTCAATAAGTGATGACAGTTCTCATTTAATTGACAGAAATTTCAGTCGCTTTATATTCTTATGCAATGAAAGTTGTACACTACTTGATCGATAAGTGCACTTAAGTGAAACATATGTGTTGTTGCATAAAGTATTACTTGCTCCAATTCCTTTTTTTAAGGCTTGCTAACTTGCATAACAATACATGTTATTTTAAAATTTTAAGAATTTTCTCACTTTTCTATTAATTACACTTTCATTCACAATTGATTAGTTATGAAAAATAAGAATATGACAACTTGCATGTGAGTGTCAATACTACTACTATCAAAACTAGAACTTAAATTTTAAATAGCAAAGTTGGAAGAAGTGTCAAGAAAGGCAATGAGACGATCTCCTAGAATGAGCTTAAGTCAAACTTTCAATCATTTTTCAAATCATTGCTCAGCCATAATTTAAAATAATTAAAAAAAATTTTCATTCATAATGTTGGAGCATAAATGGTTCTCCACAGTAAAAAAATGAGAAAAAAATACTATGTAAATGAGAAAAAATACTATGTACCAATCATCGACGCTACGTCTCCATACACATCAGTGGCGGGCGACGTGGCGACCGACAATGAACCTTCCGGACGTGCAGATGTCCGGATGGAATATTTTTTCCTAAATTGATGAAAAAATTATCGTTCTTACTAACAACTTCGGGAGATGGTCTGCAGGTGCTGCATCATCAGACGAAATCTTTCGCAAGCATGTGTGTTCACTGCAACGCAAGGAAAGTTCAACATCTTCTTAAACAAAACCTCAAATCCCAAAATTTATGATAAAATCGAACTCATATTTTTGGGCGAATTACACCTACCACAACTTTTATATACTTAATATTTAACTCTTAATTTTATTTATTTATTTTTAATGTGTATGGCACTCAAATCATTAATAGCACATAAAAAAAAAATCGCATTTTTATGTAAGTTTATAAGACCAAAATCTCATAAATATAAATATCAAATTTTAGGTGTTAGATATATCAATACGTAAGAATTGTGCCATATATGTAGAAATTTTTTTTTTAATTTTTTATATTAAGTGCATTCAAATATTTCATTTCTCATAAAAATATCATCATTAATAAATAAAAATAAAAAAAAAGAAATACACAGTTTCAAATATAAATAAAATATTATAAATTTAAAAATCAAAAGTTTAAGATTTTGAATAAGATGGGGTAGAAATAATAGTCGGCTTGTGTTTACTTTGGTTGTATGAAATCTCAGTTTAAAAGTTATTGTGAAAAGTCTATTGTTTAAAAGCTGCTTTTCAGAAGCAATTATTGCTTGAAAAAATCAATTTTAAAAATGTTGTCTCTAGATAAATATTTGAAATACCTCCGCTCATATTTCACTTTTTGATATTAGAGATTTGAGTGATATGCATATAAATATGCATGTTTAGGTATTAGATATCTAAATTCAAAGAATAAAATTAAAACATTTAAAGTAAAATTAAAAGTATTTTTTTTTTCTTTCACTAATTTTTATTTTACATTTTAGATTTATTCTAATAAAAGATATTAAATCATGATTTAGAAAAGTAGACCAAACTGATCGTGAATAAAGAGCTAAGTAAAATCTATCGGGTAATTAATTAAGGTTTAGTAAGTTTAAGGATTTGGATAAAATGGGGGAGAAATAAGGGTTAGCTTATGTTTGTTTTGACCGTATGAAATCTCAGTTTAAAAGTTATGGTGGAAAATTTATTGTTTAAAAGCTGCATTTTCAGAAGCAATTATTATGCTTGAAAGTTTCAGTTTTAAAAATGTTGTTTCTTGATAAATATTTAAAATACCTTTGCTCATATTTCACTTTTTGATGCTGAAGTTTTGAGTGTTATGCACGTAAATATGCATGCTTAGGTTTTGGTTGTCTAAATTCAAAGAGTAAAATTAAAACATTTAAAATAAAATTAAAAGTATTTTTTTTTTCTTTCACCTATTTTCACTTTATATTTTAGATTTATTCTAATAAAAGATATTAAATCATTTTTTAAAAAATATGCCTAAATGACCGTGAACAAAGACCTATGATGGACCGCTCGTATACTATTGCTTTTACTTTCTTATATTTTCATGCATTTCAATATAAAGAAAAGGTGCAACTATAGATTTAAAAATATGAGACTAAACTATAAAAACTAAAACATATAATGAGCAGTTTCTTTGTCATTATTTGTCGGCACAAAGTTTTTACTTTTTTATATTATTTTCTTTTTAAAAGATTTTTTAAAAAACTAAAACAAGCCAATAATGACCTCAAGTGGATGACCCATATACTATTACTATTGCTATCTTTTATTCTTATGCATTTTCATATAAAAGAAAGATGAAACAACAAATTTAAAAATGTGGGATTAAATTATAAATGTTAAATATTTAATAAGTAGTTTTTCTTGTCATTATTTAACTGCACAAAGTTGTTACTTTTTTATATTATTTTCTTTTTAAAATAAGTTTAAAAAATTAAAATAAGTCAACAAAGACTTAAGGTGGAAGACTCATATATCATTGTTATTGTTTTCTTATATTCTCATGCATTTCAATATAAATAAAATGCGTAACTACAGATTTCAAGATGTAAGGTTAAACAATAAAAACTAAAACATTTAATAAGCAGTTTGATTGTCATCATTTGTCCGCACAAAGTTTTTTGCATTCTTATATTATATTCTTTTTAAAATAGTTTTAAAAAACTAAAACAAGCCAGCAAAGAGCTCATGTGGAAGACCCATATACCATTGTTATTGTTATCTTATATTCTCATTACTTTCAATATAAAAGAAATGTATAACAACAGATTTAAAGATGTGAGACTAAACCATAAAAATTAAAACATTTAATAAACAGTTTCATTGTCATTATTTGTTCGCACAAAGTTTTGACTTTTTATATTATTTTTTAAAGAGTTCTAAAAAAATAAAACAAGCGAACAAAGACCTAAAGTGGAATACCATATATCATTGTTATTGTTATCTTATATTCTTGTGCCTTTCAATATAAAAAAAAAAAATGCAACGACAGATTTAAAGATGTGGGATTAAGTTATAAAAAATAAAACATTTAATAAGCAGTTTCTTTGTCATTATTTATCCGCACAAAATTTTTACATTTTTATATTATTTTATTTTTAAAAGAATTTAAAAAAACTAAAAAAAAGTCAACAAAAACCTAAGGTGGAAGACTTACATACTATTGATATTATCTATTTATATTTTCATGTCATTCAATATAAAACAGTATTACAACTATAGATTTAGGGTCTGTTTGGCGCAATTGCATTTTCGAACTTTTCTATTGCAGTATATTGCTTGTCAGAAAGCAATCATGGGAAAGCAACTACGGAATGTTAGTACACGTGTTTGAGTACATTCGTTTGAAAACAAATGTGGAAGAATCGTTTCGAAAAAATGACTTTTTTGCCCCTGCTTCTTAAAACTGTGACCCTAAAGATAAAATTAGTGAAAAAAGTGCACTTGTCTTTAAAAAAATTAGTGAAGTAGCATTTTAGATGTGATATTAAGGATTTGAGTGTTATGAGCGTAAGTATTAAAGTTTAGGTGTTTTAGATATAAAAATACGTAAGAATTTTTTTGTATGTATGTAAATGACCCTAAAGATAAAATTAAGGAGATTCCTATGAACTTGCAAACAGTAAACTAATTTTGAATTCTCCTTAAAGAATACAAAATTAAAACTCCAATAGTGACAATGGTAGTCCTTTCTTATGAGATCGCTGATTTATAATAGGAATATCCGAAGCATTGCGTTAAATGAGAATTCAAATGTGAAGATTCATCATACCCCTTCTCAAAAAAAATTCCAAGAAGCATGCCTTAAATCAGATTCGAAGCATTGAAAGGGAAAAAAAAAATTTACCGCTGCTTGGAGGAAGTTGGGCTGCGTTTAGGGTAGACAACACGATGAAGGCCTGGAAACCGTCGGAGAAGAGATCACAGGGGAGCAGATCTCAGGAAGAGGAGGACCAGGGTTGGTGAAGAGGAGGAGATGGGAAATCTTCGCTCAGAAGAGAACGATGCTCGGGAAGTTGAGGAGATTCGGGAAAGGGAAAGTGGAGCTCGCGTTTAGGGCGAGTTGAGGGCACGAGCATAAAATCAATTTAGCGCCAATCGATCGCTTTCCGGCGAGATGCAGCCGAGTTGAGGAGAGATGAGGGCATTTTCGCTAATTAGCTTCGGCGAAGCCGTTTTTCCCACAGGCCGCGGGGTGAATGCCGCGGCCGACTTCTCACGCGCTTCGCTTTCCTCTGCCGCTAATCCGGGCGCCAAACGAAAAACTTTCGTTCGAATGCGCGGCATTGTGCCGCGCCGCACCTAAAAAAGCCCATCCAAACGGGCCCTTAAAGATGTGTGACTAAACTATAAAAGTTAAAATATTTAATAGCCACTTTCTTTGTCACTATTTATCTGCATAAAATTTTTATTTAGGAAACGTGAAATACAAATAGCCAAATATTCTAATATATACAAATAGCCGAATATTCTAATATATATATAGCCAAATATTCTAATATATATATATATATTCATATATAAATATATATTAATCCTATATTAATGTCATTTAAAACATTGAATTTCTTTTCATTTTAATTTTCAAAAGATTTACATGCATACCACTCAATTGTTATCTGTTTACTTATCTAACACCTAAACTTTAATTTTTACAAATATATCACCTTATCTGTGAATGAAAATGTAAATATCAATTTTTAAAATTAAAAAGATGGTACTTTTGATGTGATATGACAGATTTGAGTGGTACAAATATAGAAATATAGAAATATATATATATATATATATATGTGTGTGTGTGTGTATATATATATATATATAGACATAAGATATGGAAACTATTATAGTGTGATTCTCATATTTATATTTAATTTTTTAAAAAATTAATTGTTGTTAAATTTTAAAATAACATGCTAAAATTATTATGATGCTATTTATTTAAATGAAATTTTATTTTATATTTCACAACAACATTTTTTACATTACATCATTTTTATCATATTTAAATAATTTATAATTTAAATGGCATGTCGAAATTGCTCTGAAAGAGTTATGAGATTATTCTAAATGAAAAAAATAAAATAAAATAAAAATGATAAGATGAAACGAAAGCTGATAAGAGTTAATCTTTCAAGGTTTAGTTGCCCGTTTATTTGGTTCGTAAATCTCTCTTCACGTTAATCTCAACGACTTCTTAAAATATTTTATTAAACTATTTGTTCTTCAACCTGTTGTGAAGTGGCAATTTAAAAATTAAATCTTGGAGACAAAAAAACAAAATCTTGTCCTCAAGGGTATGAATTTAGCCTGAATATCGTTTATCGCTCGAAATTGATTATGGGTACATACATATAAATTATGTGGTCTCTATGTAAATCTCTCAAAAAGCCAATGAGTTAGGATTAATTATTTGGGTTTTTTTTATACTAATATTTTTACATCAGCATTGTAATTTCTCTCTCTCTCTGTATATATATATATTATTTTGAAAATTTATAAATAAATAAATAATACTTGATTTAATCAATAAAATTGAAATTTTATAATGTAGGTTTCCTCCTTTTCTTGAATTGGACTTTTCTTATGCATAATTTTTGCCTAAATTTCTCCAACTCCCCTAAAGCCACTCATTTATCTCTTTCATAAGAAGAACTGCTTCTCTACTGCACTCTATTCATGTTAATCTCAACAACTTCTTAAAATTCTTTATTAAACCCTCCGTTGTTCTTCGTCCCTGTAAAGTTGCAATTTAAAATTTAATCATGGAGATGAGAGAGCAATGTATGAGATTTGGCCTCAAATCTATAGACTATATTTTGAAGGATAAATTACTGTTGAACACTTTCATTAACTCATTGGAAGAAGAACGACGCAAAATCAAAGTGTTCAGCGCGAGCTTCGTCGATGCATGATTCTCCTCGATGATGGTGCACTCATGACTTCTTTAATTCTATGGGCATTCTTAATAATCTTCATTTATGAAAATTTGCTTCTTTTTAATTATTTTGTCACTTTTGCAAGTGATCGATCAACTAAAACATGAAGTGGAGCAAGATGAGAACATAAAATATATCAGTAAGGAATATGAGGAGAATGATGAGCATGAAGAGATGTAATGAGATAAAAACGTGAAAGAGATGGATTGGACAAGCTCTAATCAACTCTGGAACACTAATTATAATTATCAAAGTTTCAATTTTATAAATGATTTTTACGCGGTATTTTTTTCTAAAAACTAAAAAAAAAAAAATTTTCGTTCTTTTGTTATCTTATGGATTTGCATTAAAAGTGAGTTTTCACAGATGAAGAATGATAATACTGCATGTCTAGAATCACAAGACAGTGTTTAAGATATTTTGATAAGGAATGAAGAAAAAAATGCACAAACTTCGTGGCAAGATCTTTCTCCGACAATCTCAGCCCCAACAGACCCTCCAGTGGTGAATGTCGGTGGCAATCGTATCCGAAAGACTAAGAGAAAAGTGCAATGCAGTTGGTCGTAGGAGCTTCACCGGCATTTTGTGGCCACATTGTAAGAACTTGGAGGTGGGAGTCATAGCTAATGTGTTTACTGTTTTAAGGAATTAAGCAATAAGACAAAATAGATCAGAGAAAGAATGGCGGTTCGTAGGTTGATAAAGAATGAAGTAAAAAATGATTTACAGGTAGATCAAATCATTTTCATTTGAGTATAATTTTTCCTATTTCTTACACCTTAAAAGCAAAATCTCTAAAAATATAATTTTTATAATGTCCAACTCTCAAAAATTATCTTTGAATATACCATAAATACAAATTGCACAATAGATGGATCCACCGACCACCTTCGCCGTTGCGACGTCGTCGTCTGCCCCAAAGGAACGACTTTTCGAGAGCCCTTTTTGCTTCGATTCAACGCTCTGTTTGCAGTTAAATCGTTCTGGTGACCATTAACATGAAATAGAGCACGTTCTACGGGACAACGGTAAGGGGGTTTAATTTTGCGGATCATTTTTTCTTTCTTTTTTATGAATCTGAGGCCCGAGTGTGAGGTGACCTTTTTGCTGCCGTTGAGGATGGCGGAGAAATGCGGCGGCGGGAGGTCGGCGATTGAGGTTGCGAACCATGTGCAGCAGGTGATGGGGATTAGCTTGGGTTTCAATGCACGAAGTTTACGAGAAAGGATAAGTGACTTAGGCTTGGAGTGTGTGATGGGAAGAATGGGTGAGAGATGCTCACAAAGTGTTTGATGAAATGCTTAGTCTGTAGCTAAATTTTTTTATTATATTACTATTATTTTTGTGCTTTCGTTTTTGCAAATATTTGCTTGCTAGTGTAAATGAGTACATATGATGCTGAAAGTATGAAATCCATTAAGTTGGATTTAGTAAATTCATCCGAACTAAGCGAATTTGATGAAAATGGTGATACCGGAACGAGGAAATTGTGGAATCCTAACTGGTGTCGTCATAATCAACTTAAACATTTGTTTTAAAAAAGACACTAAGTCACCTCAATTTTCAACTTTCTATAGCATGATACTTCTCTCATCCCCTCATTTGTCACATCTTTAAACTAAACCTGCTACAACAAGGAGCTCGGAGCAAGCGCGGTGGGCAGCACGGCCATCTTCAACAGCCAAAACAAATCTTCGTCAGCTTAACTTTCCTTAGAAATAGACAACCAAGTCATAAGATTTCGAGGTAGTTTTCCTAGCGCAACATAAATCCTCACTCCATCCTTTAGGCATTTGCATAATCATATTATGCAACTTAAGTCCTAACTCGTTTAGGACTCCGATGTTGTCGTTCGTTACGGCCTAAACCCTCATAACTTCCAGACTACTTGTATGGTTATATCATACAAGTGTAAGTTCTAATTAATTAAAATTGGCAAGATTATAACCTTTAATAATTCTCTCGAAGTGAAGCCAAACCATAAGATAATTGGGAGATCATAGAAGCTCGCTTCAGATCTATGATGCCCCCCTACCCCTATTCCTTTGGATTCCTGAAAGAACTGTTCCAGATTTGATCCATTCTCTTTTGAACTTCCAAAATCCAATCGTTTGAATCCTAAACTTTGTAATTCTTAAAACTGAAACCACTGATCTTTATCGAGAGTTTTATTAAGTGACTTCGGTCATTTAGGATGTAATTAACTATAAAGACTTGCCTTTATAGGGAACTTTAGAACCTAGATAATATAAACCATATCTAATCTTTTATATTAGATAGGGGAACTTGTCGGTCAACATAAAACTAATTCGCAGACCAAACGGATGTCATAAATCTACTGGTTTATTTAATCGAACTCTATTATTAAGCAACGCGTCTATTCCTCAGGATAGATGTATCTTATGGTGCGGCGCTCAATTATTTAAAATATTAAAAATATGGGATTGGTTTGATCTCGTATTTTAAAAAATCAAAACACGACTTTCCAAATTATTTAAAACTGTATTTACACACACACACACACACACACACACACACTTAAATTAAATCTGAATCGAAGAAATCAATCAACATAAATAAAAATAAGTTGGATAATGTTAAGGCTCGATTCATGTAGCCTTCGAGTTCTTAAAAAAATGTCCTGTATATAAATCTTCCAACATAAAATAAAAATACGAGTATTTATATACATACCACTCAAATCTTTTACGTTTACTTATGAGATATCTAAAGTTTATATTTTATAATTTTAACAATCAAATATTTTCCCTCAAATCAAAATTTATCATTATTTTAATGTTTTTAAAAAATAAAATAAATCCTTTTATGCATAACTAAGCTGTTATATGTTTAAAAATTAAAGTAATTTAGGTGCTTTATATGTAAATACATAAAAATTGAGACTGTGATACTGTGTGAATAGGGGTGTAAACGAGTCGAACACGAGCGAGCCAAGCTCAGCTCATTTTTGGCTCGTTTAAATTTCAAGCTAAAAAATTTATGTTCATGTTCGATGCTTTTACTTAGCGAGCCGAACACGAGCCGTTCACAAACAAAGAGTTGTTTTGACAACCCTACTATACATTTGTGATTATCAGCTTTGTAAATTCATATTCTTTAATTTTAGACAAGGGTAGACAATTATATTTACAATTATATAGTTGATTACTTTGACTAAATAAGATAAGTATTCAGTAATATTTATTAAACAAATGTTTAAATGACAAAACTGTTTTCACATACAAACATAAGAAGTTAAAATATTAATAAAATTAAATAATTATGAAAATCATTTAAATAATTATTTTTATTAATATATTTTTTAAAATAATAAACCTTTTATTTAATTTTTTAATGTAAATTAAAACGAATAATTCTTATATTTCTTAAATAAAAGCATCTAAATATATTTATAAATTATTAAATTCAAATATTTCTCTTTACTTGATCTTCAAAGGCATACAAATCCAACTTTTCAGTTTTTAGAAGGTTATACGAAGTTATTTGAACTTATTTTTATAAGTAAAAAACATCAAAACTTAGGAAAATATAATAAAATGTTTACTAATGGTCCATTCGGGAGTTGTAACTTTTCAAAATGATGATCAAAAAACTGTAGTGAAGAAATTAACTCCTTTAAAATCTTTGGCGGTAAAATAAAAAAAATATTTAAGAAATACAGACAAGAGCTTTCTTACTCCCGCAACACTTTAAGAGATTAGGGCGAACAAAATAGTTTCTCACTATAAAATATTTTAACATATTTTTTCCTTAAATATTGTTTATAAAATTTGATTACATCTATTTTTATTTTGTGATCATCTTTATATGAATTTAGGTCAGCTGGAAATCATATGTGTTTAATTATATTAGATTTTTGACGGCCTTTCGATCGACATGTAAGTTAGTTATGTTAATGCTGATGATTATGCTTGTCAATTATTTAATATATTATAAACTGACGGGTGCTGAACTGATGGTCATGTAACTTGGATGAATCGTTGCAAATTTTTTACTTATCGAAAGTTCATCGTAAACAAATTTTTGATAAACATTTGACTTTTAGAATGTTTTTTCGACAAAAAAAAAAATAAAAATAAAAATAAAAAAAACGGTGGTGCTCAATCCATCGAAAGTCATTGCTAAACTCAATAAGTGATGACAGTTCTCATTTAATTGACAGAATTTTCAGTCGCTTCATATTCTTATGCAATGAAAGTTGTACACTACTTGATCGATAAGTGCACTTAAGTGAAATGTATGTGTTGTTGCATAATGTATTACTTACTCCAATTCTCTTTTTAAGGCTTGCTAACTTGCATAACAATACATGTTATTTTAAGATTTTAAGAATTTTTTCACTTTTCTATCAATTACATTATCATTCACATTTGATTAGTTATGAAAAATAAGAATTTGACAACTTGCATGTGAGTGTCAATACTACTACTATCAAAACTAGAACTTAAATTTTAAGTAGCAAAGTTGGAAGAAGTGTCAAGAAACACTATATATCACTTTATACATACATCACGAACAACTTCACTGACTTGAAAGGCAATGAGACGATCTCCTAGAATGAGCTTATGTCAAACTTGCTAAATTGATTCAAGAAAGGAGCTTAGTAAATCATGCTCAAAGTCGACCAGCCAGCTTTGTCCTATGCGGATCCAGCGTGGACTAGCTAGTTAGGTCCTAGACTGATTCGCCAATCGAGTAAAGAAGGTGACATCCACTTAGGCTCCAAAGAGACTCGCTTCTTGCCATCCCTAGACTCGTCCAAATTGGTTACTTTGTATTGCAACTGTACGAACCAACCCAATGACTCTTTCATGCCCAATGGCTATCTACTATCCAATTTTGAGAATACACTTGGGCTTATATATCACTTCTATTTTTTTATTCGTTCTTTATTGTAAGCATAGCTAAAAACTATTCCTTAATAAATCCAAACTATTGCTCTCAATTTTCCTTTTCTAAAAATATTATTTTTTAATTTTTTAGCTTTAATTAATTTCTTTCCTTAAAATATAATAATTCATAAACAAATGTGAGTTATTAATAAATGATTTCGTTCTAATTTTTTTAAAAAATATGAAATTAATCTATTAAAATTTTTTAACAATAAAGGTACTATTTACAATGCAAACGATTTAAATAATGCAAAAGCTAAATATACGACGGCGACTAAATAAATGGATCCATAGAACTTGAGATCAACAGTTCAGATTTAAATTCAATCCCCGTTAATCCCTCCACCTTTCCTTTGACACTATGTACATCCTCTTCGCAGAAATCCTCTAACAGAATTTGCACTTTTGCATTCCTACCCATCAGCCTCCATTAATAATAAATAATATTTTACTGTAGTAATTATAAGTATGAGCATTAAAAAAAAAAAAAAAAATCGCCGGAAAAGGAAGCCATGAAGCCAAGAATGACAACTTGGGCTTTAAGAAACTTGACGTATTTGAAGGTAGCCTACAGCATATGAGCAGTATTCATCCTCATTTCACCGGGGATAAGACGACCGAGCTCCTGCGTCTTCTCACTTATTCTCTTTCATTGCTGCCTCGTCGCCACACTCTACGCAGACATACAACAACTCCCTCCGCCGCCGGCGTCTGCAACCACCGCCATTGTGGGATCTACAGAGGGATAAAAGAACGAACTTTTGCTGAAAAAGTGGGGGAGTTTGCTCCTGAATGCATTCAGGGGAGGGAAGGAAGAAGGAATTGAAGCCTTCTTCATCATTTGCAGACATACAACAACTCCCTCCGCTGCCAACGGTGGCCGCCACTGCCATTGTGGGATCAACAGAGAGATAAAAGAAGGAACTTTGCTCAAAAGGTGGGGGAGGTTGCTCGTGAATGTGTTTAGGGAAGGGAAGGAAGAAGGAATTGCGACTTTCTTTGGCATTTGCAGACGACAGTGAGACCATTAATGCCTCGATGTCGTTTTGGAAGATGGTGTCGAAGGGAAGAAGATAGGAGTCGTTGTGGAAGCCGAAGAGGGCACAGCGACTTCTGAATGCTCCACAGTGCATAAGAAGCTTTGCTGATCCATTGATGGTATACAATAACTGTTCTTATTTCACCTTCCAAATTTGAATTCTCAATGCCAGACCTTGAAAACGTTAAACTTTGAATTCAAGAAGACAATACCTCTGATCTAAATCGAGAGTTTTCTTAGGTGACTCCGGTTGTCTAAGATGTAATTAATTATAGGGGTTTGTCCTGACAGGAAACTTTAAGTACCCACCTTAATATAAGTCATATCTAATCTTTTATATTAGGTAGGGAAATCTGTGGGTCAACATAAATATTTTGTAGATCAAAATGGATGTCATAAATTCTTTAGTTTATTTAATCAAATATCGATATTGAGTAGTGTGTCTATTCCTCAGGATAGGTGCAATATTCATGGTTTTGTGCTCAATCATTTAAACTACTAAATATATGAGAGCAGTTTGGTCTCGTATTTTCCAAAATTAAAATACTACTTTTCAAAATTTTATATATTAAAGTAAACATATTTTCTAAGCAACCGACAACTTCCCATTCGGCAACCGACAGTGATTTGACATAATTCTTAGTCACACGACATTTAATGACAGCGTGGTCAGTGAACACCTTAACTTTAGTACCAATTAGATAGAACTATTACTAGTAGCCCATTCTCAGTAGTGGTATAATTCAATTGGACCTAATTTAGAGTCTTACTGACATATTTTATCATATGAAAAATATTATATCTTTTTTGGCCTAATAATGCCCCTATTGCGTAGTCACTAGCGTTACACATCAACTCAAACGAACGATCCAAATCAGGTGCAACAATAATAAGTTGTCGCAACTAACTTATTTTACAAGATTTCAAAAGCAATGAGACAATGTTAATCAAAATTTAATGGTGTATCCTTCTATAATAAATGACACAGGAGTTTGAAAAATTTAAAGAAGTCCATAATGCATCGATGGTAAAATCTAATGTGCCCTGAAAACTCCTAATCACTTTAACGACGGTGGGCAGGGGTAATTTTTTCTATCACCTTCATTTTTGTAGGACTACCTCTATCCCATTTCAAAAACTTTATGCCTTAATACGCTATTCTTAGTCACAATAATTTGATATTTCTCCCAGTTCATCATTAGGTTAGTCTCCTCCCACCTTTGTAACACTTTTGCAAAATTGTTATGGCATGTATTAAAATGTTGCAGCAATTTTTATTACATGTCTAGTAGCACTTGCTATTTTTATAAATTTTTATTGTTCAAAACATAAATGTGCATTTACATACACATTACACAATTCTTTTGTAATTATATATCGAACATTTAAATATATTTTTAATATTCAAAATTTTATTATTATATTAAAAAAATATCATTATTGATACGCCACAAACAAATTTTCATTATTCAGCACGAATCTCGGGGCACGACACAAATCTCGGTGCAATCTTTTGAGTAAAAAACATTCAAATCTTGATAAAAAGTCATCCAGTGCTCCGATTTCAGCAAACTTATAGTCAAAATGACCGGCTCGATGAGGCGAACCTAATGATATAAAAACTAGTTCAGTTTGAGTCTAAGCAAACCGAAATCAAGTCATTAAATTCATTCTTAAAAGATTTCCGGCCACATTTGGAAGGTCAACTAAATGCTGACACTAGCAAGCCTATACTCAAATCGAACATCTCAACAAGAAAAATCCAACGAGCCCAAGATCACTCAATTCCGACATCGTTAAGACCATCAAATGCTCCTTAAACGCAGTCTGATCAAGGGAAGCACTCCGGACCGTCTGATCAAAATGGATGCATTAATTGCACCCAAAACAATATAAATAGACCCCCAACCCTCACATGAGGAGGGGGGCTCAAGCCTAGAGAGAGAGCCAGAATCCTTAAGGAGAAGCTGCAGGTCAACCACCATCGACCGCCGTTAGCTACCGCCGACCTCTGTCGTCGATCACCACCGCCGACCGTCGCCGACCACCACCGCCGACCGTTGTCGACCACCATCGCCGACCGTCGTTGACCACCGTCAACCCTCATCTGCCACCACCTACGACCATCGACCATCGCCGACCTCCATCGTCGACCACCGTCGCGGCCGTCAACCACCGCTGGCCGTCGTCGACCACCGCCGGCCGTCGTCGACCACCGCCGACCGTCTGTCGACCACCGTCAACCCTCATCGACCACCGCCGTCTTTCGTCAACCGGTGCTTACCGTCGTCGACCATCGCAGTCCTCCATTGACCTCCGTCAATCGCCGTCAATCACCGTTAACCACCATCGTCAATCACCACCAACTAAACGGTGTCAATTGACACTGTAATATGAAGAATATAATTACTCTTTCTCATCAGTGGGATAAGGGATTTCTGTAATCATCAATCAATAGTGGATTTTCACAACTGGGTCAGGCCTCGTGGTTTTTCTCTTTACGGGTTTTTCACGTAAAAACTTCTGGAGTCGCCACCGCTTATTTTTCATCTGTGTGTGTGCTGAATTTTTGAACAACGCTAAGACAATAATCTGCTACTCTAGCGCCGTGAATTTTCTAGCACGCATCAGTTTGGCGCCTTCTTTGGGAAACGAAGTGCCGTTCTATATTGTCTACAACTTTAACACATCGAGCCCCTACTTCATTTCCCAATGATGTATTTCATCCAATGGACAAATGAATCATTTTTGTATCTTGAAGATCATCTCTGGAGCATTCTTTGATGTGAGGGGCAACCTTCACCGCAGTCTCGAAAGGTTGTTCACGTTAACGTCTTGGGCACGACTGTGGTGAGGATGTCATCACATATTTCATTCATATTACAAGTCTACAAGAATTGCTCCTGAACTAGGGGGCAGTCTCCACTGCAAATACCACTTCCTCAGCGCCTCCTCATCGTACTGAAGTTCCTCTTAAATAAGATCGAGAAGCTGATCTCTTCAAGGCCTAATACATGTGTTCTTTTACAAGCTTGCATGGAAAACAACTCCGCTGGGGGGCAAAAGATTCAAAAACAGCAACTGACAAATTGCCAAACATTACTCTTGAGTATGACTACAACCATATTTCCAAGAAAACATACAATCCATTGCGATCTACTCCATAGTCTCAAGAAACGCTGAGCATCTCTGACACCTCATTCTAGGCTTAATCGATCACAAGCGAACTCGATTGGACCTCTTCCATTACATGTTATAGTTGTCAAGCAAATGCTTCGACATGCAGCCTCGGATAGGTCAAAAATCCTTGGTGGGTTTCCTTCGACCACTTCCATAACAGGTTACGGTCATCAAGAAAAAGCTTCGACCAATAACCTAGGATAGGTCAACCATCCTCAGTGGATTTCATATGACTCAGTTCATTACAGGTTATTACCATCGAGCGTCTCTGATGATACAACTCAAAACTGATCTTACATCCTTAATAGATTCTCTTTTCTATCATGCCCATGGAAGATGAGCTCAAGAGGCAAGTCTCGATGGGAAGCTAGTAGTGGACAGGGTCATCGCTAGAAAGACTCTACGAGAGCAAGTGATTGACAGGGTCTCTACTCAAAGATCTCAGAAGGCTACAAGCCTCAGAAAGCACAGGTAGATCAAAGACCTCAGAAGGCTACAAGCCTCAGAAGGCACAGGTATACTCAAAGAACTCAAAAGGCTACAAGTCTCAGAATGCACATGTACATCAAAGACTTTAGAAGACTACAAGTTTCAGAAGACACAAGTGAATAAAATTCTTCAGAAGGCTACGAGCCTCGGATGGGCATAAGCCTGAAAAGGGGATAAACTCTGAAGACAAGAGCCACAAAAGGTACATGATTCATCATTTTATAAAGTGTGTGCTAACTTAAATTGCAGAATTTTGCATAATTAAGAAGCCACAACAACCGTGGAAGCAACAGAGAAATACATTGTTATTATTTACATTGTCACATCAAATGATTAAAAATGTTACGAATACCAACATATACATGTACAAGGGCTACAACAAGTCAGTTCATCTTCAATTAGATTCGGCATCGCCTTCCTAAAATTCCAGTACTTCTGATGATCATCAAGGAGTCTTCAGATATCGCCACCACATAAGCATGAAAATCCCTGCCTCATGGCACGACGAGAAAACTACAACATTTCTTCATCACCTTCAAAACATGCAAGAGCAGACATAAATCTCTTCTGAAATACGTGACAACAAATACACGATTTGCGATGCTCCGCCGCAACGCATCATCGCGATATCTCTCCGTGATGCTCCGCCCAACACGTCACCATGAAGCGTTGCCGCAATGCGACACTTCACTGCAACACGTCGTTGCGTTGTATCACCGCAACGCGCCTCTCCGACGACTCGCAGCAACACACCGCTGCAATGCGTCGCTGCAACGCACCACCACGATGCACCGCCACAATGCACCGCCACAATGCTCCACCGCGTTTCGCCGCCGCAATACGTCACTGTGTTATGCCGCTACGACGCGCCAACGCGACACCTCGCCGCAACGCGTCACCACGACACGACGTCACGCCCCAACGCTTTGCAGCAACGTTTCTCCTGAACACATCGTCGCGTTGCATCGCCGCAACGCGCAGCCGTGACTCCGCTTTGCATCGCCGCAACATGCAGCCGTGACGCCCCGGCCCAATGCATCACTGTTACGCACAACTGCGATACGACACTCAACGGCAACGCGTTGCCACGACTGCCCGCCGCAACGCGTCGCCATGACGCCCCACTGCAACGCTCCGTCACAACGCGCCGCCACGACATTCTGACGTGACTTGCCACCGTAACGTGTCACCATGACGCCCCATCGCAACGCATTGCCGCGACGGCCCGTCGCTTTGACGCCCCACCGCGACGCTCTGTTGCGACGTTCCGTCGCAACACGCCGCCACAACACGTCGTTGCGTTGTGCCGCTAAGACACTCCACCGCGAAGTGCCGCCGCTACACTCCGCCGCTACTACACGCCACTGCGACGCTCCACCACAACGCATCACCGCAATGCATCGCTCCGCCGCAATGCGTCGCTGCGATGCATCACCGTGACGCACCGTTGCAATGCGACACTCCGTGGCAACGCGGCTCCGCGACGGCCCGCCGCAACTTGTCGCCTTGACGCCCCACAGCGACGCGTAGCCCCAACACATCGCTACGTTTTGCCGCTACAACGCATCATCGCGACGCGCCGCCGCAACACTCTGCCGCAACGTCCCACCGCGACGCTTCGCCACGATGTGCCGCCGCAACGCGTCACCATGAGGCACCGACGCAATGCAAACGCTTCACCACAAAAAGTCGCCTCGTTGCATCACCGCGAAGCGTCGCCGAAATGCGCCGCTACGGCGCTCTGCCGCAACACGCCACTGTGACGCTCCGCCACAACACGCCACTGTGACGCTCCGCCGCAACACGCCGCCGCAACTCTATCCCCCTTTTTCATGCCTATTTATACGCTCAAAAAAACTCTTTGACCATTAAATGCCCATTATTAAAAACAAAAACATTTCATTTTATATTCTTTTAATTTTTCAAATTTTACATTCATGACATAAAATTAATTGAAATCCTTAAAAAAGAAAAAAAATTTTCATTTCATCTTCTTGTGATCTTTCAAATTCTGTATCCATGACATGAAAAATAATTGTGATCCTTAAAATATAAAAAATAAAAAATAAAAGTTTAAATTTACTGTCATTCGAATTCTCATCCGTTGTTAGCTTTCTGAATTCTGGTGACCTTCCATCCATCATCGTTTCCAATTCCTCCAACTACGTTTTGATGCCTACCTTTCAAATTGCTGTCGTTCATCCACATAATGCAAAAATCACCAGCTATTTTGACAAAGGAAATTAAAAATTATTTGAATATTACATTCATACCACACAATTCATAAGAATCCATACACCCCACGTAATTCTTAAACTCTCACACCCAAACTTATATCAATTCAAAAATTGTAATTTAATATAATCTAATATACATACATATATATATATATATATATATATATATATATATATATATATATATATATATATATATGTATGTATATAGATTAATTATTATATTTTTAACGCTAAAACTTGTATCTTTCCCGTATCACTCAAGTTATTGGTATTACATAAAAAATATCATGAAAGTGTAAGCTATTTTAGATTTTGATATTTTCGGACGATAAAATAGTTTCATCGAAAATAAGGAGACTACTGATACGTCACAAATAAATTTTCATTATCCAGCACGAATCTCGGAGCACGACACGAATCTTGGTGCAATCTTTTGAGCAAGAAACATTTAAATCTTGATAAAAAGTCATCTAGTGCTCCGATTTCAACAAACTTATAATCAAACTGACCGGCTCGATGACGCGAACCTAATGATATAAAAACTAGTTCAATCTGAGTTAAAGCAAACCGAGATCAAGTCATTAAATCCATTCTTAAAAGATTTCCGGCCACATTTGGAAGGTCAAACAAATGCTGACACTAGCAAGATTGTACTCAAATCGAACATATCGACAAGACGAATCCAACGAGCCCAAGATCACTCAATTCCGACATCGTTAAGACCATCAAATGTCCCTTAAAAGCAGTCTGATCAAGGGAAGCACTCCGGATCGTCCGATCAAAATGACTGCATTAATTGCATACAAAACAATATAAATAGACCCCCAACCCTCACATGAGGAGGGGGGCTCATGCCTAGAGAGAGAGTTAGAATCCTTGAGGAGAAGTTGCAGCTCAACATCACCCCCGACCGCCATCGACCACCGTTGATAGCCGTCGGCCACCGTCGACCTCTGTCGTCGACCACCGCCGCCGACAATCGTTGACCACCGTCGACCCTCATCGGCCACCGCCGACCTCCGTCGTCAACCACCACCGACCGTCGACCGTCGTCCACCACCGTCGACCCTCATCGACCACCGTCGTCTTCCGTCGACCGGTGCTTACCGTCGTCGACCATCGCAGTCCTCCATTGACCTCCGTCAATCGGCGTCGATCACCGTTAACCACCATCGTCAATCAGACAATCACCACTAATTATACGGTGTCAATTGACACTGTAATGTGAAAAATATAATTACTCTTTCCCATCTGTGGGACAAGGAATTTCTGTAATCATCAATCAATAGTAGATCTTCGAATCGAGTCGGGCCCGTGGTTTTTCCGCTTACGGTTTTCTACATAAAAACTTACTGAGTCGTCACCGCTTATTTTTCAAATGCATGTGTTGTCTTGAATTTTCTTACAACACTAAGACAATAATCCGCCATTCTACCGCCGCAAATTTTCTAGCACGCATCAATACTTATTAAAATATTATAACAAATCAAATTTTGGATATTAGATATAAATTCTTAGAAATTATGCGATACATATGTAATTTTTTTATAAATGTAAAGCCAGCGTCGATTACTAGAAGCTTGCTATCTTTATAAATATTTATAGTAAGCAAATGCAATGCAAAAATTAATTAATTAATTATTATTTTTATTTATTTTAAAATAATTTTAATAATTTAAAATCAATTACTGACTGATTAAATTTATTTATCTACCTATTTTTCTTTGTTGATCAAATAAAAGTAAAAAAAAATAATGTAATAATTATTTGGATGATGGGAAATAGGGCCAATTAGAGATAATTACATGCAAATCATCCGAAATTTTGATATTTACAAATTAAACACTGTGATTTTTTTTTTTGAAGTAGTGAATTAATGTATTTATGTTTATCACGATCAAACTATTGAAAAATAAGAGTTGAGATTTTGCCATAAATTTTGATATTTGAGTGAGAATTTGAAAAGCAGATGAAAGAAGATGGCTGATTTGTAAATAATTAGTTTCGGGTGGTCTTTATGTAATTATCCAACTAAATTACATAAGCATATTTTATGAAGAGTAGACCTTCAATATAATTAAAAAAAAAAAGTGGATCAAAATTAAAGTCAAAATAAAGCATCTAAATAAATTATTATAGCTATAAAATTAAATTATTATAGCTATAAGTGAAATACATGATTTCATGCATATAATTTATGACATCAAGATGTTATAAATTTAAATATCAAAATTTGGGTGTTAGCAATGTAAGTATATAAGAATTGGGTGGAATTTCTGTAAATTTTTCCTTTTTTTTTTCTATTTTAATTTGATACATTAATTTATTTAAAGCTGTGAATATAAAAAAATTATTCTTATTAGGCCTTTTTATAAATAATTTAAATTGGATCCCTTGATAAGGAGAAAATATTGTGTTTTGCGATTTGACATGCAAATGATGGTCCAAATAAGCCACCGAGCGATACATGACAGCATGGTCGTATCTGGACCGTCATCTGGACGTGCGGTCAGCCACACGTAATGTTTTCCCTTTAATATGAGAGTCCTTATCATTATGTGAATGGAAGTGCTCGATAATCATAAAGAACATATGGAAATTAATGCATGACATTTATCATATCTCGCATTGAATATAGATATAAAATAATGCGTACTTTTTTTCTATTGAATATTCAGTAAGAAGAATAATGTGATGATGGTTGTTGATGTTTGTTAATGGCGAAATTTTTGCATATGGTTGTTGATATTATGGTACGTTGTCCAATAATATCACACCCTCACCCCAAAAGTATATGGGGTGGGGCCCACTTTTATTTATTTATTTTTTTTTAAAAATTTCTGATTGGACGACCTACGCAGCTCTGCGTACGTCGTCCGTATGCAAAAATTCGCCTTGCTAATGATAGCAGTCGAAGACTAACTCGGTCACTGTTTACGATGATGAAGATGGTGGATGAAGCAGTCGACAGTATGTTGATATTAGTGACTTATTTCAAATTCAAAGATCTTTGTAATGTATTGTTTAAATTTCAAATATAAGGGATGTTTAGCTCAATAATATGTTTTATGAATTAAAATTTGATAAATTCTACTCAAATTTCATTTGAGAGTGTGAACCAAAGTAAAATTAAAGTTCACTAAGAAAAATAAACTAATGGACATATCTTTCTTGAATTCAAAGGTTTATACCTATGAAGATTAATAAGTGTCCATCATTTAATTTTTCTAACAATATATTTTTACCTATTTCATATGAGTCTAAATTTAAAATATAATTTGTATTATCAATTTGAATCTAGATTTATATGTTATGCATCTAATTGCCCAAATAAATATGCTTGATTGTTTAATTCTATAGTTTTGTTAAATCCCTGCGTGTTTCATGTTTTTATAATACTCATTTTAAATGAGGAATGTTCTAAAAACTGAAAAAAATAAAATAAAATAAAAATAATAAGATGAAACAAAAGCCGATAAGAGTGAATCTTTCAAGGTTTAGTTGCCAAAGTTTTGCCAACTCAGCTAAATTCACCCGTTTATCTGGTTCGTAAATCTCTTTTCACGTTAATCTCAACGACTTCTTAAAATACTTTATTAAACTATCCGTTCTTCATCCTGTTGTGAAGTGGGAATTTAAAAATTAAATCTTGGAGACAAGAGAGCAAAATCTTGTTCTCAGGGCTATGAATTTAGCCTGAATATCGTTTATCGCTCGAAATTGATTATGGGTAAATACATATGAATTATGTGGTCTCTATGTAAATCTCCCAAAAAGCCAATGAGTTAGAATTAATTATTTGATATTTTTATACTAGTATTTTTATATTTACATTGTAATTTCTCTCTCTCTCTCTCTCTCTCTCTCTCTATATATATATATATATATATATTATTTTGAAAATTTCTAAAAAAATAAATAATACTTGATTTAATCAATAAAATTGAAATTTTATACTGGCGTTAACGTTGATTGGCTCATTTTATGGAATTGGACTTTTCTTATGCATAAATTTTGCCTAAATTTCTCCAACTCCCCTGAAGCTACTCATTTATCTCTTTCATAAAAAGAACTGCTTCTCTACTGCACTCTGTTCACGTTAATCTCAACTACTTCTTAAAATTCTTTATTAAATCTTCCGTTGTTCTTCGTCCCTGTAAAGTTGCAATTTAAAATTTAATCTTGGAGATGAGAGAACAATGTATGAGATTTGGCCTCAAATCTATATGCTATATTTTGAAGGATAAATTACTGTTAAACACTTTCATTAACCCATTGGAAGAAGAACGATGCAAAATCTAATTGTTCAGACGCGAGCTTTCTCTATGCATGATTCTCTGTTACATTTAAATAATTTATATTTCACAGCAACATTTTTTACATTACATCGGTTTTATCACATTTAAAGAATTTATAATTTAAATGGAGGTCAGTCCGCATGTGGAACATGCTCCGAAAGAGTTCTGAGATTATTCTAAATGAAAAAATAAAATATAAGGGCTGCATAGGACTTTTATGATTTGTGGTTTGAAAATTCAAATTTTTAAAAGCTTAAAATTTTAAATTCAGAACATAAACTCAATTACATATTTTTAATCCTTTTTTTTTATGCTTTCAAGCAGTCTTGTGCTTGTTGGATTGTAGCCCTTGATCTTGCGTAATGCATATTAGTTATTTATCTAATAAATATGATATTTTTAATCAACATAATATTCTATATATTTTAATAATTATTAAAATTAGTTAGAGATTTGGAAAATAAAATTTTTCAATGATTATAAGAAATTCAATATATATACTCGATTTTTATTTGAAGATGATAAGAAAGTAATGAAGCTATTAATTTTAATTTCATTGATTAATTAGTAAAAAATCAATTTATTTGTATATAATCGGTGGAATTTATTCATTATCTAAAAATTCATTTGATCCTGCATGAACATTGATGTTGTTAAATCATGTTTTGTCTGTTGATTCATATTTCAAGAGTTGAGCTAGCTATAAAGGAGGAAAAAGCTAGAGGAAAATAGATGGGGAATAGATTAGGGCTGTCAAAAAAGCTCGTTGTTCGCGAACAGTTCGTGTTTAATTAATCAAGGAGTTCGTATTTGATTCGTTCGATAAGTGAATGAGAGGAACACGAACAATTTTTTTTGTGTTCGGTTAGTAAACGAACAAAACATGAACAGTGATGCGTTTGTTCGTGTTTGAATCGTTATTATTCGAAATACAAAATAATTTAAAATAACTATATATAAAAAATTTATGATATTTTAAAAATTAAATTTTATAAACTATAATATATCATAAATTAATAATAATAATATATTAATATACTATATTAGTAATATACAAATATAGATATTATATATTTAAATAATATAAGTTATATAATTAATATAATATATTATTTATATATATTAATGTTTAGGCTGTCAAACTGGCTCGTCGTTCGCGAACAGATCGTGTTCGACTCGTTCGTTGAGAATCAAACATGAACAGTGACTTTATGAACAATTTCGAACACGAGCTCATTTCAAACAAACTAAATTTCAAACAAACCAGACACGAACACAATCTCTGTTCGTTCGTGTTTGATTCCTTTACACCCCTAGAATAGATCGTATTAATATCTAGGGTGGCAATTCAAACGGGCTCTTTTGTACATTAATTATTGCCCCCCTGTATCAGAGTATTTTTCATATGATTGTGACCTTTAGCTACTCAAATTATAGTTTACTGTCTCAAACACATACTTTATATTATCTATGACATTTTATCTCGTGTTGAAGTAGTATTTGACCTTTTGACATCTGTCATTTCATCAGGTCATATCCATCATACAGTAGATTTTTTGCTTTTAAAACTTGCTCTGAGAGCACTCGCCTCATGAGTGACTAGATTATAATATTGTCGACCGCCTAGATCCATTCAATGTGGTTTTTGGTTAGGAGACAAATTCTTCGGATGACTCATAAGGACACCATGTGCTGTATCATTTTATGCATCCAACTACTTTTATTCTGACATCCCTTACTAGTAACTCATTATTGGCTATTTGTACTCAGTTGTTTGAATCCAACTTCTCATATTTTGCTTGTTTGTTCGATTGCATCTCATGGTGAATTGGGCAATTAAAAGGCATATTAGGCTTGCCCTGTCCCATGTGGCCCATCTGATTATTATTTGTCATACATATTTAGCTCACCGATTTTCTTATCTCTTAAGAAGTTGTGTGGTAAAAAATAAAAATTTTGAACCATTATAAAATTTTAATGTTATTTAAGGCATAATTACTCCCTAAAATTTTGAACCCTTTGGTATGTATAAAAAAGATGATGGGATGTCAATAAATCATTATTATAGCTCTCTCTTTTACATTCGACGTTTAGTATTCACTGTTGTAAATGATTTGGGATGTAGAACATTACCGAGGCATATAGTAACATTCTACATGCTGAGCTTTAGGAGGATTTGTCACCAAACGGAAGCAGGAAGTAAGTTCCAAAAGGAAGAAGGCCGCGAAGCAAATGAAGGAGTGTTTGTCTTCCATTCAAGAAGATAACTCCCAGTAAACTCCATTGGGGATGGCTGTGATTAAGTTAGATTCCTGTAGGGTTCATCCTTTTTTAGGATATTATTTCTCATACTCAAGGGGCGGTTGGACAGACACCTAAGGGATTTCTTGCTTTTGATGGTGTTGGTAAGATGGATGCTACTCCTACAACTTCACAACTCCAACATTAGTGTGGGTCAGGAACTTTACATATCAAATAAGTATTATTGGAAATGCATATCATGCCTTGTTTTCATTCCTTTTTTATTATATTTATTATTACTTTTGCTAAGCTTATCAGCTCAGATTTTCACATAGAGAATTTGGGTAATTTGAATTTGAGTGTGGCACTGTGCTTCTAAGAGAAAGGATGACAAAGTTGATGAAAAGGTTGAATGTTAGAAATGATGTGCAAGCTGCAAGTAAGACTCAAGAAGATTGTATAGCAGTAGCACCCTCCCCATAGTAGTAATGCATGAATGATATGTTGTAGGGTTCCCTTGGAATCACCCAAGCTTTAGGTTTGACCAAGCTCATGCAACAAATAATTAGATTAAAGTAGGAACTTGAAGTGGAAAGGTTCACTTTTTGTGACTTGCATGGTGAACTAGTTGATTTGAAGGTCATGTGTTTGTTGCTTTGATGCATGAAATTAGTACTATGTAATCAGTCAATCATGAAATTATACATGTCGATCAAGTAATATACAGATTACGAGTACGTGTATAAATCACATGAAGAAACTTGTCGACATTTCTAATAGTTGAAGTTCTAGTTTACTTCACCGCTAAGCCTAGTTTGAAGGTTCAGTATGCAAAAATAAAAGTTTTAAAATCCTAATGCAGGAAGAAGAAAACTACACTAAATTTTGTTGAAGTTTTTCACAGATGAAAGGTTCTTGTTTGTATGAAAACAATCAAGTGATTTCTTGATATTTTTTTATGAAATCTCGCATTATTGTTTACAACTAGGGACAAGTACTCCTTACCCTATTTCTAGGTAATAAGATGCATTGGAAATCATATTATAGCTAGGGGGCTTAACCATACAACATTTTCCAGGAATCATCTAGTAAACTATCTAGGTTGCAAATTTTTAATGGTAATATGTTTATTTCACTAGGCTATTGTGTAACATACAAATTCTTATAAGAAGCAGTTAGAAGTCTTAAACTACAGGTGTAGCAGTAAATGAAGGTTACGAAGTTAATATAACCACAAATGAAAATCAAACATAAAGAAAGCACCTTTGAAAGAAAATTTATGGAATAAAATAATAAGAAAATCACATTTCTTACATTACAAGAGTACAAAAATGACCTTAGCCACAATGCATGAGAGATGAAAGCACATAAGCTGTTACTGTGGGCATAAAGAGGTTGGAAAAGTTCAAACCCAAGCCAATCGGTCTTTGCAACACACCATGATCATATATGTTCAATAAAAGCTTTCCATAGATCCCCCTCATAAAAAAAATACTTAATATATCTCTTTAAACTCTCCAAACTTACGAAGAAAACAACTGAGTAATCTTCTCCACAGGAAAACCAATGTAGAAGACCCTAGGTTTTCCAAAGACTCTCATAAAACTACAGAACTAGGCACTATATCTCAATAGTGTCATATGTCATCTCCCGATGCTACGTAAATAGTTGAGCTTTGAACTGTCTCAATTTCTTACCAAAACAATCATTAAGTAGAACCCGACACAGGTTCGCCTAATAGTGGTTACATTTGAGTGGCAACATTGTTACACCTTAGTCTTGTGTAATTATGTTGCCTTCTCTATGCGTTCCTTCACCCTTTCAACCTTAGGACGCATTGATCCACCTAAAAATTACCTATTTTTAGTGTATATTTTATGATCATTTTATGTGCATATTTTTAATGATATTACACTTTAAAGGAAGATATTTTGCATGTTTTTTATTTCAGAAACAACAAAAGGACTTTTGAAGAAAATGAAGCAAAAACAGTGCAATTTGGAGCCAAAATGAGCAAACATTTTGATATTTCTTTCTATGCTAAATCTCTTTTACATTTCTCACATATTTTTAAATGAAATTATACTTTTAAAAAGGTTGTTTACATGCTTATTTTGTAGGTCTAAATGTTAGGAGCACAACACAACTGAAACGGGGCGAAACGGTGAAGCTGCCCACAAGCAATGACGAGAATAGTGCTTAGGCGCCCAAACTGGCACCTAGGTGCCACAAATGGATGAGGACAGTTTTAGACGGTTTTTGGAGGTTCCAAGATGTTATGGAAGGTCCTAAATGGCAATGCACGCCCCAATTAGGTATTCAATGAATCTAGACACATTTGAATGAAAATATGCGTCTCTTGGAGCAAAATGGCTGGAGCCAAGGAGCCAGAACCGGCGCCTAGGCGCCATAGTTATTTTCTAGAAGATTTGTTGGATGTGGCCGAATTTTGAAGAGGTTCCTGAAGCAACCCCTGGTCTTTTTCGAAGCTCTATAAATATAGATTAATTCTACAGCCTAGGGGAGTCGTTTTGTGGTCATTCTAAAGTCATTTTACATAAAGTCCATAGGGTGTGAATCTGTGTGCGTGAGTAGAAGATGTAGAATTCTACATTTTCTGGAGAGATTGGTGAGAGTTTTGAGAGATATATGTAAGGAATGTACGAGAGGTGCATGGATCGGTAGGAGACTTTGGTGTTCTTTCTTTCATAGGGAAAAAGCTAAGTATTATGTTTTTTATTATATTGTAATTGTTGTAAACACTTTCTAGTGGATTTTCTTTGATTTAAATGAAGTTTTTACGTTGCGTTTTATCCATGCTTCATAAGTAATTTTCTTTGCTCTTTTCTTTTAATATGAAGTAGTGGTGTGTGTAGGAAAATTATTTTTATGATAGAATTATTTTTATTTTCATGTGATGAGTAATATCTCTTTTGCTTTATCAACATAACTTAGGTGGCAATATGTTATATTAAAATCTGTTGTGAGTGAAACCAAAACTCGGGAGAGTGGTGATCTCGCAACTTGAGTGCACTCACATTGACCGGTTGGCTTGTAAAATAGTTAGGCGGCAATGAAAATTTTAAGGAAACATAATTTAATAATCTATTTCTATTAGATGCTTGATGGTGACAGATAGTTGCATAAACTAATAGAATACCAAAGACATATGTTCCTTGTTGGCACTTAATTTATTACATAATTCTATCAATTCTTTTACTTCTTATGTCATTATCTTCATTTTAATTTTCTTTTGCAATGAAATGGATGCATGTTTAGGAATCTAGATTTGCTTAGATATTCTTATATTTTATTAATGTAACAGTATTTTCACTGGCTCTTAATTTACTTTGCAAACCGATCATTAATTTGTGGAGAAATCTTATAGACCTGATCGTGGGCAAAGATTTCTTAACTAACGAGTACCACATTTCATTTTAGAAGATCAAACGTAATCGTCCGACGGGGAGTGAAAATAGATAGGAAGATAAGATTGGATGGGCGTAGAATTGAATGTTTTTAGAGTGACAGGCTAGATTCATCAATTTGGTCTAAAGGGAGGAAAAATGGTCACTGATATATCTAATAGAGAGGGCGCAGTGGGTAGTCTAGAGGTGAGAGACTAGAAACTACCCAACACTACTAATAACACTACTGCACCAACCTTTAGATAAGCCAATGTTCTTTATACATTAACCATAGGGTAAAGAATAGGTATGCTCATATTTGTCACCGCTGCATTAAATTCTAAGCATTTCATTCCTATGCATTATCTAGGTCATTGCATGAGAAGGTTAGTCATTAATATCTCAAAATTCTCCAAAACAATTTATCCAAACCAATTTATTTAGATTGTAGGGGCAGTAAGACGAGCCTCTCGGGAGGTAGGCAGGTTGTAAGAGAACGTGAGTGTAGGGATCGACATTGCTTCTGTCGATCAAAGAAAACAAATTCTGAGTATTAGTATGGAGCCAAAACCTTGTAATTATAGTGCAAACACTACAAATCAAAGAAGGTTGATCTGTGACCTGGGAAAGTTTTCTTTTCATTTTATTTTATTATATCTTTTTGTTTTTGTAAATGTTTATTTTATTAATATTTAAGGAGTTAAAATTTTAGAAAGAGTGTTTTTTTTTTGGAATTGTGAAGGGAGTTAGCTTAATTTTGTGTTATAGCAGAACCAAACCCAAGAAAGAAAAGTGAAGCGGAGACTCGGTCTGGGATCTTATTCACAACGTACTTTAATATGATGAGATTTGCACACTGACACACCTATTGGGGGTCCAACCCCACAAGATCAAAGAGAAAATCCTAAGGGACTCCTGGACCCTTCTGTTTACGAGTGCTTAAACAAATAGTCCTGAAGTCAAAAAGAGCCAACTGTATTCCCCAAGAAAGAAATGGGTGGAATATGTCGATAGAAGAAAGGTAATATGGTCTATGAGGGACATATACACATTACCAATATGCAAAGGTAATTTTCCTTATTTTTATGGAAAGAGAAACTACTCCCCAGCGGAGTCGCCAGAAGCTGTCAGTACATAAATGGTTTATATTTTGAAAATAGGTCGTCCAGTAGAAGCTGTCAGCCACCGGAATCAAAATCCCGTCTCCCGCTTCGGGAGGACTTCCAATTTATATATATATATATATATATATATATATATATATATATATATATATAATTTGAAAATATAATTTTAATTTTAAAATATGAAATCAAACTGATTTCATACCTTGAATAGTTTAAGTAAATGAGCACTCGTATCAAGCTATACATCTATCCAGGGGAACAGACACATCGCTTAACATAGAGACTCAGTTAAATAAACTAATCAAATATGACATCCGTTTGGTCTGCAAAACCTGTTATGTTGACTGACAGGTTCCCCCACTTAATACAAAAAGGAATCAAATGGGGTTTATATTAATGCTGGGTTCGTTTAAATTTCATATAAAGGCAAGCCCCTATAGTTAATTACATCTTAGATAATCGAAGTCACCTAAGAAAACTTTCAATAAAAATCAGGAAAAGTATTTTTTGCGACTTCAAAAGACTTAAGGATTTTTAATGAAATTGTGATAATCGGAATCCAATAGGTGTGAAAGGCTCAAATTCTGGAACATTTGATTTTGAGAAATCCGAAGATGGAGGAACTAGGAGAAATCATGGATCCAAGAGGAGATCTTGGTGATTTCTCGATCTATCGTATTGTTTGGCTTCAATTTAGGAGAATTATTTATATTTTATCTTGCCAATTTTAATTAATTGGGCTTACACTTACTTTGACACCGGTTAAGTGAATAACCAAGAAATTAGGAGGGTTTATGTCATATCTGATGACAATCTCATAAATCTAAAACTGGTTAGGGCTTATATTGCACTAGGTGCAAATGCCTAAAAGGTGAGGTGAGGGTTTATGTTGCACTAAGCAAGCTACCTCGAACTCCTATGGTTTGTTGTTTATTTCTAAGGAACGTTAAGCTAGTGAAGATTTGTTTTGCTGTTGAAGATGACTGTGTTGCCCACCGCGCTTGCTCCGAGCTCCTCGTTGTAGCAGATTTAGTTTAAAGAAGTGACAAATGAGGGGATGAGAAAAGTATCATGTTATAGAAAGTTGAAAATTGAGGTGACTTAGTGTCTTATTTAAAACAAAATTTTAAGTTAATTATGACAACACCGGTTAGGATCCCACGGTTCCCTCGTTCAGGCACCACCATTTTTATCGGATTCACTTAGTCCAGATGAATTTACTAAACCCAACTTAATGAGTTCCATACTTTCATCCAGACCGTGAGAAATCTCATCAGTAACACGTAGGTTACTTCGTCCAAGGGACTCCCAGTCATCCAATAAGACATTTTAATTTAAGTTCACTTGTGATCCTTATTTTGTTTGTGATTAAATTTTGAGTTGTTTTATATTTTCAATTTTGTGGCGATGAATTTTTATTTTGTTGTTTTGATTTTAGTTTTAGTTTTGGTTTTTGATTTGCGGTTATCCTAAAGGTTTTGGTTATCATGCAGGGTGGCATTGTTATTTAACATGTGAGTTTAACTAAACAAGAGGTACATGCTACAGAAAAAGGTAAAGCAGCAGTAACAAGCAAGCTAAACTAAGCAGGTATATATACTCTGAAAAGTAAAACAAGCAAAGTAAACTAAACAGGTGTATGTACTGAAAAGTAAAGCAAGCAAACTAAACTAAAGATGTAGCAAGCAAACTAAACTAAACAGGTATGTGTTGAAAAGTAAAGCAAGCAAACTATACTAAACAAGTATGTATGGTAGGAAATCCGTAGGAAAGTACAAAGAACAGAGTAAAAGTCTGGAAGGACCGTAAGCACGATGGCGCGGAGGACTCAGAGCTGTGCTATATATCCCAACCTTAGGTGCTAACTACCAGACCGTCTTCCTACAGAGGGTAGTCCTAACTCGATCCAGACAGTCAACCGTGGACCTTTGTAATTTTTTTCATTCATTTTAATTTGGATCTCATGCGAGTAAAAATGTATGGGTGAAAGGCTATTTTTTTAGTGGGGTAGTTTTGTGTTTTAAAATATATTTGTATATTTTGTAAAACAGTGTGATCCACAGGTTGACTACCCTAATTGAGTTAGGACTACTAGCATCCTAAGGGTGACGGTGGTAGATACCCCGAGGGTGGGTGAATAGTGTCGTGAATTCCTTCCTCTACCCTCTCCAGGGTCTCTGAGTCAGGAGGCACTATTCTAGGAATTCTCTCATATCCTTCTCTAATGCAATGTCATCATCATCCTCCCTCATCCATCCTACTTACAGCCTTGTTTGATAGCTCCACATATAGCGGAAGGCTATACATGCACACTTATGTGTCCTGCATAAGCACGTGACTTAGGCCAAGAAACAATAAGAAACAAAGGACAGGATGATCAAGGAGAAGAAAAGGTGAGAAAATAATCCACATAACACAATGTCGTAAAAGAGGTGGGTTGTTTCTCTAAATCGAAGAAAAACCAAAACATGTGTCAAAGCAGCTAAACATTTCCCAACATGGTGCAGAGAGGTAACGGTGAGACATGTGAAACAGATAGGCTAAGCCCCTCCATCATGGTGCATGGGGTCACCATAGAGTGTATATGGTAAAGGAGTCAAACCTCTCCAAGATGGTGCAAGAGGTTATCATATAGTATGTGAGGTGAGAAAAACAACAAACTCCTCCAACATAGTGCGAGGGGTAGTAGACAAACTCCTCCAACATGGTGCAAAAAGTAGCTGTGGAAGGCAACAAGACCGAGCCCACAAATGACTAAAAAAGAGTATGCAAAGGTCTTAAATCCTTTCACGTGTATAAAATCATAACAAAGGCGATGTCACAAGTAAGGTGATGTGGTGAGTGAAGTGGTGTAAGGATGTGAGATAGTGTGAGACTTGAGGCAATGTGACATGTAGGGTGATGTGGTGTAGGGATGTGAGCTAATGTAGTATATGATGTGATGTAGGGTAATGTAGTATATGGGGTGATGTAGTGTAGGAATGTGAGCTAATGTACTGTATGATGTGATGTAGGGTAATGTAGTATATGGGGTGATGTAGTGTAGGGATGTTAGATAACTTAGCATGTGAAGTGATGTGGTATGTAGGGAAATATAGGGTAATGTAGCATGTGATGTGTAAAATGATGTAGCATGTGATGTGTAAAATGATATGAGAAGTGGAGTAATGTAGTATGTAAAGTAATGCAGGATGTAATGTAGAATGTGAGGTAGGAAACATGGTAATGTAAGTGTAAGGAGTTGAAGTAATATATGGTATCTGATAATGTAGCATGTGAAACAATTTAGGGTGTGATGTAATATGTGGAGTAGTGTAGGAAGTGAAGTAATGTGATATATGAGGTGGTGAGTTAATGTATCATATAGGGGTAATGTGGTGTAGGGTAATGTGGCGTAGTGATATAATGAGTATGATGATGTAGGTTATGTAGGATAATGTAGTATATAGGATGCGGGTTGTGTAAGTGCTGTAGTAATGTAAGGGAAAAGAAGACATTTAAAATCAAAACCAATGAACAACGTAGGAAAACCGAATTTGATCGAGAAAAAACGGGTAGCATAACGACATAAAAAATCAATTTTCCGCACCTGCAATTTGCATAAAAGAAGTGTCATAAGCATGTATATATATGTAACATTCAATATTTCCGCCAATTTCGAGTTCCCACATTCACACCATTTCATGCATAGGATAAGGTGTAATATGTGTAAAAATTGAAGTTTGGGTGCTAGATATGTAATTATTTGATGAATTGAAAAAATCTGTACACTTGCTTTCAAAGTTCACATGTTATATATGTGAATATGTAAGCATTAAACAATCTCGTATAAAGATTTCAAAGCTTGCATGGTATAGACGTGAACATTCATGAATTAGACAATATGCATACACTTTAGGGTTAAGTGCTATTGTGATATGCATGTAAACTTCTCGCATGACTAAGGCAACCGAGCTTCACATCCCAACTATTGTCCAACTAAATTTTGTCATATTTGTACAAGTGTAAATTCAAAATGCTAGAAAAATAAAAGCATTTATATAACTTACCAATGAATCTGATGCTCTATGGCCCAAGGAAAGATTTTTGGCATTAGCATTTCAAAAGTGCATCATATGTGAAAGTCAATAACCCCAAATTCACAAGCTTGAAGTACAACTTCTAGTATGCTAAACGCATAAAAAATTATGACAATCCAATATAATAAAAGATCTGAGGGTGTCAGATATGTAAATACAAAAAAATTAAATAATAAGTGTTCAAATGTAGAAAAATTCAGGTGTTAAGCCAATGAGAAAAGGGAAGGCACCAAAACTTAGACAATGCATTTCGCAGATTTTTTCTCTCTTTCTCTTTTTTTTTTTTTTTTTAAGTATCAGAAATGATATAGCATCGTAAGTACCCATCCAAAAAACAACAAAAGAATGGGGCGAAAACCACACAATTATTATGTATTTACATACCAAGCACCTAAAATTCATTAACCTCATGTAAAGTCCTCAAATCTTAAAATGAACATGTTGTTACCATATATTTGCATGCATAGGATTGTCAAACCAAAAATACTATGAAAATTCATGTGTTATATATGTATATAATTAAAAATAATAATAAGCAAATAATTGACATGAAAAGGTTGAGATCTTAACTTTAAGTCTGTAGATATGTAGGGATTAAGTGATGAACATATAAAAATTAAAGTTTACTGGCTAAAAGTGTAGAGAAGCCAAGATTAAAACAAATATACACTTATAATTCAAATAGAATATATATATATATATAGATATATATACCATCTAAATATTTCAAAGCTTAACCCTCGTAATATGTAAATGCATAAAGATTTGATGACCTTTTATATGTATTCCAAATTTCAAGCATAAGACCACGCATATAAAGTTCAAAAGAAAATTTATCAATCTCAATCAGCAGCTTATTTGAATTATTCATCAAGATAGACCTTGAGTCTACAATTACTTTCAAGGTTTATGTTTACCCCAACATGAATGCTTCGCTCTTATATGATATGCCGGCCATATATCAAAAGTAATCAATAATATGTGTATAAATGATAAGCTCAATTATTGGAAATGAAAAGTCCTTGCTGCTTAATTAGTATACCTGAAATTTATCCAAGAATTCAAAAGGCTGTACTAAGAAATGAGGCGTATGATATACACGTATACATATCCTTTCTTAAGTCAAACCAAAGTACATAATCTTCCGCTGTAGATAGGTGCAATATTTCAATTGTAATCGAATGCTCCCTGATCTTAACAAATGTCATTTCAAACAATCACATCATGTTTAAGAATCTTCAAATACCATAATGCAAGTTACCGAATGTAAAATTTGCAAGTGACAAGCTTTTAAGCACTATATAGCACGTAGCATCCTAAAGAGTATATAATCATGCCTTCATAGTTCAGGTATAAAGCATATGAATACACAAGTAATTTACCACACATCAAGATTTTCTATGTGTCTAAAAGTATATGAGCACCAAACAAGAATTCCTTATCCAGTAATATTTTCAAATCTCAGACTATTTAATTCACCCCCTTTTTTTTGACAGTAAAACCATCTTTACCATGTAAACCTCATAAGCATTGCAAAGTAAAAAGAAGATCTCAAAATAAAGATAAGAACAACCACAAAATACAGTGAATCTCACCAACTTATTGACTAACAAAACCAGAAATCACTTCATGCCTCTCATAGGTTAGGGCAAATACTAATGGAAAGAAGATCCTTAGCATTGCATCAAATACAGGACAAACAAAATATGCTAAAAGGTGCTCCATAACCAACCAAAAAGAGAAAAAAGGGAAGAAAATCTCACTTTCGGATGTTGAGATGAAGAAGAAAGGAAAAAAGCGTGAAGTTCAACAACAAAGCTCCAGAAAATCCCAAAATTCTTCAGATTTACAACTCATAATTTTTTGGCAGCACCTCCCCCTCACTTAAAATTTCAGGCAACACAAAACCCTCCTCCAAGTGGGGTTTATATAGGCAGAGGAGGAGGAAAAACTCTACCTTCCACTTACCTGTAGGTGAGGCGCATCAAAGGGAAGCGACAAGGGTCGCGTGAGGGGAAGATGACAACCGAGGCCAAGCTTTGAGATAGAAAAAGCAGAGAGCGTGGCTGGGTGTGGAAGCTTTAAACAGACGGGCGTACGTGCTAATTCATTTGAACTTAAACCTGCAATTATCCAAATGGTACAAAACAATCAATTTAGTGGTTCACCTACTGAAGATCCTAACTTACATCTTGCTAGTTTTCTAGAACTTTGTGCTACTTTTAAATATCAAGGAGTATCCGACGATGCTTATAAGACTTAGACTTTTTCCTTTTTCATTAAGGGATAAAGCTAAAATGTGGTTGAATTCGTTAGCACTCGGATCTATTAAAACTTGGGGAGAATTATCACAAAAATTTCTATCCAAATATTTTCCACCATCTAAAACTCGCTAAGTTTAGAAATGATATAACTTCTTTTTGTCGATTAGATGGAGAATCAATATATGAAGCTTGGGAGAGATTTAAGGAACTTCTTAGGAAATGCCCACATCATGCGCTACCAGATTGGCTGATTATTCAAACATTTTATAATGGATTAGTAGGATCTTTAAGATCAATCATCGATGCTGCTGCTGGAGGTTCATTAATGTCTAAACCATTTGATGAAGCTTATGCACTAATCGAAGAAATGGCAACAAATAATTTCCAATGGCCTGCTGAAAGAGTAAATCCTAAAAAGATAGCCAGCATTCATGAAAACGATGCAATATCTATGTTAGCTTCTCAAATTGCTCGCTATATCTAAGAAGTTAGATCATTTTGGAATGAACTATTCTCCTATTTTAGAAGAAAACTCATCTGGACAAATCATAGAATCTCAAACTAATTATGAAACTTTAAATGCTATTAATAATAGAACTAATAACCCTTATTCAAACTATTATAATCCTGGTTAGAAAACTCATCCAGATTTTAATTGGAATAACACATCTAATCAACAATGGATGAATCAACCTAATCAAGCAAATCCAAACTATAAACCTAATTACCCACCTGGATTTAATAACAATAACCCTCAATTCAAGGATAAGAAATTATCCATGGATGAATTAATTTTGAATATGGGTCATCAGCTACAAAATCAAGGAAATCAACTACAAATTCAAGGAAATCAATTACAAATTCAAGGAACATCTATTAAAAATATCGAAACTCAACTTGGACATATTGCTACTGCGCTAAATAATAGAATACCTGGAACTTTTCCTAGTAATGTGGAAGTAAATCCTAAAGATCAAGGAAAAGAACAAATTAAAGCAATACAACTAAGAAGTGAAAAAGAATTAGAACCTCAAATTCAAAAAGAACTTGAAAGCCAAAAAGAGGAAGTGGAAATTGAAAAGGAAACAATTCAACAAGATTCAAACTTAGAACATCCTTTAATACCTATGAAAATTTCGTTGAAAAACCCCACCACCATTTCCTCAACGACTAGCTCAACATAAAAAAGATAAACAATTTGCTAAATTCCTTGAAATATTAAAGAAATTAACAATTAATATACCTTTTGTTGAAGCTTTAGATCGGATGCCAAATTATGTAAAATTTATGAAAGATATTCTAAATAAGAAAAGAAAATTCACCGATAATGAAACTGTCGCACTTAGTGAAGAGTGTAGTGCTATTATTCGGAAGAAGCTTCCGAAAAATTGAAAGATCCTGGTAGTTTCACTATACCCTGCGCTATAGGAGAAAAATTTTATGGAAAAGCTTTGTGTGACTTAGGAGCAAGCATCAATCTAATGCCTCTATCGATTTTTAAGAGATTAGGATTAGGAAAAATTACACCTACTTCAGTAACCCTTCAATTAGTCGATCGTTCGGTTACCTATCCTAAGGGAGTTATTGAAGATGTGTTAGTAAAGGTGGATAAATTTATCTTCCAAGTAGATTTTATTGTTTTAGATATGGAGGAAGATAAAGAAATTCCTATAATTTTAGGAAGACCATTTTTAGCTACTGGAAAAGCTATGATTGATGTTTAGAAAGGAGAATTAACTATGAGAGTAAATGACCAAAAAGTTACATTTAATATTGCAAAATCAATGAAATATCCTGCGCTAGAAAAAGATGATGAATGTTTTCGGTTGGAAATACTTGAATATTTACAACAAGAACATTTTAAGGAATATTATGAGGATAAATTAGAAAAAGAAAACACTGAATTAATTGAAGATAATCATGAAGAACTAGATTATATTCAGGAAAGATTTGAATTTTTGGATAATACCGAAAATACCGACAAAAATATAGTTCCATCAATTATTAAACCTCCCGAACTTGAGCTAAAAATATTACCCGATCATTTGAAATATGCTTATTTAGGTAATTCTTCAACTTTACCAGTTATTATTTCATCCGCATTAAACGAATCTCAAGAACAAAAACTTTTAGAAACTTTAAAAAAATATAAGAAAACTTTTGGTTGGACTTTAGCGGATATTAAAGGAATTAGTCCTTCAATCTGTATGCATATAATTATTTTAGATAATGAACATAAACCTAAAGCAGATCCCCAAAAGAGATTAAACCCGATAATGAAAGAAGTAGTTAAGAAAGAAATTTTAAAATGGTTAGATAATGGTATTATATATCCTATTTCTGACAGTGATTGGGTAAGCCCAATTCACTGTGTTCCTAAGAAGGGAAGAGTGATCGTCACCGCTAATGAAAATAACGATCTTATTCCTATAAGACAAGTTACCTGGTTAGCGTATATGTATTGATTATAGGAAATTAAATACCGCCACCAGGAAAGATCACTTCCCTTTACCATTTCTAGACTCGGATGTTAGATAGATTAATCGGACATAAGTATTTTTGTTTTCTAGATGGATACACCGGTTATCATCAAATACAAATTGCTCCCGAGGATCAAGAGAAAACTACATTTACTAGTCCTTATGGAACTTTCGCTTTTCGAAGAATGCCTTTTGGATTATGTAATGCACCAACGAACATTCCGGAGATGTATGATGTCTATATTTAGTAAGTTAATTGACAATGGAAGAAGTATTTATGGATGATTTCTCCGTATTTGGAACATCATTTGACACATGCTTAACTCATCTTGAAAAAGTATTAGAAGTATGTGAGAAAACAAATTTAGTTCTAAATTGGGAGAAATGTCAATTTATGGTTGCGGGCGGCATTGTATTAGGGCATAAAATTTCGGAAAAAGGCATGGAAGTGGACCCCGCAAAAATTCAAGTAATAGCTTAAATTACCACCTCCAACTACGGTAAATGGGGTAAGAAGTTTTCTTGGACATGCTCGGATTCTACGGACGCTATATAAAAGATTTTTCAAAAATTACTAAACCTCTTTGCCAACTTCTCGAAAAGGATAAGAAATTTGAATTTACAATCGAATGCCCGAATGCTTTTGAACTCTTAAAAGAAAAATTAATTACAGCACCTATAATAGTTTCACCTAACCGGGAGAAATCATTTGAGCTTATGTGTGATGCTAGTGATTATGCTTGTAGGAGCGATTCTTGGCAAAGATATGAAAAGATTTTTAAAGTTATATACTATGCTTAGTAAAACTCTAAATGATGCCGAAATAAATTATACGATTACTGAAAGAGAACTATTAGCGGTAGTATATGGTTTTAATAAATTTAGACCTTATCCGATTGGAACAAAATGTATCGTGCATACCGATCATTCTCGCTATCAAATATTTAATGCAAAGGAAAGATTCCAAACCAAGATTAATTAGATGGATGCTATTAATGCAAGAATTCGATTTTGAGATCGTTAATAAGAAAGGAACCGATAATCAAATTGCGGATCATTTATCAAGATTAGAAAATCATGAATTATCCGATATTGAAAATGAAATTATAGACGATTTTCCCGATGAACAACTATATAATATCAATGAGTGGAAAATACCATGGTATGCTTGATATAGTAAACTATATAGTTAGTAATATTTTACCGCCTATGCTAACTTTGCAACAACAGAAAAAATTCATCTATGATACGAAAACGTATTTTTGGGATGAACCATATTTATATAAGCAATGTAAGGATTTAATTATGAGAAGATGTGTACCTTATGAAGAAACTGAACCAATTATTCAAAAATGTCATGATTTTGATTTTGGAGGACATTTCGGGACTGATAAAACTGCTTATAAGATTCTACAATCGGATTTTATCTGGCCTACTCTATTTAGAGATGTATATAGATATATTAAAACTTGCGATAAATGCCAAAGAGTAGGAAATATATCTAGAAGAAACGAAATGCCTCTAAACTTTATATTAGAAGTTGAAATTTTTTATGTTTGGGGATTAGATTTTATGGGACATTTTATTCCTTCGTTTGGAAACTCATATATATTAGTAGCTGTTGATTATGTTTCCAAATGGATTGAGGCACAAGCTTTACCTAGGTGTGATGCTAAGAGTGTTTCAAAATTTCTGATGAAAAATATTTTTACTAGATTTGGAATGTCGAGAGTGATTATCACTGACGGAGGAACTCATTTTAGAAATAAATACATTCACAAACTAGTAGAAAAATACAATATTACTCATAAGATATCCACTCGCTTATCATCCACGAGACTCAGCGGATTAAGCTGAAGTATCTAATCGTGAGATTAAACGTATTTTAGAAAAATCGTAAACCCAAATAGGTTAGATTGGTCTATTAGATTAGACAATCGCATTATGGGCTTATAGGATCGCTTATAAAACTCCGATTGGAATGACTCCTTACGAGCTTATATATGGAAAAACATGCCACTTACCGAGTTGAATTAGAACATAAAGCATATTGGGCGATTAAAGAATTTAATTATAATATGAAGGAAGTCTGGTGAGAAAAGATTGTTGCAATTAAATGAATTGGAAGAATTAAGAAATGAATCGTATGATAATGATCGGATTTATAAAGAAAAGATGAAATTATGGCATGATCGGAAGATTAATCGGAGAAATTTTGAACCGGGACGGGAAGTTTCTGCTATATAATACTAGATTGAAATTATTTCCTGGAAAATTGAAGTCTCGATGGTTAGGACCTTTCACCATAACTTAAATATTTTCATACGGAACTATAGAAATCGAAGATCCAAAAAATGGACATAAATTTAAAGTTAATGAACATAGATTAAAACCATATTTCGAAGGTATAAGACCTAACTATAAAGAGGTTTTAATGCTTAGTCGACTCGATTAATAATTGAAATTAGGTCGGGCTGACGACGTTAAACCAAGCGCTTTATGGGAGGCAACCCATATTAGTTATCTATTTTTATTGTATCTTAATAAGTTAGTTTATATTATTGAAACTTTACTACTCAATTATTATTAAGAATCATCGTCATATCCGAAATATCAGAGAAGATGAAGATTCTGACCTTGAAGAGTAGTAGTAAAGATTTCCATAGTATGTTTATGTTTATTTTATTTGATTTGATTTAGATTTTATTATGTGTGGATTGATGATTTGAATATCTCAAACTTAATTGGGATATGCATCATAGTTTTGTATTAGCATTTAGTGTGTCGTGGATTGGTTTGCGATGCTGATTAGTAGTAAGGATTGAAGTTTGAAGTTTGATTATAGAGTCTAAAATTATGTTAGTTTGTATGTCTCATGGATTTCAATATTAAAGTTAATTTGTTGTGTTGTGTGAATATGTTTGTGTATAAGTAGCTAATCTTCATATTAAATTAATAAATGATATGATCGGAAATATAATATAAGGCAAATCGAGGTTGAAAATGATTGACGAAATTCAAAAATTGAAATTTTTAGGACCTCGCCGACGGCGAGAAAAATCCCGCCGACAGCGAGATCGATCTCGCTGACAGTGAAGAATATCTCGCCGACGGCGGATTTTTCCCGAAACTTTTGCCTTATGGAATTAATTAGCTCGCTGACGGCGAGAAAAATCTCGCCGACGAGTGAGAAAGTAAAAAGACCTATATTTGATCGGTCAAAAACACTATTCATCATCCCCAACCTCTTATTTTCGCAAAAACCGACCTAGGGCTTGAGAGATCTTGGATTTAGAGGCGATTCCATCACTCAAAAACAATCGTATGGCTCCACGACAAAAACGTCGAGTAGAATTCGACGAAGACCGATTCATCAATGCACGAGCACAGACTAAATATTTTGAAAATATTCGAGGAAGAAAGTGCATTGCAGATCGGGTTTTCAAAAATCCGGGAGGAGAAGTAGAGCGGATTATTAAGGAACGAGGTTGGGAGAATTTCTGTTACGTTCAATATAGAGCAGCTGTGGAAGTGGTTAAAGAATTTTATGCCAATTTAAGCTGCGCCGAGGATGCACCAAGAAAGGTACGAGGGTTTTTTGTAGAATTCAATGCCGCAAGAATAAACGCGTTTTATGAAGTTCATGACTCACCCTTTAGCGAGTATGAAACTTTTGGAACGATGGAAGGACCACTTGGAGGAAGTCATTAACTTTCTCACCGATGGGACCGGAGTTTGGAAAATTAAGCGACAGGAAAGAGTGAATTTTCCTCTTTCTAAATTAAATGCGATCTCCAAAGCCGACATTACTTTATTTGTTCTACTCGTTACCCACCTATCACCACAGTGAGGTAACACGAGATAGAGCAATTCCGAATTTCGTATTCGGAATAATAGAAGCATCAACATCGGGAGACTTATTTATCGAAACATCCCGGCCACTCCTAGAAATGAGAGTGGAGCTGGATCGGGACACTCTGGATTAATTTTTTCACTCGCAAACTCTCCGGAGTTGAGGCTAGAGATAATGAAGAATGGGTAGAACCAATGAAACCACTCACATTGCCAATATTAAGAAGTATGAATCTCATGAAGGGTGGAGAGCGAGGAGTAAGAAGTTATTTCACTCGGTCAAGTAGAGATATACCCTCTACTAGCCATGAACCTCCTGAGCCTACCACCCCTACCCTACAAGATCTGATGAATGAATTGACACTGCATAGAAGAAGTTTTGAGCAGTTTGGAAATACAATGGGGAGAAGATTTGATCATTTTGATCAAAAAATTGATAATATGGAGAGGAGACATGATTATGATAGCGAATATCTCCAGCGACATTCAGAATACGAGATTGCATATTATGAAGCTGAACGTCGTTATAGGAGTGGTGATTTAGATGTTGTCTTTCCTGAGTGCCCCCGATATTCACGGTACCGGCTCGCTCGGTCTTCTCGGCTTCTGGATCGGGAGGAGATGATATAGATTGGAACTTTGGTGTCGAAGATTAGGACTTTATTTGTTTTATTTGTTTGATGTTAAGTTATTTTGAAGACTTTATATATTTGTAATATTCAAGTATTTTATGTTTTGAGACATTGAATGTTTGTTGGATTATTTGCTTGAATTGTTGTAGTAGTTTAGTTTTTGTTTTTGTGTTAGTTAATTACATTTGTTTTTATGTTAAATAGGATGTTAGTTTTCTTTAGTATGTTTTTATTTTATTCTGTAGTGTTTAAAATTGCAAAATTGTTAATCTGTTAGTTAAATGTTTTTAATATGTTAGTAATTCATATGTATAGTGTAGAGTTAATTTTAATTGTTATAGTTAATACTTATCTTAGATTTATCCCTGCATTTTCTTTAAATTGTTATATATATATGGAGAATACTAACGAGTACAGGTTCAATGAAAAATGAAAAAGCTCGCAAAAATTTCAAAGAAAAAGAAATACCTAAACTTCAAAGGTATGATTTATTTACTTTCCCTTTTTCATTATTTAGAATAGATATAAAAATTTAAGTTTGGGGGGGGGGGGAGTAAAATACAGATTTAGTTATTAACTTATTCTCAATTTCTATTTTCAAATTATTATAAAATGATTTTTATAACAATTTTTTCAATTTAATTAATATGAATTATTTTATTTAATTATTATAAAAGGTTAAAAGAAATATTTCTAGTACTTTAATTAATTAAATAGAATAAAATATTTGGTTAAAGGGAATAAGAATATAGTAAACTATTTTAAGTAAGGAAAACTATATTCTAAAATTAAAATTCTTAAGTATTCAAGTGAAAAAGAAAAGATTGAAAATCGATAAAGTAAAAACTATGAAGTATATATAAGCTAAGAAATATTCCTAAGTTTCAAATTTAGGAAGATGAAAATGAAGTTCAAAATTATTAACAGGCTCTCCAGATACAGTAATCCTCAAAAGAAAAAGAAAAAGAAAAAGAAAAAAAAAATGAGGAGAAGCTTGAGGAGATGCCTTATAAAAAATTGGCTTCATTTGAATTAACCTAAAAGGGAAAAACTTAAATATTTCCAAACTTATATTTATGGATTAGAATTTTACCTAATAGTGTTTTCTTGAACTTCTTATCATATGAATATCTTAAGTAGTTATTCTTTTAAATATAGTCATTCACTGAAATGAATAGTAAGCTAGAAATCTTAGACTCGATAACTAAATAATTTATTTCTATAAGATTAATTAAATTACATGAATTATTTTTATTTAACTTTATTATGATATTAATTAATCTAATTCATAGTTTATTTGAATTGAAAAATCTTACTATAGAAATCATTATTTTTATATAGTACTAAAATTACTTGAGGACAAGTAATAAGTAAGTTTAGGGATTTTGATCGCTGAAAAATTTATTAAGAAATTCATACCTATTTTTGATGAAATTGCACTTTAAAGAAGGGTATTTTCTTTATTTTATTGCGAGAATGAATAATTTAGGTGATAAAAGCAAAAATCATAAAAGGAGTGAATTTGGAGCAAAATCATGCAATTTGTGCTTGAGTCGCCGACGGCGAGATCGAGCTCGCCGACGGCGAGGTTAAGAGGAGACATTTCGAAGCATTTATAAGCTATCTCGCCGACGAGCGAACCAGAGCCCGTGAGCAGTCGAGATAGAGCGGTTTGAAGATCTTCTAGAAGCCTCGCCGACAGCGAGGTAGTTCGTCGCCGACGGCGAGGTAGTTCAAATAGCACAGATACATTGAACTCGGACACTTTTTGAAGAGATGCTTACACACCTCTTGGTCCTTTGCTCACCTCTATATATAGAGGCCGAAAATCAGTCTTTTGTGTGTTAGTTTTGTGCAGTCTTTTGTGTTCTAAGTGCAATCTTTTAGTCTTTTGTGAGTTCTAAGTGTAATTTGTGTGCAGTAGTGTGTCTTTAGTGAGTCTTTTAGTAAGTTTAGTGAGTAATTAGTGAGTCGTGCTGTACTGGAAGGAAGAGTCAAAGGAACTACGAGGAGTCTGTTTTGGGGATAAATCGAGGTAAGTATTTGTATTTATTGTTTTTAACTTTAAATGAAATCCATGCTTAGTTTAGTTCCCATGCATTCGAGTAGTTTATTAGTCTTTCTCCTCGTTTATGAAATTAAGTGACTTGATGAAATTAAAATAGAGATACATATATATATTAATAAATTGTGATAATTTTTACTTAAAACTTAATTTACTTTCAAACCGACCATTTGAATTGTTAAAATATGTTGGTTATCAACTATAGTAAAAATTACATCCGATATTCGAGAATTCAAAAGCCTTGAAAGGAGGGTGCAAATAAATAGGAAATAATATCACTTGGGCGTAGAATTGAGTATTTTAGTGTGACGAGACTAAAATATTCAATTCGGTCCTATTGTTTGAGAGCTGAAGTGTAGATGTTAGCCCTCGGGCGAGGGGAACGTGGGAGCTCCGAAGTGGCGATCGGTATCCTCCCAGCTTAGCCGCGATTCGATAATCAAACATAGGATTAGTCAATATTTTTTACACTCGGACCAAAGGGTAAAGAATAGGAATGCTCCTATTTGTCACAATACCTTAAAATTATCTATTTAAATTCATTAATCACTTAAATTTCTAAACAAGGGAAAGATACTTTTTACGAATAGTTAAGACTTATTTAGCGATTAGTTTAATTTTTCGCACTTTCAATACGTATTAATTTTCTACTTAGTTAAGTTACTTAATTAAAATACTTAGTTTACTTTATTGCGCTCAAATTTTAGAATTCCAAATTTTTGTATACTTATTTTAAAAAAATTATTATTATTATTTTAAAATTAGTTGTTATTTAATTTTCTCTTTCCTCGTGGGATCGATAACCGGGACTCCACTAGAGCCCCGTATTACTTGATACGATACGTATACTTGCGTAGCATCCACAACATAAACAATTACAATTCTATACATATAAATAGCGGGGTCAAGTTTTTGGCGTCGTTGCAATTAAATTAAAAATATCATAATATAAAATTGTGGGTCAAGGATCCTAAGGCTAGATCCTAAATCCTTAGAGAAGAAGCTATACCTCACCAAAAATGAGGTCAACACATTATTTGTATCAAAAATAAAAAAGTTGGTTTCATTAAATGAATTGCACATTTTTTAATGAAAACATAATAAAAATGCTATTTCAATAATTATATGTATAAATTTAGGTTCAACTAACACTCAAAGAGCTGAGATTCCCCAATGACCAAAATCTATCCTACACTTGGGGAAATCACAATAGAGTAGCAAAATCGATAATGACACGAGTTGTTTGATAGGTAAAGATTATATCAAAATTTGAAAATAACATAAGATGTTCGATCAACATCAACTTCAAGGCTTGACTGACATTGATGACTAACTTCCAACCAGGAAGCTGCAAAAAACTGCTCAATGCCAAGCATAAAAATCATATATCCTAACTCGACACATGTTTAACCCTGCAGATGATTCCCCACTCATCAGCGATAAGATCCGCATTGAATCTCATAAAAATTATATTGGCAGTGAGGTGACACGCCTAAAATATATACGCTTTTTGCTATATCATTTTACTTATTTTTGATGATATTACACTTTGAAGGAAGGTATTTTGTATGTTTATTGGCTTTAGGTACAAGAAATTGTGATTGGAGCAAAAGGAAGCAAAAACGGTGCAATTTGGAGCAAAAACAAGCAAGAAATAAAATACTGCCCTGACACCTTTCGATAAGTCTTTTGATGTTTAATCTCTTTTACACTTCTTGCATATTTTTGAATGAGATTACACTTTAAAGAAAGGTTGTTTTTATGCTTATTTTGTAGGGCTATCTGTTACGAACGCAACGCAACTGAAATGGGGCGAAACAGAGCTAAAACGGAGCCAAACGGAGCAAAACGGTGGAGCCGCGCAGCAGCCTGCTCGCCGACGGCGAGATTTTCCCGAGACCACCGAAAAATGGCCGAAAAGCTCGCCGACAGCGAGCTCGAACCCGCCGACAGTGGCCCGGACGACCATGAACAGACATTTGGTGGTTTTGGGCTAATATTCGATGTATTTGGACGCTTTTTCGAAGGGGTGCTTAAGGAAACTCTTCAAACTTCGTCCATACTCTTTAAAATGAAGAATATATGTTAGAAAAAAAAGAGAAAAAACAATAGAGGAAATGAGAGAAAAACTTAGAGGAATGTTTAGGATTCTTAGATTAAGAGTAGAAATGTAGATTTCTACCCTTTTAGAGAGATTGGATAGGAGATTTTGAGAGAATTTGTAAGGGATTTCGCTAGCATTGCATGGATCGCCGGGAGACTTTATAGGAGAGATCTTCGTCTTTCTTTCAAGGGGAAAAAACTAAGTATTATTCTTCATTATCTTAAAATTTTGTAAACATTTATTTAGTGGATTTGCTTTTGTTAAATGAAGTTTCCTTTATGTTTTCTTCGTGTTATGTGACGTATCTCTCTTACTTATTCTTCTTCTTTGGAAATAGCGGCATGAGAAGATTATGCCATTATTTTCCTTTTACTTTTCTTTTGTAATGAGTAGAAATCATGTTTAGGATTTTGTGATGCATGGTAGAAGTAAATTTAATTATAAATGTGATGATTTTTACTTGCACTTCATTTACATTGCAATAAGGGCCCATTGTAGTGTTAAAATTAGTTGTAATTGCATCGACCCGAAAGGGCGGCGTAATTCTCAACAAAGTGAAACCACATTCAAATTCCATGGATGGTGAAGTTCATGGGGATTGAATGCAAATAAATAGGGAAATATAATTATCGGGCGTAGAATTGGAGATTTTAGAGTGACAAGCTAAAATCCTCAATTCGGTCCTATCGTTTGGGTGCTGAAGTGTAGATGTTAGCCCTCAGGCGAGGGGAACGTGGGAGCTCCAAAGTGGCAGCCGGTATCCTCCCAGCTAAGCCGCAGATTCAGTAACCAAGCATAGGATTAGTCAATGTTCTTTATGCCTGGACTAAAGGGTAAAGAATAGGATTGCTCCTATTTGGCACATACAATATTAAATGCATCTCAATCCTATACATTATCTATTTCATTACATAAGAATAATAGTTTTTAATATCTCAAAATTCTCCAAACCAATTCATCCAAAAAGGGTTATCTTTAGAATTATTAATTGCATTTAGATATAGTTACTATCTTTACATTTAACACTTGCATTTAGGAATATTTGCTAGATAAAACAAAATTTTAATCGACATTCCAAACTAAGGACTATTAGTAGTAGACTAGAATTTAACTAAAGACTTCTTACTTCACTTCCTCGTGGGATCGATATTGGGGTACTTAAAGAAAACTCTATATTACTTGAAGCGATACGTATACTTGCGTAGTACCCCTAGTGTGTAAAATAATTTCTAATTTTTATCATTTAAGATCTTGCACACTAGCCACTATTTATAAATCGGGTCAAGTTTTTTGCCATCGTTTGGATACAAAAATTACTGCGTTATTGCGGGTCGGGTCAAGTTTTTGCAGTGCATTGTCGGGAAGCTTCGGTAAGAACTTTAGAAGAATTTTAGTTGAAGTAATTAGGCTTAGACTTGGAAAACTGTAGTGTTGTAAAAACTATTTTTCTGTGAAATTATTTTTATATGAAAAAATGTTGTGAAAAAAAAAAAATTAATTAATTAAAATTATTTATATGAAAAATAAGGTGTTCGTGAAAATGTTTTGTTGTGTTGAATATATTTTTCATTTAATTTATTTAATTGTTAATGTATTATTTGTTGTGTTACATATGCGAAACAAAGGATCTGCAGGACTTGTGTCTTATGATCCCGAGTTAGAAAAAAATAAAAAAAATAAAAATACAGAAAGGACTTGAAAAACTAGGAATGGAAATGGAAAACTTTCAAGATAATAACTTGGAAAATCATCATACTTTATTGAGGGATTACCTAAATCCTACGACAGATGAAATTCATTTAAGTATACAAAACCCTGTCGTAGAAGCTGACTAATTTGAAATAAATCCAGAGATTGTCCTACTGGTGCAGAACAATCAGTTTAGGGGAACTCCTTTGGAGGATCCCTATTTACACTTATCAAATTTTCTAGAACTTTCTGCTATATTTCGTTATAACGGTATGTCAGACGATGTTGTTAGACTAAGGCTTTTTCCTTTCTCACTAAGGGATAAAGCTAAAATGTGGTTATACTCATTAGCACCTGGCACTATTAAAAATTGGGAGGAGTTAACTCAGAAATTCCTAGCTAAGTATTTTCCACCTTCAAGGACTACTAAACTTAGAAACGATATTATCTCATTTTGTTAGTATAAAGGGGAATCAATATACGAAGCCTGGGAAAGATTTAAGGAACTCCTAAGAAAGTGTCCACATCATGCTCTGCTTAATTGGTTAATCATTCAAACTTTTTATAATGAGTTAGTAGAATCCCTTAGGTCTATAATTGATGCTGTCGCTAGTGGATCATTAATGTCAAAATCATTTGATGAAGCGTGTGCATTTATTGAAGAAATGGCTACAAATGAATTTCAATGGCCCTCTGCAAGGGTAAATCATAAAAATGTAGCTAGTGTTCATGATACGGATACGATTACAATCTTGCATCTCAGATTGCTGCAATATCAAGGAAGTTGGACCAATTTGGAATGAACCAACCTCAATTTACTTCTGTAAGTGAGGAAAGATCATTAGGACATATAATTGATTCTAACTTATCATATGAGACTTTAAATACCATAAACAACCCATATTCTAACTTTTACAACCCGTGTTGGGAGAACCATCCTAAATTTAATTGGAATCATACTACTAATGGTAGAAACCTAAAATGGGAAAATAATCATGCAAATCATAATAGAAGTTGGAATGATCGGGGGTACACAAACTATAGACCTTCATATCCACTGGACTCTAATAATGATCAACAATTTGAAGATAAGAAAATGTCTATGGAAGAAGTGGTATTGCAAGTTTTTATTTAGGAGTAGGAGTAGAGAGTAGAAAGGAGAAAAGGGTCTCCCGAGTTAAGAGTTCTTCTCCACTTCTTCTTTATTTTAGTTTAGTTTTTATTGAAGTCTCAAGTCCGTATTCCGAGTCATCGGAGTCGGAGACTTGTTCTCGAGGAGTAGTTTAGCGAAGAGTCAAATTTTCTCGGGAGAACTTCCTTAGTCTTCAGGAAAGTTAATTTTCGCATGTTGTTTACTTTTATTTTGTTTATCAATACCACGTTTTATTATTTTTCTTATCATTTTTAATTTCAAATAAATGTGTTTTTATATTTTCTAAATGCATTCGAAAGTAGCTTACTTTATCTTTTCTTCTTAAATGGATAAGTAATTAATTTACAAAGAATTATTGTGGAAAGTATAAGTGTTTAAAAATTGAAAGAAGTTGTGAAGATTGATTCTAAAACTTTATTTACTTCTTAATTCTACCATGTTTGCCTGTAAAATTTCTCAGGTTATGTAAGATTCAATGTAACATTGTCTCATAAAAGTATATAGAATCAGCATTATGGCTTAAGTGAGAACCGTAGTCCATATAAGTGAATGTAATATTAGAAGGTATTTTTATGTGAAGGGAGTAAAATTAGTGATTTTAGTGACATGCTAAAACCTCCTAATTTAGTCAGAAGTTTTGAGTTTTGTTATGAGAAGTTAGCCCTCAGTAGGAATCGAGAGAACTCTAGAGTGAGAGACTGTATCTCCCGCCTAACCATGTTCAAAATAATATAAATTTCAAATGAACTTATGTTCTTTATAGAACCACAGTGTAAAGATCACATTCTGGCTTTCATTCGTAACAACAAAATTTAAATACTTCTACAACAATACTTTAAGAATTATTACTACTTCATGAAAGGAAAGAAAAAGATATTTTAAGACAATATTTTTATATCCAAATTGTTATTAGTTATCGAAACTTATCTCTACTAAGCAAGATTTTATTAAGAAAATTTCAAAAGAAAAATCAACTTTCTAAAACTTTTCAAAATCAAGACATACTATTTCAAAAACAATTAAAGAAAGTAAAAAATAATTTTCTAAATTCCTTTAAAGATTTTCAACTTTTCCCCGTGGGTTCGATATCCTCGGGCTTAATCGAAAGTCCCTTTAGTATTATATTTAAGATCAGGCTGATATAATATATGATATTATTAATATTAAAATACTTTTATAATTATATTATTAAATAATTTTATAAATTTATATTATTAATATTTATTTAGAGTATGAGTAAAGAGTAGAAAGGAGAAAAGGGTCGAGTTAGAGTTCTTCTCCCACTTCTTTCTTTCTTTCTTTTGTTTAGTTTTTATCAAGCCTCGAAGTACGTATTTTCCGAGTCACTGTATTTCCAGACTTGCTCGAGGAGTAGTTTAGCGAAGATTCAAAGTTTCTGAGGAACTTGCTTAATCTTGGTGAAAAGGATTTTCATATAAGTGTTTACTTTTATTTTGTTTATCAATACTTGCTTTCGTTTATTATTTTTCTTATCGTTTTTAATTTCAAATCAATATGTTTATATATTTTCCCAATGCATTCCTTCGAGTAGTTTACTCTTATCTTTTTCTTTCTTAAATGAAGAAGTAATTAATTTCAAAGAATTGTTGTGGAAAGTATAAGTGTTTAAAAGTTGGAAGAAGTTAGAAGATTATTCAAAAACTTTGTTTACTTCTTAATTTGATATGTTAAGTTGTAAAATTTCTTGAGATTATGTAAGATTCAATGCGGTATTGTCTCATAAAAGTTAGTAAAATGAATCACATGCAATTATATAGGTGAGAATCAGTCCATATAAGTGAATGTAATATTAGAAGATATTTTTATAGAAGAGAGTAAAATTAGAGAATTAGAGTGATGGCTAAAACCCCCTAATTTGGTTTGAAGCGGAGTTTTGTTACGAGTAGTTAAATTTCAAAGCACAAATCGAGAGAACTCTAGAGTGAGAGACTGGTATCTTCCCTGCCTAACCATGTTCAAAATAATATAAATTTCAAATTAACTTATGTTCTTTATAGAACCAAGTAAGGGTAAAGATCACATTTGTTTGTCTCATACAACAAAATTTAAATACTTCCACAACAATACTTTAAGAATTATTACTACTTCATGAAATGAAATAAATGATATTTTAGTTAATAGTATTTTTACATCCAAAAGGTTATTAGTTATTGAAACCCCTTTACTTTCATTGCTTAGCATTTTATTAAGAAAATTTTCAAAAGACAAATTAACTTTCTAAAACTTTTCAAAATCAAGACATACTATTTCAAAACAATTAAAGAAAGTAAAAAAAAAAAGATAGTTTTCAAATTCTAAAGATTTTCAACTTTTCCTCGTGGGTTTGATATCTCGGGTTTAATCGAAAGTCTTATATTACTTGATAAATCCATACGTATACTTTCGTAGTATCTCATATTATAAAATCATAATTTTCATATCTAAATCACATATATTTTGTGTGGAGTCAAGTTTTCGCACACATACATATATCTACAGGACGAGACCAAGTTTTTGGTGTCGTTGCCAATTTTCATATCAAATTTGTAAGCACATATATATTTATCGTGGATCACAAAGCACTATCAAAGATACTGGATTTTGTCCTCTTTTCCATGATCTAAGATCTCCTTCCGTTGCCGTGTACTCCAATGTCCCGTCGTCGCTTCTCCCAATTCACAGCACCACCAATCATTTCTAGCAATTGATCTTTCAGACCCAGGATCTGCTAGATGACAAATTCTCTACTACACTCCATGTTATCGCACATCCTCTGTTGTGAGGTCCTTCTTATATTTCTCCCCTTCATCGATGTCATGATCTACGTCACCATATTTTTTATGATGGTTTAGTCTAAAATACCCATGAATAACACCAAGAACATATGAATAAGGGAGAGAGAGAGAAAGAGAGATAGAAAGTGTGAGAGAGAGAGAGAGAGACTAACAAGAAAGAACATTTTATCCCCTTATAAAATATTTCATTTAGTGGAGAGATAGTACAATGTTAATATTACATTTTTCCCCCATTCGGGGAAGGTTGTGTACTAGAATATTTGTGGTAGATTGCTAAAGATGGGTTATCATCCGGGCTGTCATTCGACCAATACATTCGACTTTAGATCGATGGGGTCAACTCCCAATTGATTGAGCTATTGGTAGGTTTTTGTTGGCTGATCTAGCATGGTCGACTATCTTTAAACCCTAGTAAGGAGTCTTTGGAGTTCCATTGTGATAGTCAGAGATTTTGTAGAATTGAAACCTCCTTGAATCGACTCCACTAGGGATAGGCTATCACATCAAGTCAATTTTCTTGGTAAAAGTGGTTGGCTCGTTCGCTCCTTGTCTTGTCTCTCATCGGATGGTGGATCATCTCGATCGTTTTGTTTTTTCTTGTGGCTCTGCCGATTTCAATCCCAATTGGTTAGCTTGTATGACTTTGATATTTGGTGATTTGATCATGAAATATCTATACAACTAATTAACTAAAAAAGAGAAATAATTGCTTCATTTCAGTGAATGTCAGTGAGTTCTATATTTTGTGTTTAATTTGGCTTAGGGTCTCTCTCTCTCTCTCTCTCTCTCTCTCTCTCTCTCTCTCTCTCTCTCTCTCTCTCTCTCTCTCTCTCTATATATATATATATATATACACACACACATACATATATATAATATGACTAAAATTAAAGAATTAAATTAATAAATAAATATATTTCTATACAATTCTAGAACTTTCTCCTTCTGCTCCCTTCCTCTTCCATCCTTAAGTTTAATGTGAAGGAAATCAGGACTTTGCAAACCATTTTATTCACCTTAAATTTTCTGAAGTGGATCTTGATTTTCATGAATCTCTCAAAACAGAATACTGCGAGCACCACAGGTTAAAATTTCATTCAAATTGAGTACTCGTCATACAAAGTTGAGCACGCACAAAGATTGCGTCCAAATTGAATTAATATAGCAGAGAATGAAAAAAAAAGAAGATAATAAAGAGTAATAGAAGATAGAATGAGAATATTGCCTATAACAGAATCTGTAAGCGAATGAAGACAAATTCCATTATAAAGTCCGCATATTTTTAAAACAATAACGAGAAGAATGTTTGCTTTCATACAAAACAAGACTTTGAAGAATCCCATCTACGAGCATTTAGCTTTCTTATGGATTTTTTTTTCCCCTTCTTTAAAAAGCAAATTAATATAGAAATTGGTGATTAGGGATGCAAATCATTTGTGATATTTAAATTCGAAGCTCTTTAAAATAAAATTATGTAAAATGTCTTATAAAGATCAACAAAATAAAAATTAATCATAAGAGTAAGAATTTTATATGATTAGTGGCATAAATCCTAGAAAGATATGAATATTTTGAACATATATACGAGGAGACAGACAAAGGAGGGAGTTATACTGATAGATAATTTGGAGATAGAACGCTGAGAAAAAGATAACATTTATTCTAGTTTAACAAATTGTTTTATTCATCAGAACAAGCAAAAAGTATAAACGAGTTAGCAAATCAGTTGACCACACAACACACAGATAGAGAGAGAGAGATAGAGATAGAGAGAGAGAGACAGAGAGAGACCAATAAGAAATACATAACATTTATAATTATTCCACTTTCATTATTAGCCTTTTAAAGGGTCGAGATCTACAGAGTTATATATTAGTCCCCATTATTAATGTTTAGAGGCATGTTTGGTAATTAAATAAATACCAACATATAATAAGACCTGAGGAGTGATTCAGTCATTAAGAACTCGTTGGTCATTCGATAAAATTCTAGTCTGTTGACAGTCAGCAAAAAGATTTTTCTTCAGATTGTCCTGAGGGCTTCACCGCTACCTCATGAGAAATTCCTTAGTACGTTCCTTTGATCGCTAGATCCAAATACCTCCTTCGCCAGCATTCAATCCAAACGGTTGTCAAAAACCCTGCTTGATCGCGTTTGTATCTATCATCAGAGCTGTTCATCTATCTCGAGATTCGTATCAATATATTTGGGCTTTCCGATTATCTTGGCTCCTGCAGCTGCACAACACACGAGGACGAGAATCTATTTTAATGTGTGAAAAAAAGTAAATGATATTTCAGTGCTTGACCTGCTTTTCAAAATAGCCATGGGATAAGGGGGAAAGCTGAAATTTTTCCTTCTCTCATCTGCTTTTGGATACTTGTGTCCTCTATTTACATTTGCTATCATGTCCGGCAGAGGATGTCACTGCCCACAAGGATGCCTTCCTCAAGTCTATGGGTGAGCTTGCAAACCCGAGACCAAGCAAAAGCCGAGGAGCGATGTCTCCATATGGGAGTTAAGCTAGAAGAGGGCTATGTAGAAGTTGCACTTTGAGGAGTGAAGGATATGAGTTGGGTTTATCTCTGGTGATTCGATGAGCGACCAGGTGATATTTTTCCTTTCTTAGTTAAGTGTTAATGTGGTTTTGTGCAATGTAACCCACGTTTTGTACATAAATAAATAAAAATATAATTTTTTTTTGTAATAATTTGCATCGAGTAAAATCTATCGTGTCGTCCTTCCGTTCGCAGTGTTTCACCTCCCCATGTATTGCCTGTTCTTGCATATATATGTGAGTTTTTGTGGCAAATAAAACACTTGCACTTTATTTGTTTTCTTCGGGTCTCTCCACTCCTTCCTTTCTCCATTTCCCCCTCTTGGTGAAGTATCTCCAGCCCCATGGTTCAAAAGTTTTCTCAACAATCATTTTGTTTATTTCCCACACGAAGGTTTTAGTTGTCTCTTGAGTAGACGTGAAAAAATATCTAGAATTTGTATGTTGTTGATCCAACAATTCTCCTATGACCGGACAACAACCACGAGTGAGCCATGGGTAGTTTTCCCTGGATCTATTTTACATAGATAACTTTAAGTCAGGTCTATATCTAACATTTTGTCGAGAGTTGTGGTCGATCTTCAAACTTTTCAACACAGGATTATTCATGCCTAAAGTTCTTCATAATTATCTTACGGTTATATGATTATACGTTCTATTTTGCTAAGGGAAAATTCTATGGTCAACTGAACTCTTCAACCACTTTTTTTTTTAGGATCAGTCATGATAGCTATCCAATTTTGTCACAAGACCAAGATTCAGTTGTTGGGCCTTGAGAACAAGGTGAAGGGACTGGAAGAAAAAAATTCTTGGTTACCTATGTGCAAGTGGTTTGGGGAATTTGTACTTTCCCCGGCAATGTGCGAAGAAAAGAAGGCAAAAGACCTTACTTGGAAATGTTCAAGATCTCTGGGATTCTTGACACGCCTTAAGATTACTTATTTGTGATGAACATTTTATGCTCATTTTTAAGGATATTGTACTTTAATGAATGGTACTTTTATAATTTTTTATTTTAGGTGCAAGAAATGAGTTTACTAAAGGAGAAAAAATGGTGCAAAAAGAGGAGCCAATGGAGCAAAAAGAGCAGGTCGCCAGGCACTGGTTTGGTACCCTAAGCGCCGGTAGGTACGAGACCTTCTAGATGGATCACACTATGCTCTAGAATAGTTACCACTTTTAGTGACAATTGACAACTCAAGAGGCTCAAAAGCCTTGCATTTTAGCTTATGTATAGAAAAGATTTCAAACAAAAAGGGTGTGTGGTTGTTTTTGGTGGGTTAGACCCCCAGTAGAGTGGGAGGCAACCATAGTGAGAGGGTAATGAGTCCTCAGATTGTGTAAGTTTTGGTGAGTCTTGTGTGAGCTCACTTTTACCAAGGATTTGGCAGAGAATTTTGGGAAAGTTCGAGGTAAGTACTTTTGTTTAAGTTTTGTCTTGTGCATTTTGTTTTTTTTAATATAAATCAAGTTTTGATTTGTTATCCTTATAAATTATATAGATTTTTTTTCCTTTATTCTTGCAATATGTAGTCATCATGTGGAAGGTTTAATTTATTTAGAATTTCTTTTATTCTAAAAATTGTGATTGTATTTTCACCGGTGCTTCATTTACTTTACTTATTGGCCACTATAATGTTAAAATCTATTACAAACATGACCTGGGAGGGCTATAATTTCACTCAATTAGTGGATACCATATTAACTTTAGGAGGGGCGACTCGCCTTATTGGTTGGTGCAAATAGATAAAGGATAAGTGTTGATGGGCGTATAATCAGTGTTTCTATGGTGACAAGCAAACTTTGAAAATTGGTCCAGAATAGAACTAGATTACCTAATTAGTCTTATAGAGAGGGTATAGTTAAGTGTGAGAGGCTAGAATCCACTAAATATAATCCACATGTCACGGCACAGAACTTAGATTAGCTAATGTTCCTTATGTATCGTGAGAGGGTAAATAACAGGTATGCTCTTATTACAAAATATCATTTAAACCTTTAGATATTTGATTTCACACTGATTACAATCAATAAGAAGGGAAAGACTCTTTGATAATTTTAAACTTTTCTACTTATAACTAATTTTGAAATATTTGCAATTTCTTTAGCTTTAAACCGAATTATCTGGATATAACTTCTTGTTATCATATAAACTATTAACCCTATTTTCTAGTCTATACCTGCAATTTTAAGTAAAGCTATTTATTGTTGGTTATAAAGTGTTACAGCTTTCCTGTGGAATCGATACCGGGAGTTTTTAATACTTTATTACTGAACATAGCAGGTTTACGTAATACCCTATATCAAAATGCATAATCTATATTCTAAAACAATACTATTCACACTAACTGCTAAATATAAAATAGGTAATTTTTTTTCTATCTTTTGAATATAAATATCTGCGTAATTGCAATAAGGTCAAGATTTTGGCCCTATTGCCGCGGAAGTGGATTTAAACTTTTTAACTTACAAATTCTATTTAAACTATACATTTATTTTAGAAAATTGTATTTTTATTTTTCATAACTACATAATTATTTCTTAAATAAAAATAAAAAATGAAAATTATAAAAATATATATAATATAAATTTTTTTTCAAAAAATTAAAAATTAAGAAAACTAAAAAAACTAAAAAATTTAAATAAAAAAAAATTTCAAGTATTTTAATTAGCTTTTAAGATTTATTTTTTGAACTTTTAATTTTATATGTAAGTTCAGGACTGAAGGTTTAGTGCATTACAATTTCAATTAGAGTGGACACAGGAAAACTAAAAGAAAAAGAACTTCACAATTGCAAGAAATGGCGACACATCATAATAACTTTGGAATCAAACTCATAAACACATGAACATCTTAAAACTTAAAGCATCGTTAAGGGACTATGTAACTTATATGAGATGAAATTCACTTAAGTATACAAACCCCTGCTAGAGCGGCTAACCTGAGATTGAATTTAAACCCACAATCCAAATAAGACAAAAACAACGCCCAGGAACACCATATCCCAGGATCCAAATTTACACCTTGAAAGCCTTTTAGAACCGTGCACTACATTTAAATATGACAATGTGTCAAACGACGTTGTTAGGCTTAGACTTTTTATTTTTCCTTAAGGAATAAAGTTAAGATGTGGTTAAACTTGTTAGCACCTAGATCTATCGACCTTGGGAGATTTAATAAATCCTTAGCTAAGTATTATCCACCTACAAAATTGCCAGCTTAAAATGATATTTTTTCTTTACTGGGTTTGAAGGTGCAACACAAAATTTGGGAAAGATCAAGGAACTTTCCTGAAGTAATCAGTATCGTGCCTTACCGCACTCACACCTTTCAAATATTTTACAACAAAGTTAGTGTGATCACTTAGATCTACATATTGATGCCTTCGTTGTCGAGTTCAATAATGTTAAAACCATTTAATGAAGTTACGCTTTAACTCATCAAGAGATAGTTAATAATAATTTTAAATGGCCTTTGTAAAAGGTAAATCTTAAGAGGATTTAAGTTTGAGTTAAGTCTAAGTCAAGGATCTAGAAGGGAAAGTAAATCGTGCCAGATCTAAGTTAGGCTTGACTCATAGGGTTTTAGTGCTGGAACTGTGTAAAATTTAAGCTAGATCTTAAGTTCACTCGTTGATTTAAAGGGTTTGATTTTATGTTAGGTCTAAGTTAGGTTAGACCAGGGTTTAGGTTGTAATTAAAGGTCAAATTTGGGTTAACCTAAAGAGGTTGATGTTGTGTGATCACGTAAAAATATGTTAAGAAATTCATACCTATTTTTTATGAAATCACACTTTAAAGAAAGGTATTTTCTTTATTTTATTGCAGGAATGAAAGATTTATAAGTGATAAAAGAAAAAGCATGAAATGGAGCGAATTTGGATAAAAGGAAGAAATTCATGAAATGAACTAAGCCGCCGACGGCGAGATCGAGCTCACGGACGGCGAGATCATGAGGAGAATTTTTGAAGGATTGAGAATTACTTCGCCAACAAAGAAGCCCGAGCTACCGACGGCGAGATCGCGCGCTTTGGAGACATTCTCCGCCGACGGCGAGGCTGCTTCTCACCGACGGCGAGATTGGTCAAAATACCGCATACATCGAACCCTGACGCTTTTCAAGAGGTGCTTAAGTACCCTCGACCTTGTCTACCTCTATAAATAGAGGATGAATTTTAGTATATTGTGTGTCTATTTGGTGTCTATTTTAGAGTCTTAGAGTATTCTATCAAGATGCTTTTCGAGTCTAAGTTGAGCTTAGTGTGAGTAAGTGTAAGTAGTGAGTTAAGAAGTGTGTCAGACAAGGAAAAGTCAAAGGAATTTCAAGGAGTCCGTCAGAGCAACCGAGATGTATAAAAGATTCGTTTATTGTTAACTTTAAAGAAATCCATGCTTTATTTAATTCCCTTTCTATGCATTCCGAGTAGTTTTCTTAAGTGGTTTCTCCTCGTTTATGAAATTCAGGAATTCGATGAAATTAAATGTAGTCGTCTAAAATATTAAAATAATTGTGATAATTTTACTTAAAACTTAATTTATTTTTCAATCAGCCTTATCGATTTGTTAAAATATGTCAATTATCAACTATAGTAAAGATTACATCCGATATTCAAGGAAGTCAAAAGCCTTGGAAGAAGGGTGCAAATAAATAAAGAAATATTATTTATCTGGGCATAGAATTGGACATTTTAATGTGACAGACTAAAATATCCAATTCGGTCCTATTGATCGAGAGCTGAAGTGTAGATGTTAGCCCTCAAAGCAGGGAACATGAGAGCTCAAGTGACAACAAGTATCCTCCCAAATTCTGTACCCGCATTCAAGAATTCAACATGTGATTGGTCAATGTTCTTTCACCTGGACCAAAGGGTAAGAATAGGAATGCTCCTATTTGTCATAATACAATAACAAAAATCTATTTGAATTCATCATTCACTTAATTTTCTTAAAACAAGGAGAAGGATACCTTTTTCTAAAATTCTTAAATCAACTTTATTTCTAAAGCATTAGTTTACTTTAGTTTCATGTTTTAGTTGTACATTCTAAATTTATGTATACTTTTAGTAAGTAAAAACTTTTAAATTCAGTCAAGATAAATTTAGTAAAACTTCCCTGGATCATACCAAAGACTCCACCAGAGCCCCGTATTACCTGACACGTGGATACTTACTTAGAATCCACATTATACATTCCATCATAACCAATCTATATTAAAGTGGGATCAAATTTTTGGTGTCGTTGCTATTAACACAATTTGCAAACATAAAAAGTGGGTCAAGTTTTCGGCGCTCGCGTTCTGGGGAGGGTAAAGAAATTATTTTACTAGAGAATTTAATTATTTTAAAATTTATTTTGCAAAATTGTATGCGTAAATTTGGAAACGAAAATTTAATACCTTACTATCTCCGAATTAGAACGCACAAACTTAAAAGAATTAAAAAACAAAAAAGATAAATTATAAATTTAACATAAATGGCGAATATTCCCGAAAATGAAAATACTAATCAACAGAGACCATTAAGAGATTATGCCAACCCTACAATAGATGAAATTCATTTAACCATTCAAAACCCCGATGAAGCACAACTCATTTTAACTTAAACCCGCAATTATCCAAATGGTACAAAACAATCACTTAGAATGGCCTACTCGAAGATCCTAATTTACATCTTCAAGGCTTTTTAGAACTATGTGCTACTTTTAACATGAAGGAGTATCTAACGATGCTATTAGACTTAGACTTTTTCCCTTTTTCATGATAAGGCTAAAATATGGTTAAATTACAAGACTCGGATCTATTAAAACTTAGAGAGAATTATCACAAAAATTTCTATCCAAATATTTTCCACCATCTAAATCGCTAATCTTAGAAATGATATAACTTTTAGCCGCTTGATGGAGAGTCAATATATGAAGCTTGGGAGAGATTTAAAGAACTTCAGAAATGCCCACATCATGTGTTATCGTATCAAGTTAATTATTCAAACTTTCTATAATGTATTAGTAGGATCTCTGCATCAATCATCGATACGCCGTCGCAGGATCATTAATGTCAAAACCATTTGATGAAGCTCATGACTAATCAAGAAATGGCTACCAATAATTTTCAATGGTCTGCTAATAGAATGAATCCGAAAAGATAGTCAACATTCATGAAAATGATGCAATATCTATGTTAGCTTCGCAAATCGCCGCTATATCTAAAAAATTAGATCATTTTGGAAATGAATTACTCTCCAATCTATTAGAAGAAAACCTTATCCGGACAACTTATAGAATCTCAATCTCATTATGAAACTATAAAAATGCTATTAATAATAGACCCAATAATCCTTATGCAAATTATTATAATTGAGAAAAACTATTCTAATTTTAGACTGGAACAATAATACAACTAATCAACCATGGATGAAAAGCATAACACAACCATTGGGGAAATCCTCTAATCCAGAAATTCTAATTATAAACCTATTATCCACTGGATTTAATAATAATAACCTCAATTTAAAGATAAGAAATTATCTATAGAAGAATTAATATTGAGGAATAAAATTCATAAAATCAAGGAAATCAATTACAAATACAAAGGAAACCAATTACAAAAACTGCAGACACATTAAAGATGTTCAACTTTAAGAAAGTGATTGCTACCGCGCTTAATAATAGAATATACATGGAACATTTCCCGTAATGTGGAAATAAATCCAAAGACAAAGGAAATGAACAAATTAAAGGATACAATTATGAAGTGGAAAAGAATTAGAACCTCAAATCTGTAAAGAACCGTATAGTCAAAAAGAGGAAGGGAAATCGAAAAGAAAAAAGAATCAACAAGATCCAAACTTAGAAAATCCTTTAATACCAATGAAAATTTCTATTAAAACCTCCACCACCATTTCCTCAACGACTAAATCAACATAAAAAAGATAAACAAATAAGCTAAATTCCTGAAATTCCTAAGCAAATTAACAATAAATATTCCTTTTGTAGAAGCTTAGAACGTATGTCAAATTAAGTAAAATTCATGAAAGATATTTTAAATAAAAGAAAATTTACCGATAATGAAACTGGCCACACTTTAGCGAAGAGTGTAGTGCTATTATTCACAAAAAGCTTCCCGAAAATTAAAAGATCCCGGTAGTTTCACTATACCCTCGCGCTATTGGAGAAAAATTCTATAGAAAAGCTTTTGTGCGACTTAGGAGCAAGCATCAATCTAATGCCTTATCGTATTTTAAGAGATTAAAGATTTGGGAGAAGCCTCACCTACTTCGCAACCCTTCGCTTAGTCGATCGTTCGTTACATATCCTATGGAGTTATTGAAGATGTTTTAGTAAAAGTGGATAAATTTATCTTCCCGTAGATTTTATTGTTTTAGATATGGAAGAAGATAAAGAAATTCCTATCATCTTAGGAAGACCATTTTTAGCCACCGGGAAAGCTATGATTGATGTTCAAAGAGAATTAATCATATAAATGACCAAAAAGTTACTTTTAATATTGCTAAATCAATGAAATATCCCGAGCTAGAAAAAGAGGATGAGTGTTTTCGAACGGAAGTACTTGATCATTTACAAAAAGAACATTTTAAGGAATATTACTAAGAAAAATTAGAAAAAGAAATACCAATTAATAAAGAAGCCAATATAAATGAAGAACTAGATTATATTCAAGGTAAATTTGAATTTTTGGATAATACGTAAAACACCGAAAAATATAGTTTCATCAATTACTAAACCTCCCCGAACTCGATTTAAAAATGTTACCTAATCATTCGAAATATGCTTACTTAGTAATTCTTCAACTCTCGCTATAGTTATTATTTCATCTTAATTAAATGAATCTCAAGAACAAAAACTTTTAGATACCTTAAAAAATATAAGAAAATTTTTTGTCGACTTGCGATATTAAAGGAATTAGTCCTTCAATCGTATGCACAAAATTATTTTAGATAATCTAACATAAGCTCAGAGTAGATCCTCAAAGGAGATTAAACCTGATAATGAAAGAAGTAGTCAAGAAATAAATTTTAAAATGGTTAGATAATGTTATTACATATTCATTTTCCCCGAGAAGATTGGGTAAGCCCAATTCACCGTGTGCCTAAGAAAGGAGGAGGACCGTAAAAGCTAATGAAAACAATGATCGTATCCTTTACAGAATTGTAAGTTGATGGCGTAAATATGTATTGATTACAGAAAATTAAACGTAGCCACTAGAAAAGATCACTTCCCTTTATCATTTGCAGACCGTATGTTGACAGATTAGCCGATAAGTATTTTTGCTTCTACGGATATACGGCTATCATCAAATAAAAATTGCTCCCCGAAGATCAAGAAAAAACTACATTTACTAGTCCTTGGAACTTCTCTACTTTTGAAGGATGCCTTTGGATTATGTAATGCACCTGAATAATTCGAGAGATGTATGATATCTATATTTAAGAAATTAATCAATGAAGAAGGTTTATGGATGATTTCTCTCCGTATTTGGAACATCATTTGACACATGCTTAAATCATCTTGAAAAAGTATTTGAAGTATGTGAGAAAACTAATTTAGTTCTTAATAGGGAGAAATGTAAATTTATATAGTTGCAGATGGCATTGTATTAGGGCATAAAAATTTTAAAAGGGCATGTAAAAGTAAACACCTACAAAAATTCAAGTTATAGCTAAATTACCACCTCCAACTACGGTGAAAGGTAAAGCTTTCTTGGACATGCTGGATTCTACGTACGTTATATAAAAAATTTTTCAAAAATTACTAAACCTCTATGCCAACTTCGAAAAGGACAAGAAATTTGAAATTACAACCGAATGTCTCAATGCTTTCGAATTATTAAAAGATAAATTAATTACAACACCTATAATAGTTTCACCTAATTGGGAGAAACCATTTGAGCTTATGTGTGATGCTAGTGATTATGCTATAGAAGCAGCTTCTTGGGCAAAGATATGAAAGATTTTCAAAGTTATATATTATGCTAGTAAAACTCTAAATGATGCCGAAATAAATTATACGCTTACTGAAAGAGAATTATTAGCAGTTGTATATGCTTTTAATAAATTTCGGCATTATCTAATAGGAACTAAATGTATTGTGCATACCGATCACTCGCTATAAAATATTTAATGCAAAAGAAAGATTCTAAACCAAGATTAATTAGATGGATATTATTAATGCAAGAATTTGATTATGAGATCGTTAACAAAAGGGAACCGATAATCAAATTGCGGATCATTTATCAAGATTAGAATATCAAGAACCATCTGATAATGATAATGAAATTATAGACAGTTTTCCCGATGAACAACTTTATAATATAAATGAGTAAAATACCTCGTATGTTTGGAGCATAGTAAATTATATCATAAGTGACATTTTACCACCTACGTTAACTTTCAGAACAACAGAAAACATTCATTCATGATGCAAAAACATACTTTTGGGATGAACCATACTTATATAAGCAATGTAAGGATTTAATTATTAGAAGATGCGTGCCTTATGAAGAAACCGAACTAATTATTCAAAAATGTCATGATTTTAATTTTGGGAACATTTTTGGGACCGATAAAACTGCGTATAAAATTCTACAATCTGGATTCTACTGGCCTACTCTATTTAGAGATGTATACAACTATATAAAAACCTATGATAAATGTCAAAGAGTAGGAAATATATCAAGGAAAATGAAATGCCTCCGAATTTTATATTAGAAGTTTGGGGATTAGTTTCATTGACCTTTTTAATCCTTCATTTGGAAACTCATATATATTAAGTAGTTGTTGAATATGTTTCCAAATGGATTGAAGCACAAGCTTTACCTAGGTGTGATGCTAAAAGTGTTTCAAAATTTTTAATGAAAAATATTTTTACTAGATTTGAAATGCCGAGAGTGATTACTACTAACGGAGGAACTCATTTTAGAAACAAATATATTCACAAACTAGTAGAAAAATATAATATTACTCATAAGATATCAACTGCTTATTATCCACAAACTAGTTAATTAGCTGAAGTTTCTAATCGAGAGATTAAGCGTATTTTAGAAAAGTCTCGTAAACTCCTAATAGATTGACCGGTCTATAAGACTAAACACCGCATTATGGGCATACAGATCGCTTATAAACCTCCTATTGGAATGACTCCTTACAAGCTTATATATGGAAAAACTTGCCACTTACCAGTTGAATTAGAACATAAAGCATATTAGGCAATTAAAGAATTTAATTATAATATGAAAGAAGCTGGTGAGAAGAGATTGTTGTAATTAAAATGAATTACTTTGCTCGAAATGGTCGATCCTTGACCCAGGGCCCGACTCATTGACCCAATAGGTCAACTTTTGACCAAAAAGGCAACTTTGGTCAAAACGGTCAAATCCTTATCCTAATGACCAACTCATTAACCCAATAGGTCAAATTTTAACCAAAAAATAAATTTTGGTCAAAATAGTCAATTTTTGACCTAATGACCACCCCATTAACACAAAAGGTCAACTTTTGACCAAAAAGTCAACTTTGGTCGAAATGGTCAATCCTTGACCCAATGATCAACCCATTGACCAAATAAGTCAATTTTTTACCAAAAAAGTCAATTTTTGCGAAAATACTTAATTTTTTACCTAATAACCAACCCATTGACCCAATAGGTCAACTTTCGACCAAAAAGTCAACTTTTGTCAAAATGGTCAATCTTTGACTTAATGACCAATTATTGACCCAATAAGTCTACTTTGGTCAAATTGGTCAATCCTTGACCCAATGACCAACCCATTGCCTCAATAGGTCAATTTTTGACCAAAAAGTTAACTTTGGTAAAAAAGGTAAATCCTTATCCCAATGACCAACCCATTGACCCAATAGGTCACCTTTTGACCAAAAAGTCAATTTCGTCAAAATAGTCAATTTTTGACCTAATGACCACCCCATTGACCCAATAGGTCAACTTTTGATCAAAAAGTTAACTTTGGTCAAAATGATCAATCCTTGACCCAATGACCAACCCATTGACCCAATGGGCCAACTTTTGACCTAAAATTCAATTTTGGTCAAAATTGTCAATTTTTGACCTAATAACTAAATTTTGACAAAATAAGTCCATCATTGACTAAAAAGTCAACTTTGATCAAAATGGTCCATTCTTGACCCAATGACCAACCCATTGACCCATTTGGTCAACTTTGGTCAAGATTGTCAATCTTTGACCTAATTACCAACCCATTGACCCAATAGGTCAACTTTTAACTAAAAAGTTAATTTTGGTAAAAATAGTTAGTTTTTATCCTAATGACCACCCCATTGTCCCAATAGGTCAATTTTGACCAAAAAGTCAACTTTGGTCAAAATTATAAATTTCTGACCCAATGACCAACCCATTGACCCAATATGTCGACTTTTGACCAAAAAGTCAACTTTGGTCAAAATGTCAATTTCTGACACAATGACCAACCCATTGACCCAATAGGTCAACTTTTGACCAAAAGCCAATTTTGGTTAAAAAATTCAAATTTTGACCTAATGACCACTCCATTTACCCAATATGTCAACTTTGACCAAAGAGTCAATTTTGGTCAAAAACAATAATTTTTGATCTAATGAACACCCCATTAACCCAATGGTCAACTTTTAACCAAAAAGTCAAATGGATCAATCACTGAAAAAGAAGTCAACTTTGACCAAAATGGTCAATCCTTGACCCAATGATCAACGCATTAATCCAATATGTCAACTTTTGACCAAAAGTCAACTTTGGTCAAAATGGTCAATCCTTGTCGCAATGACCAACCCATTGACCCAATAGGTCAACTTTTGACCAAAAGTAAATTTTATTCAAAAAAGTTAATTTTCGATCTAATAACTACCCCCATTAACCCAATGGTCAACTTTTGACCAAAAAGTCAACTTTAGTTAGAATGGTCAATTTCTGACCCAGTAGATCAACTTTTGACCAAAAAGCTAATTTTGGAAAAATAGTCAACTTTTGACCTAATGACCACCCCATTTACCCAATAGATCAACTTTTGACCAAAAAGTTTATTTTGGTCAAAATAGTTAATTTTTAACCTAATGACCACCTCATTGACTGATCACAGAAAAATATGTTAAGAAATTCATACCTATTTTTTATGAAATTGCACTTTAAAGAAAGGTATTTTCTTTATTTTATTGCAGGAATGAAGATTTATAAGTGATGAAAGCAAAAAGCATGAAATGGAGTAAATTTGGATCAAAAAGGAAGAAATTCATGCAAAACGAACTATGTCGCTGACGGCAAGATCGAGCCCGCCGACGGCGAGATTATTAAGAAATTTTTTGAAGGATTTATAACTACCTCGCCGACAGCGAGCCTGAGCCTGCCGACAGCGAGATCACGCAGTTTGGAGACCTTCTAGAAGCCCCGCCGACGGAGAGGTCGTTTCTCGCCGACGGCGAGATTGTTCAAAATGTCAGATACATTAAACCTGGACGCTTTTTTGAAGAGGTGCTTAAGTACCCCTTGGACCTTTGTCTACCTCTATAAATAGAGAACGAATTTGTGCATCTAGGGTGTCTCTTTTTTGTTTCTATTTATGTGTGTGTTTATTTAGAGAGTATTAGTGTCTACTTGGTGTTTATTTTAAGAGTTTTTAGAGTGTAATTAGTGAGTTTAGAAGTGTGCTGTACTGGAAAGAAAAGTAAAAGGAACTTCAAGGAGTCTGCTTGGGGAGGAAAGTAAGATAAGTATCTTTATTTATTGTTGTTAACTTTAAATGAAATCCATGCTTTGTTTAATTCACATGCATTCTGAGTAGTTTTTTTAGTCTTTCTCCTTGTTTATGAAATTATGTGAATTGATGAAATTAAATAGAAGTGCCTAAAATATTAAAATAAATTGTGATAATTTTTACTTAAAACGTAATTTACTTTCAATCTGGCCCATTGAATTGTTAAAATAAGTTGAATTATCAACTATAGTAAAGATTACATCCAATATTCAGGGAAGTCAAAAGCCTTGGAAGGAGGATGCAAATAAATAGGGAAATATTATTTATCGGACGTAGAATTGGACATTTTAGTGTGACGTACTAAAATATTCAATTTGGTCTTATTGTTTGAGAGCTCGAAGTGTAGATGTTAGCCCTCGAGTGAGGGGAACGTGGGAGCTACGAAGTGGCAGCCGATATCCTCCCAGCTTAGCTACGGATTCAGTAATCAAACATAGGATTAGTCAATGTTCTTTGCACTGGACTAAAGGGTAAAGAATAGGAATGCTCCTATTTGTCACAATACAATAAAAGAAATTCTATTTAAAATCATCATTTACTTAATTTTCTAAAAACAAGGAGAAGGATACTTTTTCTGAAATCTTTTAAATCAACTTTATTTTAAAACATTAGTTTACTTTAGTTTGCTTTAGTTAATTATTCTAAATTTCCTTATATTATATGAGTAAGTAATTCCTTTAAATTTAACTGATACAAATCTGTTAAAAACTTCCCTGTGGGATCGATAACCAGGAATCCACTAGAGCCCTGTATTACTTGATATGATACGTATACTTGCGTAGAATCCACATTATACATTCATAAAATTAATTATATATATTAAAACGGGATCAAGTTTTTGGTGTCGTTGCTATTAAAATAAATTGCAAACATAAAAAAAGTGGATCATTGACCCAACAGGTCAACTTTTGACCAAAAAGTCAATTTTGGTCAAAATAGTCAATTTTTTACCTAATGATCACCACATTGACCTAATATGTCAACTTTTGACAAAAAAGTTAACTTTGGTCAAAATGGTTAATTTTTGACTGATTGACTAATTATTGACCCAATTAGTCAATCTCTAACCAAAAAGTCAACTTTGGTCAAAATGGTCAATCCTTGACCCAATGATCAACCCATGACCCAATAGGTTAACTTTTGACACATAAGTCAATTTTAGTCAAAATAGTCAATTTTTGACCTAATGACCACCCCATTGACGCAATAGGTCAACTTTTGACCAAAAAATTAACTTTGGTCAAAATGGTCAATTCTTGACCCACTGCAACCCATTTACCTAATGAGTCAACCTTTGACCAAAAATCTAATTTTTTGTCAAAATAGCTAAATTCATCATTCACTTAATTTTCTAAAAACAAGGAGAATGATACTTTTTCTGAAATCTTTTAAATCAACTTTATTTTAAAGCATTAGTTTACTTTAGTTTGCTTTAGTTAATTATTCTAAATTTCCGTATATTATATTAGTAAGTAATTCCTTTAAATTTAGCTGATACAAATCTGTTAAAAACTTCCCTATGGGATCGATAACCAGGACTCCACTAGAGCCCTGTATTACTTGATACGATACGTATACTTGCGTAGAATCTACATTATACATTCATAAAATTAATTATATATAATAAAAAGGGATCAAGTTTTTGGTGTCGTTGCTATTAAAATAATTTACAAACATAAAAAAAGTGGGTCAAGTTTTTGGCGCCGTTGTCGGGGAAGTAAAGAAATTATTTACTAGAGTAACGGACTATTTTAAAATTTATTTTATAAAATTGTATGCGAAAATTCGAAAACAAAAATTTAATACCTTACGATTCAGAATTAGAACGTACAATTAAAAGAATTAGAAATCAAAAAAGAGAAATTATAAATTTAACACAAATGGCGAATATTCCTGAAAATGAAAATATAAATCAACAGAGACCATTAAGAGATTATGCCAACCCTACATTAGATGAAATTCATTTAACTATTCAAAACCCCGATGTAGCCGCTAACTCATTTGAACTTAAACCTGCAATTATCTAAATGGTACAAAACAATCAATTTTGTGGTTCACCTACTGAAGATCCTAATTTACATCTTGCTAGTTTTTTCGAGCTATGTGCTACTTTCAAATATGAAGGCGTATCTAACGATGTAATTAGACTTAGACTTTTTCCTTTTTTTAAGGGATAAGGCTAAAATGTGGTTAAATTCGTTAAGCACTCGGATCTATTAAAACTTGGGGAGAATTATCACAAAAATTTCTATCCAAATATTTTCCACCATCTAAAACTGCTAAGCTTAGAAATGATATAACTTCTTTTAGTCAATTTGATGAAGAATCAATATATGAAGCCTAGGAGAGATTTAAAGAACTTCTTAGGAAATGCCCACATCATGCATTACCAGATTGGTTAATTATTCAAACTTTCTATAATGGATTAGTAGGATCTTTAAGATCAATCATCGATGCTGGTGTTGGAGGATCATTAAAGTCAAAACCATTTAATGAAGCCTATGCATTAATCGAAGAAATGGCTACCAATAATTTTCAATGGCCTACTGATAGAATGAATCCGAAAAAGATAGCTAGTATTCATGAAAATGATGCAATATCTATGTTAGCTTTGCAAATCGCTGCTATATCTAAAAGATTAGATCATTTTGGAATGAATTACTCTCCAACTATATTAGAAGAAAACTCATCTGGACAACTTATAGAATCTCAATCTTATTATGAAACTATAAATGCTATTAATAACAGACCCAATAATCCTTATGCAAATTACTATAATCCTGGATGGAAAAATCATCCTAATTTTAATTGAAATAATAATACAACTAATCAACCATGGATGAACAACATAACACAACCAATAGGAAATCCCTCTAATCAAGGAAATTCTAATTATAAACCTAATTATCCACATGGATTTAATAATAATAACCCACAATTTAAAGATAAGAAATTATCTATAGAAGAATTAATATTAAATATGGGTCAACATTTACAAAATCAAGGAAATCAATTACAAAATCAAGGAACAGCTATTAAAAATATTGAAACTCAACTTGGACATGTCGCTACCGCGCTTAATAATAGAATAGTAATGTGGAAATAAATCCCAAAGACAAAGGAAATGAACAAATTAAAGTGATACAATTACGAGTGGAAAAGAATTAGAACCTTGAATTCAGAAAGAATTTGAAAGTAAAAAAGAGGAAGTAGAAATCGAAAAGGAAAAGAATCAACAAGATCCAAACATAGAAAATCCTTTAATACCAATGAAAATTTCTGTTGAAAAATCTTCACCACCATTTCCTCAACGACTAATTCAACATAAAAAAGATAAACAGTTCTAAATTTCTTGAAATTCTAAAGAAATTAACAATAAATATTCCTTTCGTAGAAGCTTTAGAACAGATGCCAAACTATGTAAAATTCATGAAAGATATTCTAAATAAAAAAAGAAAATTTATCGATAATGAAATGGTCGCACTTAGTGAAGAGTGTAGTGCTATTATTCAGAAAAAGCTTCCTGAAAAATTAAAAGATCCCGGTAGTTTCACTATACCTCGCACTATTAGAGAAAAATTCTATGGAAAAGCTTTGTGTGACTTAGGAGCAAGCATCAATCTAATGCCTCTATCAATTTTTAAGAGATTAGGATTGGGAGAAATTTCACCTACTTCGAGTAACCCTTCGATTAGCCGATCGTTCGTTACATATCCTAAGGGAGTTATTGAAGATGTTTTAGTAAAAGTGGATAAATTTATCTTCTCCGTAGATTTTATTGTTTTAGATATGGAAGAAGATAAAGAAATTCCTATCATTTTAGGAAGACCATTTTTAGCCACTCGGGAAAGCTATGATTGATGTTCGAAAGGAGAATTAATTATGAGAGTAAATGACCAAAAAGTTACTTTTAATATTGCTAAATCAATGAAATATCCTGCACTAGAAAAAGATGATGAGTGTTTTAGAATGGAAGTACTCAATCATTTACAAAAAGAACATTTTAAGGAATATTATGAAGAAAAATTAGAAAAAGAAAATACTGAATTAATTGAAAAAGTCGATATAAATGAAGAACTAGATTATATTTAAGAGAAATTTGAATTTTTGGATAATACTAAAACTCTGAAAAAAATGTAGTTCCATCGATTATTAAACCTCCAGAACTTGAGTTAAAAATGTTACCTAATCATTTGAAATATGCTTAATTAGGTAATTCTTCAACTCTACCAGTTATTATTTCATCTGAATTAAATGAATCTCAAGAACAAAAACTTTTAGATACCTTAAAAAAATATAAGAAAATTTTTTGTTAGACTTTAGCAGATATTAAAGGAATTAGTCCTTCAATATGTATGCACAGAATTATTTTAGATAATGAACATGAGCCTAGAGTAGATCCCCAAAGGAGATTAAACCCGATAATGAAAGAAGTAGTCAAGAAAGAAATTTTAAAATGGTTAGATAATGGTATTATATATCCTATTTCGACGATGCTTAGGTAAGCCCAATTCACCGTGTGCCTAAGAAAGGAGGAGTGATCGTAAAAGCTAATGAAAATAATGATCTTATCCCTATAAGACAAGTTACCTGGATGGCGAATATGTATTGATTATAGAAAATTAAACACGACCACCGGGAAAGATCACTTTCCTTTACCATTTCTAGACCGGATGTTAGATAGATTAGCCGGACATAAGTATTTTTGTTTCTTAGATGGATACACCTATTATCATCAAATACAAATTGCTCCTAAGGATCAAGAGAAAACTACATTTACTAGTCCTTATGGAACTTTCGCTTTTCGAAGGATGCCTTTTGGATTATGTAATGCACCTGCAACATTCCAGAGATGTATGATGTCTATATTTAGTAAGTTAATTGATAATGGAATAGAAGTATTTATGGATGATTTCTCTATATTTGGAACAACATTTGACACATGCTTAAATCATCTTGAAAAAGTATTTGAAGTATGTGAGAAAACTAATTTAGTTCTTAATTGGGAGAAATGTCGATTTATGGTTACGAGCGGCATTGTATTAGGGCATAAAATTTTGGAAAAGGGCATGGAAGTAGACCTCGCAAAAATTCAAGTTATAGCTAAATTACCACCTCCAACTACGGTGAAAGGGGTAAGAAGTTTTCTTGGACATGTTGGATTCTACAGACGTTATATAAAAGATTTTTCAAAAATTACTAAACCTCTATGCCAACTTCTTGAAAATGACAAGAAATTTGAATTTACAATCGAATGCTCGAATGCTTTCGAATTATTAAAAGATAAATTAATCACAGCACCTATAATAGTTTCACCTAATTGGGAGAAACCATTTGAGCTTATGTGTGATGCTAGTGATTATGTTATAGGAGCAGTTCTTGGGCAAAGATATGATAAGATTTTCAAAGTTATATATTATGCCAGTAAAACTCTAAATGATGCTTGAAATAAATTATACGATTCTTGAAAGAGAATTATTAGCAGTTGTATATGCTTTTAATAAATTTCGGCATTATCTAATAGGAACTAAATGTATTGTGCATATCGATCACTCGCTATTAAGTATTTAATGCAAAAGAAAGATTCTAAACCAAGATTAATTAGATGGATATTATTAATGTAAGAATTTGATTTTGAGATCGTTAATAAGAAGGGAACTGATAATCAAATTGTTGATCATTTATCAAGATTAGAAAATCATGAATTATCTGATACTGATAATGAAATTTTAAACAGTTTTCCTGATGAACAACTTTATAATATAAATGAGTGGAAAATACCTTGGTATGCTGATATAGTAAATTATATTGTAAGTGACATTTTACCACATATGTTAACTTTGCAACAATAGAAAAAAATCATTCATGATACTAAAACATACTTTTGGGATGAACCATACTTATATAAGCAATGTAAGGATTTAATTATTAGAAGATGCGTGCCTTATGAAGAAATTGAACCAATTATTCAACAATGTCATGATTCTGATTTTGGAGGACATTTTGGGATCGATAAAACTGCGTATAAAATTCTACGATCGAGATTCTACCGGCCTACTCTATTTAGAGATGTATACAGATATATAAAAACCTGTGATAAATGCCAAAGAGTAAGAAATATATCAAGAAGAAATGAAATGCCTCTGAATTTTTTATTAGAAGTTGAAATTTTTTATGTTTGGGGATTAGATTTCATGGGACCTTTTATTCCTTCATTTGGAAACTCATATATATTAGTAGCTATTGATTATGTTTCCAAATGGATCGAAGCGCAAGCTTTACCTAGGTTTGATGCTAAAAGTGTTTCAAGATTTTTAATGAAAAATATTTTTACTAGATTTGGAATGCCGAGAGTGATTATCACTGACGGAGGAACTCATTTTAGAAATAAATATATTCACAAACTAGTAGAAAAATATAATATTATTCATAAGATATCAACTTCTTATCATCCACAAACTAGTGGATTAGCTGAAGTTTATAATCGAGAGATTAAGCGTATTTTAGAAAAGTCCGTAAACCACTAATAGATTGGATCTGGTCTATAAGACTAGACAACTGCATTATGGGCATACGGAGACTCGCTAATAAAACTACGATTGGAATGACTCCTTACAGGCTTATATATGGAAAAACTTGACACTTACCAGTTGAATTAGAACATAAAGCATATTGAGCGATTAAAGAATTTAATTATAATATGAAAGAAGCTAGTGAGAAGAGATTGTTGCAATTAAATGAATTGGAAGAAGTAAGGAATGAATCATATGATAATGATAGGATTTATAAAGAAAAGATGAAATTATGGCATGATCGGAAGATTAATCAGAGAAATTTTGAACAAGACAAGAGGTTTTGCTATATAATACTAGATTGAAATTATTTCCTGGGAAATTAAAATCTCGATGGTTAGGACCTTTCACCATAACTCAAATATTTTCATATGGAACTATAGAAATTGAAGATCCAAAAATAGGACATAGATTTAAGGTAAACGGACATAGATTAAAACCGTATTTCGAAGGTAGAAGACCAAATTTTAAAGAGGTTTTAATGCTTAGTAAACCTGATTACTAACTGAAATTAGGTCGGGCTGACGACGTTAAACCAAGCGCTTTATGGGAGGCAACCCATAGTAGTCTTTTATTTTAATTATATACAAATTAGTGAGTCTATATTATTAAAACAAATCTTACTACTCAAATTTTTTTAATTAAAATCATCACAACTTTGAACCTATATAATGAGATCAGAAAATATTCGAATTAAAGCGAAATTGGGCAATTTTACGAAATCTCGCCGACGGCAAGGTCGATTCTCACCGACAGCGAGATCGACGCCTTATAACATTTCAGTTTTACAACTAGCTCGCCGACGGCGAGAAACTTCCCGCTGACGGCGAGGCAGTTGAAAATTTCATTTCTTAAGAATTTCCGTGCAGTTTTGGACGGTTCTAAGCCATTTCTTTGTAGAAAACCATCCCAAATTCATTTTTACACTATTTTCTTCCTTAGAAATGACTACAGACCATTCCTTTCAATCCAAAATGGCCACCAAACTCTTAGAAACCACAAAAACTGAAGTTTTTAACCGAAGAAAATTCATCAGTTCAGAGGCGCAGCGTATCTTCAACAAAGGCTTGATGAAGAAGCGACTTATTAAAGAAAGGGGATTTGTTAACAAAGGAGTAGAGAATTCCACCACAAAAATAGAAGAAATGATCGCGCAGCGGCATTGGGAGGTATTTTGCTATACGACATCCGCTGTAGTTATTCCTGTAGTCAAAGAGTTTTACTCTAATCTACATGCAATCAACAATGGAAATGTCTATGTCAGAGGAAGATAGGTAACATTTACTCCTTCAAGGGTAAATGAATTATTTTCTATAGAGAATACCCCTGTCTGTCATTATTCAAACTTTGTGCCTTCAAGATACAATATGAACGAGATTTATAGATACCTGACCGATGAACCTGATGATTGGGAGTTGCGCGAAGACGGGTATGTCAGTTTTTCTGCATCACTTCTTAACCCTGTCTCGAAGCATTGGCATTTCTTCATCTCATCAAAATTATTACCCAGTATGAGGGTAAATAAGGTTTCAAAGGAATACGCTATATTAAATTATTGTATTCAAATTGGACTACCTATCGATGTTGGATCAATTATAGTAAAATCTGCATTGGGATTAATTATGCATAGGTCAGTTCATGGACTTGGACACCCATCGACTATATTTGCTTTATGCAGTCAGTACCAAGTTTCTTATGAGGCTTGGGAAAAGGTACTTTTGCCATGGAAACCACTCGATCCTACGGATATGTTTCCAAGTTTGGATAACAATGATGAGATTGCCATTATTTCTGACAGAGCATCACAGAACAATCCTTTAGCAAGGCCCCTTATAGATAAAACAAATTTCATTCTGAAAAAGATTAAAGGATTGGAGAAAGAGTTGCAGAACGTGATGAATTCCATTGATAATATCTACGATATGTTTGATCACATTGATCTGGAGGATGAAGGAGCACTTTGATCATACTTGGACATCCGGAGGCCGATTTTATTCATTTGCCGAGAACGAAAGGGTGGATTAATGAAGAATCTACTGCAGAATTCCCTTTCAGGCCTTTCTACAATTTATTTGTGCACCTGTGTCGCATCGGGAATATCAGAGAGGATGATAGTTTAGACACTAAGGAGTAGGAAAGATTTCTATCTTATGTCATATATTTGTGTCTATATTTGTGTTGATTTGGATTTAGGTTTTATTATGAGTCGAACTTTGATTTGATCATCTCATATTTGATGAGATTATATGTAATTGTTATGTCTCAGCATTTAGAGTGTTGTAGTATGTATTACGATGATGAGTATTATGGATTTGGACATTTAAGTTAAGTATGTTGTTAGTTGTTAGTGTGAAGTTTGTAAGTCTCATGGATTTCATATATAAAATTATGTTGTTTGTGTTGTGTGAACTTTTTGTGAGTATAAGTATCTAATCTTCATACTAAATTATTAAATTAAGTGATCGGAAGATTGATTAAGGGCAAATCGAGGTTGAAAATGATTGACGAATTTTAAAAATTTAAAATTTTGGGATCTCACTGACGGCGAGAATTATCCCGCCGACAGCGAGGGAAATCTCGCTGACAGATAGAACGAGCTTGCTGACGGCGGATTTTTCCCAAAACTTTTGCCTTTATCAGATTAATTAGCTCGCCGACAGCGAGATCGCGAAAAGATCTATATTTGACCAGTCAACCGACACTATTCATCATCCCCTTCCTCAAAACTTCGAAAAAACTGACCTAGGGCTTGTGAGATCTTGGATTTGAGACGATTTCAACACTTTTTGACACCAGATTTCATCTTCCCTTGGTAAGAGCTTCACTCCTATGCAAAAATTTTTGATTTTCACCATGGATTTCTTCTACATTGGGAAATTTTGAAAAAATTCGAAATGTGGAGAAAATACTTGGAAGAAATCCATGGAGATCGATTTAAATGGATTTTATATGTTATAGGAAGCTTTTTGGTAATATTTGGGAGTTTAGTTAAGATTTTTACAAATTTCACATATCGAAAATGGCTCCACGACAAAAGCGACGGTTGGATTACGACGAAACCTGATTTGTGAATGCAAAAGCACAATCAAGATATTTTCACAACATTCAATCAAGAAATGCATTCAAGATCGAGTTTTTAAGAATCCAGGAGGAGAGGTGGAGCGAGTAATAAAGGAACGAGGATGGGAGAATTTTTGCTATATCTCATACGAGCAGTACTGTGGAGGTAGTTAAGGAGTTACTATGCTAATTTGACTTCAGTCGAAGATGCGCCGAGTAAAGGTTAGAGGATTTTTTGTAGAATTCAGTCTGTCACAAGGATACATGCTTATTATGAGGTACGAGACACCTATACCAGTGAGTATGATACATTTGGAACTATGGAAGGACCACAGGAAGAGGTGATTGACTTTCTCACTTATGGGAAAGGCGTCTGGAAGATTAAGCAGCAGGAAAGGGTAAATTTTCCTCTTTCTATGTTAAATGCAACATCAAAAGCCTGGCACTATTTTATTTGTTCTACTTTGTTACCTAGCTACCACCATAGTGAGGTAACATGAGATAGAGCAATTCTGAATTTCTGTATTCAGAACCAAAAAAGCATTAATGTGGGAAGTGTAATTTATAAGAATATATTAGCCACCTCTAGAAGTGAAAGTGGAGGAGGACTAGGACATCCCGGTCTTATCTATGCACTCGCACGATTATCCGGGTTAGAGGCAAGAGATGATGAGGAATGGGTTGAACCTATGAAACCATTACTCAGGCTAATATAAAGAAATATGAATCCCACGAAGGATGGAGATATGAGACAAGGGATTATGTACCTTCTTCAAGTAGAGATATACCCTCTACTAGTTATGAACCCCCTCAGTACACCACTCCTACCCTTCAAGATCTAATAAATGAGCTGACCCTGAGTAGAAAAAGTTTTGAACAATTTGGAGAGAATATGGAAAGAAGATTTGAGCATATAGACCACAGGATTGATGGCTTGGAAAGAAGGCATGATTATGATAGCGAATATCTCCAGCGACATTCAGAGTTTGAAATTGCATATTATGAGGCTGAACGTCGATACAAGAGTGGTGATTTAGATGTTGTCTTTCCTGAGTGCCCCCGCTACACACAGTACCAGCCTGCTCAGCCTTCTCAGCCTGGAGATCAGGGAGATGATATAGTTTGGGATTTTGATGTGCAAGATTAGAGACTTTATTTAGTTTGTTTAGATTAATTGCTCTTTTGAAAACTTTATTGTTCTGTATGTAATCATTCTGTACTTTCTGTGGACTATGGATTTGGTGTGTTTGTGTGTTTGCTTATACTGTAATGTTAGATCTTTTATGTGTGTTAAGTTAGTTTGCAATTTTTCTTTTAGATAGGATGATTAGTTTTTTCTTTAATATGTTGTTTAAGTTTTTATAAGTTATGAACTTTTAAGATGTTTAGATTGTTTAAAATAGGTTAGTAGTAATAGATTAAGTTTTCATTTTGTTGTGTTTTATACTTATTAAAAATTTATTATCCCGCACTTTCTTTTAAATATTATATATGTGAAAGAATACTAACAGTACAGGTTCTGTAAAAAAAAGCCTGCAAAAATTTCAAGAAAAAGAAATACCTAAAACTCAAAGGTATGATGTACTTTGCTATATATTTTTCCTTTTCACCATTTAGAAATAGATAGAAAAATTTAAGTTTGGGGGAAGGTAAAAATACAATTTTAATTATTAAATTGTTCTCAATTTCTATTTTCAAAAATTATTATCAAATTATTTTTCTATAGTAATTTTTCAATTCAATAAACATGAATTACTTTATTTAATTATTATAGAAAGTTAAATAAAATGTTTTTAGTAATTCAATTATTTAATAGAATAAGATATTTGGTTAAAAGAAATAAGAATATAGTAAACTTTTTAAAGTAAGGGAAAACTATATTCTAAAATTGAAATTCTTAAGTATTTAGATGAAAAAGAAGAGATTGAAACTCAATGAAGTAAAGGTTATGAAATACATATAAGCAAAGAAATATTTTAAGTTTCAAATTTAGGAAGAGAAAGTTGAAGTTCAAAATTATTAACAGGCTATCCAGATATATTAATCCTCACTTGAAAAAGAAAAAAAAAGGAGAAGGATTGAAAATCAATCCAAAAAGAAGAAAAAAGAAAAAAGAAAAGAAAAATATAAGTGAGGAGAAGCTTGGGGAGATGCCTTATCAAACATTAGCTTCAATGAAATCAACCTAAAGGGTAAAACTCAAATATATTTCTAAACTTATATATATGGATTAGTATTTTACTAAATAGTGTTTTCTTGAATTTCCTATCATCTAAAAATCTTAAGTAAATTACTCTTTTAAATATAGTCTTTCCTGAAATAAATAGAGAGCTAGAAATCATAGATCTGATAACTAAATAATCTTATATCTATAAAATTAATTTAATTACTTAAGAATATTTCTATTTTAACTTTACTATAATATTATTTGAATTAAATTCATCGTTGGTTTGAATGAAAAATTCTATTACAAAAATCATTTTTTTATTTAGTACTAAAATTACTTGAGGAGAAGTAATAATTAAGTTTGGGAGATTTTGATCACAGAAAAATATGTTAAGAAATTCATACCTATTTTTTATGAAATTGCACTTTAAAGAAAGGTATTTTCTTTATTTTAATGCAGGAATGAAGATTTATAAGTGATGAAAGCAAAAAGCATGAAATGGAGCAAATTTGGATCAAAAAGGAAGAAATTCATGCAAAACGAACTATGTCGCTGACGGCAAGATTGAGCCCACCGACGACGAGATTATTAAGAAAATTTTTGAAGGATCTATAACTACCTCACCGACAGCGAGCCCGAGCCCACCGACAGTGAGATCGCGTGGTTTGGAGACCTTCTAGAAGCCCCACCGACGGCGAGGTCGTTTCTCGCCGACAGGGAGGTCGTTTCTCGCCGACGGCGAGATTGTTAAAAATGTCAGATACATTGAACCTAGACGCTTTTTTGAAGAGGTGCTTAAGTACCCCTTGGACCTTTGTCTACCTCTATAAATAGAGGACGAATTTGTGTGTCTAGGGTGTCTCTTTTTGGTGTCTATTTATGTGTGTGTTTATTTAGAGAGTTTTAGTGTCTCACTTGGTGTTTATTTTAAGAGTTTTTAGAGTGTAATTAGTGAGTTTAGAAGTGTCTTATCTTGGAAAGAAAAGTCGAAAGGAACTTCGAGGTACTGCTTCGGGAGGAAATTAAGATAATTATCTTTGTTTATTGTTGTTAACTTTAAATGAAATCCATGCTTTTTTTAATTCACATGCATTCTGAGTAGTTTTTTTAGTCTTTCTCCTTGTTTATGAAATTATGTGAATTGATCAAATTAAATAGAAGTGCCTAAAATATTAAAATAAATTATGATAATTTTTACTTAAAACTTAATTTACTTTCAATCAGTCTATTGAATTGTTAAAATATGTTGAATTATCAACTATAGTAAAGATTACATCCAATATTCAGGGAAGTCAAAAACCTTGGAAGGAGGATGCAAATAAATAGGGAAATATTATTTATCGGACGTAGAATTGGACATTTTGGTGTGACAGAATAAAATATTCAATTTGGTCCTATTGTTTGAGAGCTGAAATGTAGATGTTAGTTCTCAGGTGAGGGGAACGTGGGAGCTTTGAAGTGGCAGCCAGTATCCTCCCAGCCTAACCACAGATTCAGTAAACAAACATAGGATTAGTCGATGTTTTTTGCACTGGACAAAAGGGTAAAGAATAGGAATGCTCCTATTTGTCACAATACAATAAAAGAAATTCTATTTAAATTCATCATTCACTTAATTTTCTAAAAACAAGGAGAAGGATACTTTTTCGAAATCTTTTAAATCAACTTTATTTTAAAGCATTAGTTTACTTTAGTTTGCTTTAGTTAATTATTCTAAATTTATGTATATTATATTAGTAAGTAATTCCTTTAAATTTAGCTGATACAAATCTGTTAAAAACTTCCCTGTGGGATCGATAACCAGGACTCCACTAGAGCCCTGTATTACTTGATACGATATGTATACTTGCGTAGAATCCACATTATACATTCATAAAATTAATTATATATATTAAAACGGGATCAAGTTTTTGGTGTCGTTGCTATTAACATAATTTGCAAACATAAAAAAGTGGGTCATTGACCCAACAGGTCAACTTTTGACCAAAAAGTCAACTTTTGACCAAAAAGTCAACTTTGGTCAAAATAGTCAATTTTTTACCTAATGATCACCCCATTGACCTAATATGTCAACTTTTGACATAAAAGTTAACTTTGGTCAAAATGGTTAATTTTTGACCGATTGACTAATTATTGACCCAATAAGTCAATCTCTAACAAAAAGTCAACTTTGGTCAAAATGGTCGATCCTTGACCTGATGAACAACCCAGTGACCCAATAGGTTAACTTTTGACCCATAAGTCAATTTTGGTCAAAATAGTCAATTTTTAACCTAATGACCACCTCATTGACACAATAGGTCAACTTTTGACCAAAAAATTAACTTTGGTCAAAATGGTCAATTCTTGACCTATCGCAACTCATTTACTCGATAGATTGACCTTTGACTAAAATCTAATTTTTTGTCGAAATAGTTAATTTTTTACTAAATAACCAATTATTGATCCGATAAGTTAATCATCGACCGAAAAGTCAACTTTGATCAAAATGGTCGATCCTTGACCAAATGACCCAATAAGTCGACTTTTGAACAAAAAGTCAACTTTAGTCGAAATGGTTAATTCTTGACCGATGATCAAGCCGATTACCCAATAAAGTCGACTTTTGAACAAAAAGCCGATTTTGGACAAAATAATCGATTTTTGACCTAATGACCACCCCATTGACCTAATGATCGACTTTTGACCAAAAAGTCAACTTTGGTCAAAATGGTCGATTTCGATCTAATGACTAACCCATTGACTCGATAGATCGACTTTTGACTAAAAAGCGATTTTGGTCAAAATAGTCAATTTTTTATCTAATTACCACCTACCCAATAAGTCAACTTTTGACCAAAAAGTCAATTTTAGTCAATATAGTCAATTTTTAACCTAATGACGACCTCATTGACCCAATAGGTCAACATTTGACCAAAAAGTCAACTTTTGTTAAAATGGTCAATTTCTTACACAATGACCAACCCATTGAACAAAAAGGTTAACTTTTGACCAAAAAGTCAACTTTGGTCAAAATAGTTAATCATTGATCCAACGACCAACCCTATTGATTCAATAGGTCAACTTTTGACCAAAAAGTAAATTTTGGTCAAAATAATCGATTTGACCTAATAACCACCTTGATCACCTGATAAGTCAACTTTGGTAAAAATGGTCAATTTCTGACCCATGAACAAACCATTGACCCAAAATGTCAACTTTTGACAAAAAGTCAACTTTGGTCAAAATGATCAATCCTTAACCTAATGACCAACACATTTACCCATTAGGTTAACTTTTAACGAAAATGTCAATTTTGGTCAAAATAATCAATTTTTTCACTATTGACCAATTATTGACCCAATAATTCAATCTCTGTCCAACAAGTCAACTTTAGTCAAAATGGTCAATCCTTAACCCAATGACTAACCCATTGACTAAAAAGGTCAAATTTTAACAAAAGAAAATTTTGGTCAAAATAGTCAATTTTTGACCTAATAACCACCCCATTGACCCAAAAGCTCAACTTTTGACCCAAAAGTCAACTTTGGTCAAAATGGTCGATCCTTGACCCGATGACCAACCCATTAACCCAATAGGCCAACTTTTGACCAAAAGTCAACTTTAGTCAAAATAGTTAATCCTTGACCCAATGAACAACCCATTGACCCAATAGGTCAACTTTTGACCAAAAGTTAATTTTGGTAAAAATAGTAATTTTTTACCTAATGACCACCCCATTGACCTAGTGGTCAACTTTTAACCAAAAAGTCAACTTTGGTCAAAATGATCAATTTCTGACTCAATGACCAACTCATTGACCCAATAGGTCAAGTTTTGACAGAAAAGTAAACTTTATCAAAAATAGTCAATTTTTAACCCAATGCCCAACTCATTCACCCAATAGGCCAACTTTTTACCAAAAAGCCAATTTTGGTCAAAATAGTCAATTTTTGAACTATTGACCACCCCATTCACTCAATAGGTCAACTTTTAACCAAAAAGTCAAGTTTGGTCAAAATAGTTAATTTTTAACATAATGACGACCCAATTGACCTAATAGATCAACTTTTGACCAAAAAGTCAACTTTGGTCAAAATGGTCAATTTTTGTCCTTATGACCAATTATTACCCAATAAGTCAACTTTTGAACAAAAATTCAACTTTAGACAAAATGGTTAATTCTTGTCCCAATGATCATGTCATTGACCTAATAGGTCAACTTTTAACCAAAAAGCCAATTTTGGTCAAAATAGTCAATTTTTAACCTAATGACCATCGCATTGACCCAATAGGTCAACTTTTGACCAAAAAGTAAACTTTGGTTAAAAGGATCAATCCTTGTCCCAATGACCAACCCACAAACCCAATAGGTCGACTTTTGATTAAAAAGTCAATTTTGGTCAAAATTGTCAATTTTTGACCTAATGACCAAGTATTGACCCAATAAGTCAATCTCTAACAAAAAAAGTCAAGTTTGGTCAAAATGGTCAATCCTTTACCCAATGACTAACTCATTGACCCAATAGGTCAACTTTTGACCAAAAATTCAATTTTGGTCACAATGGACAATTCTTGACCCAATGACCAACTCATTGACCCAATATGTAAGATTTTGACTAAAAAGTCAATTATGGTTAATATAGTCAATTTTTGACCTAATGACCACCCCATTGACCCAATAGGTCAACTTTAAATCAAAAAGTCAATTTTGGTCAAAATGGTCAATTTCTGACCCAAATGCCAACCCATTGACCAAATATGTCAACTTTTGACCAAAAAGTCAATTTTGGTCAAAATGAGCAATCCTTGACCCAATGACCAACCCATTGAGCTAATTGGTCAACTTTTGACCAAAAAGTTAATTTGGGTCGAAATAGTCAACTTTTGTCCTAATGACCACCCCACAGACCCAATATGTTAACTTTTGTCCTAATGACTACCCCCACAGACCCAATAGGTCAACTTTTAACCAAAAAGTTAACTTTGGTTAAAATGGTCAATCCTTAACCCAATGACGAACCAATTGACCCAATGGATCAACTTTTAACCAAAAATTCAATTTTGGTCAAAATTGTCAATTTTTTACCTAATAACCAATTATTGACCTAATAAGTTAATCACTGACCAAAAAGTCAACTTTGATCAAAATGGTCAATCCTTGACCCAATGACTAACCCATTGACCCAATAGGTCAACTTTTGACCAAAAAGACAACTTTGTCAAAATGATCAATCCTTGACCTAATGACCAACCCATTGACCTAATAAGTCAACTTTTGACCAAAAATCCAATTTTAGTCAAAATAGTAAATTTTTTATCTAATAACCACTCCATTGACCCGATAAGTCAACTTTTGACCAAAATGTCAACTTTGGTCAAAATAGTCAATTTCTGACTGAATGACCAATTATTGACCTAATAAGTCAATCACTAACCAAAAAGTCAACTTTGATTAAAAAGGTTAATCCTTGACCCAAAGACCAACTCATTGACCCAATAGGTCAACTTTTGACTAAAAAGTCAACTTTGGTCAAAATGGTCAATTTTTTATCCAATGACCAACCCATTGACCCAATTGGTCAACTTTTAACAAAAAATCCAATTTTAGTCAAAATAGTCAATTTTTGAACTAATGACCACCCCATTTACGCAATAGGTCAACTTTTGACCAAAATGTCAATTTAGGTCAAAATAGTCAATTTTTAACCTAATGACCACCCAATTGACCCCATAGGTCAACTTTTGACCAAAAAATCAACTTTGGTCAAAATAGTCAAATTTTGACTTAATCTCCACCCCATTGACGTAATATGTCAACTTTTGACCAAAAAGTCAACTTTGGTCAAAATGGTCAATTTTTAACCTAATGACAATTATTGACCCAATAAGTCAACTTTTGACCAAAAAGTCAACTTTTGTCAAAATGGTTAATCCTTGACCCAATGATCAACCCATTGACCCAATATGTCAACTTTTAACCAAAAAGCCATCTTTGGCCAAAATAGTCAATTCTTGATCTAATCACTATCTCATTGACCCAATAGGTCAACTTTTGACCAAAAAGTCAACTTTGGTAAAAAAGATCAATCATTAACCAAATGACCAACCCACTAATCCAATATGTCAACTTTTGATTAAAAAGTAAATTTTGGTCAAAATTATCAATTTTTGACCTAATGACCAAGTTTTGACCCATAAGTCATTCTCTGACCAAAAAGTCAACTTTGGTCAAAATGATAAATCCTTGACCCAATGACCAACTCAGTGACTCAATAGGTCAACTTTTGAACAAAAAGTCAATTTTGGTCAAAATGGTCAATTCTTTACTCGATGACCAACCCATTGACCCAATAGGTCAACTTTTGACCAAAAAGTTAACTTTGGTCAATATAGTCAATTTTTGACCTAATGACCACCCCATTGACCCAATAGGTCAACTTTCAACCAAAAAGTCAATTTTGGTCAAAATGGTCAATTTTTGACCCAACTACCAACACATTGACCCAATAGGTCAATTTTTGACCAAAAAATCAACTTTGATCCAAAATGATCAATCCTTAATCCAATGACTAACCTATTGGCCCAATAGGTCAATTTTGACTAAAAAGTAAATTTTGGTCAAAATAGTCAATTTTTTACCTAATGACTAGCCCATTGACCCAATAGGTCAACTTTGACCAAAAAGTTAACTTTGGACAAAATGGTCAATCTCTGACCCATTAACCCAATGGGTCAACTTTTGACCAAAAATTTAATTTTGGTTAAAATAGTCAATTTAACCTACTGACCAATTGTTGACCCAATAAGTCAATTACTAACCAAAAAGTCAACTTTGATCAAAATGGTCAATCCTTGACCCAATGACCAACCCATTTACCCAATCGGTCTACTTTTGACCAAAAGTCAACTTTGGTCAAAATAGTTAATCCTTGATCCAATGAACAACCCTTTATTCCAATAGGTCAACTTTTGACCAAAAAGTCAATTTTGGTCAAAATAGTTACTTTTTGACCTAATGAGCACCCCATTGACCCAATAGGTCAACTTTTGACCAAAAATGTCAACTTTTGTCAAAATGATCAATTTCTGACCCAATGACCAACCCATTGACCCAATAGGTCAACTTTTGACCAAAAAGCCAATTTGGGTTAAAATAGTAGTTTTGACCTAATGACCACCCCATTTACCCAATAGGTCAACTTTTGACCAAAAAATCAATTTTGGTCAACATAGTCAATTTTTAACCTAATGACCACCCAATTGACCTAATAGGTCAACTTTGACCAAAAAGTCAACATTGATCAAAATAGTCAATTTTTGACCTAATTACCACCCCATTAACCTAATAGGTCAACTTTTGACCAAAAAGTCAACTTTACTCAAAATGGTCAATTTTTGACCGAATGACCAATTATTAACCCAATAAGTCAATCTCTAACCAAAAAGTCAACTTTGGTCAAAATGGTCAATCCTTGACCCAATAGGTCAACTTTTGACCAAAAAGTCAATTTTGGTCAAAATAGTTAATTTTTTACCTAATGACCACCCCATTGACCCAATAGGTCAACTTTTGACCAAAAAGTTAACTTTGGTCAAAATGGTCAATCTTTGACCCAATGACCACCACATTGACGCAATTAGTCAACTTTTGACCAAAAATTCAATTTTTATCAAAATAGTCAATATTTGACCTAATGACCAATTATTGACCCAAATAAGTCAATCACTGACAAAAAATTTAACTTTGATCAAAATGATCAATCCTTGACCCAATGGCAAACCCATTGACCAAACAGTTCAACTTTTGACCAAAAGTATACCACCCCATTTACCCAATGACCAACCCATTGACCCAATAGGTCAACTTTTGACCAAAAAGTCAACTTTGGTCAAAATAGTTAATTTTTGACCTAATGACGACCTTATTGACCCAATAGGTCAACTTTTGACCAAAAATTCAACTTTGGTCAAAATGGTCAATTTTCGACCCAATGACCAACCCATTGACCCAATTGGTCAACTTTTGACCGAAAAGTCATTTTGAGTTAAAATAGTCAATTTTTTACCTAATGACCACTCCATTACCCAACAGGTCAACTTTTGACCAAAAGTTAATTTTAGTCAAAATAGCTAATTTTTAACCTAATGACCACCCCATTGACCCCAATATGTCAACTTTTGACCAAAAAGTCAATTTTGGTCAAAATATTCAATTTTTGACCTAATGACCAATTGTTGATCCAAGTCAATCTCTGACCAAAATGTCAACTTTGGTCAAGTTGGTCAATCCTTAACCCAATGACAAACCCATTGACTCAATAGGTCAACTTATGACCAAAAGTCGAATTTGGTCAAAATGGTCAATCCTTGACCCAATGACCAACCCATTAACCTAATAGGTCAACTTTTGACCAAAAAGTCAATTTTGGTCAAAATAGTTAATTTTTAATTTAATGACCACCTCATTGACCCAATAAGTCAACTTTTGACCAAAAAGTCAACTTTTGACCAAAAAGTCAACTTTGATCAAAATGGTCAATTCTTAACCAATGACCAACTCATTGACCTAATAGGACAACTTTTGACCAAAAGTCAATTTTAGTCAAAATAGTCAATTTTTTACCTAATGACAAATTATTAACCCAATAAGTCACTCTCTGACCAAAAAGTCAACTTTGGTCAAAATGGTCAATCCTTGGCCCAATGACGAACCCATTAATCCAATATGTCAACGTTTGACCAAAAAGTCAACTTTGGTTAAAATGGTCAATTACTGACCCAATGACCAACCCATTGACCTAATAGTTCAACTTTTGACCAAAAAGTTAACTTTAATTAAAATGGTCAATTCTTAACCCAATGACCAATTCATTGACACAGTAGGACTACTTTTAACCAAAAAATCATTTTTTATCAAAATAATCAATTTTTAACCTAATGACCAATTATTAACCCAATAAGTCAATCTCTGACCAAAAGATCAACTTTGGTCAAAATGGTCAATCATTGACCCAATGACCAACCCATTGACCCAATAGGTCAACTTTTGAATAAAAAGTCAACTTTGGTCAAAATGGTCAATCGTTGACCCAATGACCAACCCATTGACTCAATAGGTCAATATAGTTAATTTTTGACCTAATCACCACCCTATTGACCCAATAGGTCAACTTTTGACCAAAAAGTCAACTTTGGTTAAAATGATTTATTTTTGACCCAGTGACCACCCCATTGACCCAATGGGTCAACTTTTGAAAAAAATTGAATTTTGGTCGAAATAGTCAATTTTTTACGTAATGACCAATCATTGAACATATAAGTCAATGAATAGACCAATCAGTACAGTAGAGGAGCTATCCAAAAAGAGTCAAAAAGGCCAAAGCAACATCTAAAAAAAAGAAACACGAAGAATACTAAAGAAACAAGGAGACAAAACAATAAACCACGGAAAAACTTGAACAACCATAGAAATAAAGTAAAGAAGAAAATTAACCAAAAAAACAAATAACCAAAGACTAACAGACAACACTCAAAGTAATACAAAAACAATCTACAACAAACATGAGGTAAGAAGATCAAAAACAGTAAATGCAAACAAAAATCACAAGAAAACGAAGCAGAAAGAAAATATAAAGTAAAGAAAGATGAGCTTAGATACTTACCTGAAAGAAAAATATTAATATTTCTTCTGAACATCAAAAAAGTCAAAAATCATCAACCAAAGATATTTAAGATGCGGTTGAATTTTAATAAAATAGCTGGATATAATTATAGCTCAATCCAAACTCAACAAATCACCAAATCAAGAGAATATCTAAACATAACAGAAGAAGGCAGGGAAACTAAGCACAAACAACAACCAATAAGAATAAAACAATAGCTGAAGGAGGAACCAACCAACTAATAAAGAAAATATAGTTAACAGAACAAAAAACCAAGCCTTCTACCGGGCAGAGCAACAAATATCAATATCAACCAGCAATCCAACTGGATAAAGCAAGGCTAAAAAATAGCCAAACAAACAACACTAACACAAAGCTCAACAGCAAAACAAACATGCAGATAAAAAAAAGTTGACACCTGCGACCATAGCTTAGCCAAAGAACAAATATAACAACCAGCATCAGTCAAGAAGAGGAAAAGTAAAAACAAAGAAGGGACCAACAACACCCAAGGTCTAACAAAAAGCACCCAAAGCAATATCAACAAAAATAGCCAAGAGAACCAAAATTGACAAATAACACCAAAAGGTTGCAACCAACAACAACCAAGAAGAAGAGACAAAACAACAAAAATGAAGAGCTAGTTAACATGAGACAGGAAATAAAACCACAAAGAATACCAAGCTGGAAACATCTTACTCCAATGACATCTTCCTTTAGCATAAACGACCCAAACATTCAAAATGGAGAGATTACAAATATTAATAATCAATCAAAAACATTTAAAACTTTAAAATTCAACTAAATAATCTAATTTAAACTTATTTTTTAAATGAATTGTAATATTTTTTAATACAAATTAAGAGGTGATTAAGAATTATAAATTGTAGGAGATTAGACATTCAAACCAATAAAATACATGTTTAACTAGATATAGTAATTATCAATGAAAATGAAAAAAAAATTTATGAAATGAAAAGAGAAAAATAAAAGATTTTTAGAAGAATCGAATCTTAAAAGCAAGAAAATTATAGCATTGAGATGAAGCATGAGGTTAAGCATGAATTATATGGTGTGAAAGTCTTCTTATTGAAATTCATAAATCTTATATTTAAGAAAAAAAATTAATAAGTTTTGGATTGTTTGATTGAAAAATTAATTGACTCAAATGTATAACTTGGGTGGTCCATTTTGAATTTTCTTAATTTTTAAACTTTAGGTAGTCTAGTGGGCCAAATTGAATATGTTAGTCTAGCTCTGAGTAATTTATGAATAAATCAAGTTTATTCTAAACCAAAGCATTGACCAAGAATAATTTGGTTTATTTGGTGGGCCCCATAAGATCTCTATCAAATAGCTAAATCAAGAGGTGGACATAACTAATCTAGTTCTCAGGGTGAGTTAAGGGATTTAAGGGCTCCTAATGCCTTGGGTTAGGCACCTAGAGGCAAGTCAGGATCATAAAGGCACTCAACCTTCAGCTTTTAATAATCTAATCAATGATCAACTCAAAATAAAAGTTATATGTTAAGGATCAGATCAAGAACATAAGGGGAGTCAAGACATTGGATTGGTTCTACAAGAGGTGCAACCATTAACTAGTCATCCATGGTATCCACTAAAAAAGATGTAGAACTTATAAAAAAAGAAGTCAATATACATTCTCTAGATGAAGTCTTCTTGGGCTTTAAATTTCCTTTTCTCCCTTTTATAATCTAAAGGGTAAGAGCTTGCACTATCGAGATAGTATGTTTTATCCTCAAATGTCGGAGCAAAAGGAGTTCTTCTTATGCCAACAATGAGTGTTATCCTCTGTCGAACTACTAATTTTGGAGAAGAAGTGGACACTTGTAACCTTAGTGTTGCCCTACTTAGCACGTTTTCTAAGGTCTCTTTTATCATTACATCATTTTCTTCTTTAGGTTTTTGATTTGTCACACCATAAACTTTATAGTGCATTCTAAAGTTGCTTGAGAATTTTCTATTTCTTGGTTATACTGCTTGTGGAACTTTTCTTCTTTTCCATGACACAGTTTATGTTCACTACAGCTTTTAGAATGTGGTATACTACTGGAGTCACACATTCAAGAAAAAAGCTAAAATGAGATTTGAGCACCAAGAGCAAGGTAAGAATGGAAGAAAATTAAGTCCTTCATAATCTTTAGGTATTGGTTCCTTGTATTATAATGATCACCCCTATTTTTAGGGTTTGACTTTTGACTTTTACTTTATAAAATAATGCTTTATTTATACGTTAATCTCAAGAGATATCTTCTTATCTTCTTATGTGATTTAAAGAATAATGCACACGAATAGTTATTATGTCCATGTCTTCTTCTAACGTGAGCATTAATATTTTATAACGCCTAATCCCGATTTCCACTCCACATAAATGCTTATCTTTTGGGTAATGCTCATGCCAACAAGTTCAACCCTAAAGTGAGTTGCTAAATTCCTCATTGTTTCTTAGTATATATTTGTTTGAATTCGCCTATAAGAGACTTGCTTGCTTTGATCTCCTAGGAGAGCTAGCCAAGCTATTGTAATTGAACAGTGAATCCTATTTATCTTAAGTGAACAGTTCAATCGAGTCCTACAATCGAATTGATCTGATTAATTTGTCTAAACAGCTCAATCGAGTTCTATAGTCGAATTGATCTGACTAATCTGTCTTGTCGGCTCAGGCAGGTGATTAGCTTAATGCATGGAATCCGATTCGGGATTTTCAATCATACATCAAGTAAAATAAAAAAAATAAAAATAAAATTGGTATATTCCTAAAGATTCTAAATGATAGATTTGTAGCCTATGATTTCCAAAGATTTATCCCATTAAAATAAATTTGCCAAAACATCAATTAATTTGATTTTTTTCTTAATTTATCAATTTATACTTTTGACTTGGAACTGTTCTCTAGTAGTTTCTTATTAGGTTAGTTGGCTAATTTTAGGTTCTTGAAAAACTTCATAAATCATAGTCTTCTTCAAGGGGATATGTCGTAATTAATTGGATGAAGCCTCTTAACTAATAATTAGGATAAGTTTGACATCAATATAGTATTGAAAATACATTTCAATTTTATGAGGCTTATCCAATAGAGGACTGACGTTTCATTATTATTCCAATTTCTCTTATATCCAACTGATTATTCATTAAGTATTATTATTGTTATTATTATTATTATTATTATTATTATTATTATTATTATGTTCATATTACGGGCATTAAAAATTAACCTAACGCGTTAACTCAACCCGAAATTGACTCAAAAAAGTTTAGGTTCGGGTTAATCTAAATGATTTTCGGGTTGGGTTTGGGTTAAAAACTTTAACTCATTTAATATTTTCTGTCAGGTTCAGGTTGACCCGCTAATTCAAAAATGACCCATATTTGACTAAAATTTAGTGTCATTTTTGGGTTGGAGTGTCATTTATTAACTAAAAATGGGTCATTTTCGGGTTGGCAGGTCTTTTTTGGGTTGGCGGGTCATTTATTAACAAAATGGCCCAGTGCCACTAAATTGACTCAAAATCGATCTAACAACCAGTATTAGACCCAAGATTGACTCAAAATTGACCTGAATTTAATCTGATTTTGACACAAATAGCTATTTTTTTTTATATTCAACTTGTTGTACAGACTATGTTTAGATTGGTAGGTTGAACGTGGGTCGTGTTCAGGTTGAATTTTCGAAATCATTTAGCATTCAGGTCAGGTCAATTTTGAGTCAAGCTCGTGAATCCGATTTGACACCCCTAAATCCTATGACTTACTAACTCTCATGACGTCATCTCTACATGGAACATTTATAAATGCGACGACAAATCTTTACATATTTTAGAAATTAATCCTTAAGTTTTTTAAATGATCAACGATTCAGATGACGTGATAAGATAACATTATGGTTACCATATTCTTAATGTTTGCCTTTTCTTTCCAAATATATATTTTTAAGGGTAGGGCGACTCTGTTTATATGAAATATAGGAAACTTGTATAATATACATTTGTGGAGAATGATTAGCATTGCATGGATTACCTTCATTTGCTTTTCTTGTTACGATCATTAAAGAAATTTAGGTTTTTTCTGATGGCCACAATTCATCTGTTATGATAAGAAAAATTGTCGTTTTTTATGTTATCGGTGGTTTTAAGCTCGTAGGTAAAATGTTTATTGGTAATTTCAAAACTGATCGATATTCCGACGGTATAAATTTACTAACGGTTATCTGAAAATTTAATGTCGTAGTTTTTTTCGAGGAAAATCGAGTCGTTGGTAATCGTCAATTCGTATAACCTACGGTTCTTTTGTCGGTAAGAACAATAGCATGCAAGAAAAGTGACGCATTTGTTGATTTTTGAAGTAGACAAAATAGTCGGTTATATATTGTTTATGCATCATTTTTTATAACGACGAGTTAACGATCAAAAATGTTCGAACTCATCTGTTTTTTGGCGTAGGTAAGAACTGTAGATTGAGTTTCATTTTTTTAGAACCGATGGTTAATTTTCAGAAAAGTGTCGCACCTGTCCTTTTATGTAACGCACCTTGAGCCGTCGATTATGTGATAGTTAGGCGTCGGTAAAAATGTTCATCGGCTAGCCGTCGGTTTTGCCTTTGGATAAGTTTGAAACTATTATAAAATCGATGAAAAGTTGTCGTATACTTGTTTCTTTCCTATTTTCATTACCACACATACTATCAGAATATTTAATATATAATTCCAAGTATTTAATGAAATAACATAACTGTCAAACAGTAATTTATCTAGTTAAATAATGAAATAAATAAAATGCATTTACTCTAAAATTTATGCATCACTGTTCACTGAAAAAATATATGTTCAAATGTACATAAACATAACAAAAAATAAAAAAGCCCCCTCTAATCGTCCTCATCTATCTCCTCAGGCCCTCATCCTCATTGTCCTTCACAACTTCTTTCTCCTCCAATGTTGTCGCTATCTTGTCACGTTCCCTTATGCGCTTCTGAGAGGAATCCAACTCAGGCTTCAGCTTGGCCTCCATGTTAGCCTCCAGCTCCGACTTCATCTGAGAGAAGCGAACCTCCTTCTTGGCAGAGAATGCCGCAACATGCCTGGAGATCTCCCCATCCTGCACGATTGAGTTAGAAGCTACAGATGTGCTGGTGGAGGGGTGAGCATCGTAGGCAAACCCTATGATCCGAGCCTGTAGACTCGACCATTTTTCTTCCCTCTAGCAGCCTTCCTCCACATATCGTACTAAGAAGGATCACTCTCACAAATCATAATACCTCTTGATGTTTGGGATCGACTCTCCTTCAACTGCTAGAGTCTCTACTACAAACAAAAGAAGTTACATTCAGTTAAAGTTAACATGAACATCAAACTAGTTTAACTCATCAATTACCTGGGCCGCACGGGATCGTAGGGCCTAGCTAGATCAAAATGATCTACTATCAGTTTTAAAGTACAAATATAGATCCCTAAACTTGGAAATGAAATAGGGTTACAAAGCGACGCCAAGTACAATTTTTATCTGTATATAGTATACATAAAGATTCACTATATTTTGAATACAATGCTCGAGAGTATTTGCCATCAGGAATTATTATCGGTTTTTAATACACCGTGTTTGAGATATGTCGTGTGCATTGCTTAATATAGTCCACCAACGGTGGTGAGTAGTGGGTAATTGGTTATGGTTGACAGTAGCTGGTAGGTAGTAGCCAACGGTGGTTTGCAGCTACGACGGTTGGAAGTTATCATCATGTATTCTATTCTAAAGAACATTGGAAGTAGACTTCTCCTTTTTTTCTTATCCCTCTCAAGTGAAGAGAGGGAGTCTATATATAGGCCCTGCATGAAGGGCATTTCCGTCCTTTAATCACATGCCCCACATTGATTCCTTTTAATTATAGGAGATTTCTTGATGATCTAATGACCTTAATGACCTTACAATCAGGTGATTTTTAGCTCGTTGGATTTCTCTCATCGAAATGATTTAATTATAGACACTTCAAATTTGGAGTTCATTTGCATGCTAAGTAACCAACCAAAGCCTCAAAAAGTGGTTTAACGACTTAATTTGGGGTTGATTTGACTCGAATTGAAACAGTTTTGATATCGTTAGGGTCATCTCATCGAGTCAACCAGTTTCACAATAAGTTTGTTGAGATTGAAGCTCTTGATAAATTTAATTTGGCCTAGAATATTTTTTTGCTCAAAAAATAACTCGAAATTTGTGTCAAATATCTTTAAATTCATGCTAAATAGTAAATTATGAGAAGAAAAGTGGAGTGTAGAGGAAAGGGAGATCAATAATCGAACGTCGGAGAGAACTAACGAGGATTTCAAAACCCGCTAATAATACTCAAGGTATAGATTTTAATACTAAACTTTTAAGTGGTTTTTAAAATAAAAAAATTAAATAACTTTCTTAAAATTTTAATCAAATAATATATATATTTAAAATATTTTTTAAAAAATATTATTTCATTAATTTAATACATTTATATATTTTTTTTATTTTTAATATTATTAAAATCGGACTATCCTCTGCACACGAGTAGTGGGCAACGGTCTAGTGTGTGCATTATATGGCGGAACAGAATATCGTCTTCTTCGTCTCGCTAAATAGTAATTGGCTGACCTCGTCTCTCTGCTTTTTATCTCTCCCTTTCTCCCTCTTCCTCTTCGTCGTCCTCTAATCATCTAACTGCCAGATCGAGCGGCACCCAGTCTGTTTCGAACTTCTTCCTGCAGGTCAGTGGCTCCCCGTTTCTCTCTTCCCGTTCTCTCTTATACTACCCACGATTATCTTCTTCTTGACGTTTTGCTTCAATTGATTTCTAGGGTTTCTGCATAACTAGGCTAGATTTTACTTTCAAATGCTAAAGCTTGGTCGGTAAAACTTGGGGAAATTTTGGAAAAATTAAAACATTCGAGTTTCAGAAGGATTTTTACAAAACTCCTGTAAAAGTTTATCTTTTTTGTCATTTTTAGAGGATGATATTATGCTATGCCGATTGTCTTCTGTTATGGTTGGACGGAGGGTCAGTTCTACTTTTTTCTCCCAAAAATAGATGAATCCTGCTGCATTACTAATTCAAGCAGTTGTATTTATTCAGTTATGTTTCAAGTTAGGTATCCAATTATTACAGTAATGAACAATTGATTTATCTTGAGTTGATGTTTGAGATTATTCGTTAATAATAGTGTTACATGCTGAGAAATTTCTTTTGTTTGGAAGGAATTTAGTGTTTGAACATATATTTCTGGAAACTATTGGGCACGTACTCTAAAGATGGAAGCTAGCGTTCACCCTCAGAGCTTTTGCTTTTGAGTTGTGCTGACTTCAAGTCGAGTTTGTTTAAGCTAGCCTTGACTTGAAATCTAAGATATCTATTTCATTGTGAGTTGAGTTCAGCATGAGACAAATATGGTTGCATTTGAGTCAATTTATGTTTTGATTCAAATCAAATTAATTAATTAATTTTTTTAATTACTAATTAAGATTGTACTTATCGGTTATCAACTTATTTAGTTAACTAATCTGTAAGTGTTTTTACACACACACATACACGAATATACATTGCATATGATTTTTAATTATAGAAGATGGATTTTCAAAGTAATGTACTCCATGCTAGTTCTAAAGATGATTGAGTAAATGCCACTGGGATGATAAAGTCAAAAGTTGATAGTTGAGTGATAATGGGGTGACAATGGTTGCTTGTTGCCAATTGATGATGATCTAGTGATGGTTGTTGAATGATGGCAGTTTGACAATAGTGGTTGGACGATGACAGTTAAGTTATAGTATTGGAATGATGATAGCTGTTTATGACTGTTGGCATTTAGAGTTTTTAATGTCTTCAAACTTTCTGCAAACTCAATTCAAGGGCTTCTTTAAGGTAAAAATGATGGTCTATTTATAATTTTTTAAATATAATATGTTGTTAAATTTAATACAAATTTCAATATGTTTTATTGAACAACTCATATTATTTATCTTGATTATAGACTAATTTTTTAGCATATAAGTGTATTAACGAACTCATAATTGAGTGTTTTGGGCTCCTTAGATTTTTTTTGTTTAAGTTATTCGATTTGATTATAGGTATATAAGATTTAGAGATTGTTCGATCCTTCAATTAATGTCGTAAAAGTTTCACCTTTTTTTAGGTTCTTGATTTGAGCTCACTTGTATTTGAATTGAACCACTTTTGATATTGTTGGATTTATTTTGTTAAACATTCCATTCAACTATAAGTTTGTTGAACCTGGTGATCTTAAATTTAGCTATGAAAATTATCTCATCTAAAATGCAATAAGAATCATGCATGATCAAATAAATTTTATGGTGACATATATCAGCTTTCCCTTCCTACTTTTTTGATGTTAAAGCGTTTGTTGTCTGGAAAATATATGTTGAGAAATTTGAGGCATAAAATTATAATTCAAGAAAATTACATGGTGCGATCATCACTGGATGTTGACGTGGACCTCCTCTTAGGGCCATCAATCATGCAAGGTTTCCACAACTAGAATTTCAGTCATTTTTAAAACTAGTGAGTCAATTTGAGTTGGAGTTATTGAAAATTTAAACTATTTAAATTACTTAAAATTAATTATAGATGTTTCGTTGGGCTTTGAAAGTGCTAAAATTTGATTTGGAATATCAAAAATTGATAAAATAGACATAATCAGGCCCTCAATAGACCAAGCTACCATTGTTGCCAATGTTGTGAGTGTGTGCACTCGGTCGCATAGGCTTGTGCGCCCATGCATGCGCGTGTGCTTGTAGGGACTCCCGTAAATGTGCAGAGGTGCTTGTGATGCATGCGTGCAAGTCCGTAGTCACGTTGCGTGCACAATTAATTTTATTGTAATCACGGCACGCATCTCTATTAAGTGCATGGGCCTGTTTTTCATAGATTGAACTATGAGTATGTCTTTCACCTTCATTTATGGATCCCAATTTTATGTTGGTTCCAATTCCTTCTCTTAAAAGTTGTTAAACATTATCTTGCACCGGTAAAATATTTATCCTACTTGTAGGCTTTCGTGCATCTCTATTAAGGCTTTTGAATTGCGCTATAGATGAAGTTATTATTATTCTCCAAGGAATGCAATTCCTATGACAGCACTTCAGTCTTTCTTCTAAAACATGTTTGATTGTCTCAATTTGGATAGATTGAATTCTAAGTGAGATATCTTATATTTTAATGCTTTGATTTTTTTTTCTTGATGGAGATGAAATTTGGCTGCTAATATCGGTGATGTGAAACACAGTTATTAGTTTTGATTCCCCTGGAATCATTTGAAATATATTATAATCAAAGAAAAGTTACATTTTTTAAAATAATAACAAACTTCAGGGAGGGGAGGGGGTGTTGTGGGGGGTCGATGAAGATTGCATTGATATTATACAGATCTATTAATTTTAAAATTGATTGGGAAATAAGACATTTTCTTGTCCCTTTCTTTAATTTAGATTGCTTCATATAATTGTAAATTTGATTGATTTTGCAATTAAATTATTGAAACTAGTAATGCTTGACCAACTCTCCATTTTTGTGTGAGAGTGATCGATGTGTTTGAATGCTTCCTTTTCATAGAAGACTAAGGCTCCTATATATCTTTCAAATGTGTAAATCATAATTGTAATTTAACATGTTATAGTTAAGTCTTTGATTCAACAATAAAATATAGTGCCCATCCCCCTTCTAGCGGGAGCATATGATCTTTGAGGTTTTCATATGAATAAAACTTATAAATCTTCTAAGGCATTAATCTTCTGAAATTATTGAATAAACAAATCAACTTGCAATCCATGTTAGCATATATATGTAAAAAAATATTGCATTCCTTGTGAAGTTGGTGCCTTTTTAGATTCTTCTCATGGGTTTTTAGCTTTTCAAGAACTTTAAAAAATCTATGTGATCCGGGGCATTTAATTTTTGGGGTTTTTAAGGAATTTGTATCTTTTAAAACTTATGCCGCTTGAAATTTTTATATATATTTATATATTTTGTGATTATACCTTCTAAAATTTTTAAATATACTTGTATCTTTTGATACTTATATTATAAGATTTTGATAAATCTATTTCTTTTTAAAATGTTTATTTTTTAACTTTTTTTAAGAAACTATATTTTTTGAAATCCATGTTTTCTAAGTTTTTTTGCTAAGCGTGTATATTTTAATACTTTTAGTTTTCTGTGGGTTTTTGAAGAATTTCTACTTTCTAAGTCCTATGCCTTCTGAGATTTTTAAATTTATTTATCTTTTGATATTTATGTCTTCTGAGATTTTTAGATATAACTTATTTATTATGTTTATATCATTTAACGAGTAAAGATATTTCCAATCGCTTGCGAGTGAGAATTTTATTCACCATTAAATTTCTATCAATGCTATCTCTTGGGCATAATTTCTGTGTGTTAAAAGTAAAAATTTTATTTGTCACTTGCCTTCATGAGATCTTCCTAATGAAAATGAAATTCTTAACTATCAGCTTCTTTTGAGATTATCTCATAAGTATGCCTTTTAGAGATTTTGTATGTTATAATTTTATTTACTGATAGTAAAAAGTAATTTGAAAAATAAATCATTATCTTCTGAAATATAAATTCTCTTAAAATTTCAACCAACTGTGATCTTGTTGACCTCATTTTAGTGAGGTCTTAGGATATTCCTCTTAGACCCTAGGATCTAGCTTTAGGAGTTCCTTATTGACCATCTTAGAGGACTAGTACGGGACCACACCACTTAGAAAATTCGAGCCAATTCCTCACTCCTCCGAGCCTCACGGAACGGTCCCAAATCCTCGGCATTGCGGCTAAGTTGATTAGGACCGAACAAGTGAAACTCGAAGTCGAGTTCCTATACGAATAGGGGCGGACGACCCTAGGTGAACCGCTTCATGACGTTCGGATCACGCACACGGCAATTCGACACTTTTGGCTCGACCGTCGTCGAACTTTTCCGGACGATCCCGGATGACGAAACGGACCACACGGGTGCATCCGGGACGTCGACTTTAGCTAGAAAGGACACCCATATTGCTATGGTTTTGTACGCGAGCAAACGACACGAAAATCGATGCGCATTTTTTTTTAATTAGCGGGGCACGGGTTCGGACTCGGCCGGGTTCAATTTGAGCCGGCATAAGTCGAACACGAGCGAGGCCATTTCAAATTTCAAATTTTTAAAATTCAAATCGATCAGCTGATTCCTCTCGATTAAATTTAGTTAGGAATTATTATTTACTTAATAGAGTTGTCCCGGGATGGAATGCATTTATCTTCCCCGCCAAACCCGGCAGTAACGGATCTCCGTGAATTTGCGGGATAGAAATTCAGCCTAGCTCCTCCTTCCGGCATTTGACGCTTCCTACGCTACGCACGAAAGCCCCGTCTCCCTCTCGGCACCGCGGACAAAAAACCCACCATTGCCTCCTCCTCGTGCTCGAATAACCCCGCTTTCTCTCTCGTGCACGACACCGACGTCTTCTCCTCCTTGCCGCACCGAAATACAGCCGCATTCGCTCGCCTCTCCTCTGCACCGAACCGAAAAACATCGCTGCTCGAGCCTGCATTCCGCGCCCTCCTGCTCGTTTCTACTCCCTCACGCAGAAGCCTTCGCCTGCATTCGACCAATCCGCCGCTCGACGCCTCCCCCTGCTACGCACGGAATCGCCTGCTCCTCGCGACAAACCACTTCCTGCACCCAGCTCCTCCTTCCTTCCTCGCTCGCCCAGAAAAGCTTCCCTGCTTCACCTGCTTGCTCGCCACCGCTCCTCTCGCGCCGACGTTCTCTCACGATCGAAGCGACTCGCTCCCTTGCTCGACGTCTCTAGCACCGAAGCCCGTCGCCTTCTCCACCCGGCACGAAACTTCGCCCCTTCTTCTAGTAGCCCACACGGTACACAACAAGGTATATCTTCCCTTTTCTCTTTGCATTACGGGATTCCCACTCTTCTTTACAATATCTTTCGATTTTATTTGGCGGTCCAATTCTAGCCATAAACTCATCTGCCTACTACGATTGTTGAATCAGTTTTTCGAGCTTCCTGAAATATTTTCTGATGATTTTGAAAAGGAAACACTTCTTATGATTCATGTTTCAATGCTGTAACGTTATTTTCGTTCGTATTTCTTCGAGTAGAAATTTCTAACAAGCAAATTGAATTTCTTTTTCCTCATGTTGAACATACCATTGCTTACAAAATGTGTTCTTCCTTTCTAGACTTCCATGCATATGCTTTGAGAGGATTGGATTTTTTTTTTTTAGCAAATAAAAAAAAATTTCAGATTGCTTATAATTTATAATCTGTCATTTGAGCTTTTAAAAATAATATTTTGAGACTTTATTCTTGCATGTCAGTTTGGTAATTGTTTGCCTACTTTCGTGCTTTATATGATGAGCAATTTTATTCATCCATTTTGTTGGCAGTAGCCCTTTTTTTTATTATTATTTAATTTATTCTATCAGTTTAGTTTTCATAAGTTTCTATGTTGATGCCTAAGTCAAACGACAGGGGCTTTGTTGCTCAATATCACGTTACCTTTTGCATATAGTCAAGATGGATGGAAATAGTGGCATTTGATTAACCGTCAAATTTAAATGAAAACTTTATGGGTTGAAAACTTTGCGCATTCAGATTTGACAGATGTCCCTAGTTAAGCTTTGAGACCGGGATGTTTGAAGAATTGTGGAACTTCTTTACAATTAATCAGGTTCATGGTTGAGATTGAATGGTAATATTGGAACTGTTGTTCGGAGTTGTGAGAAGCCCCTTTTGCCTACTGATTTGGGTCTCATTCGATTATCATTTACATGCTTTTAAGCCCGGTTCACTTGCATTTTTTTTCCCTCTTGACTTTACTGGTTTTGGAAGTGAGTTAGTCTCTTTTGTTCGCTTGATTTATTTTTGTTCTCTTAAAACGGTTAAATCACAAAAAAAAGGAGAATTTCTGATTTAACTTAAGGAAGGGGAAAACATTCTTAATCACTGCAAACACAATTCACAGCATAGAGCCTCCTAAACCTCAGAGCACACCTTGCAGGTGAGCCCCATCCACCTAATCCTCAAGCATAGACTCCATGGACTGCAGAGCACACCCTGTAGGAGAGCCCATCCACCTAATCCTCGACGATAGAACTCACAGATTTTAGGAGCATAACCTCAGGTGAGAGCCATCCACCTAACCCACGAGCATAGGCCTCCTAGGACCTTAGGAGCACACCCTAGGTGAGAGTCACCCACCTAATTCACGACATGCGCCTCCTGGACGCTCGAGCACTCCCATGGTGAGTTAGACCCATTAACCTAATCCTCGAATACACAATGAACTGAGCACTCGACCCTAGTTCACAAGCCGTTCAAGACACTAGACACGGGGACGCACCGAGGCATGGTTCACCCTTCCTTAATTAAATCAATCGTGAATTCACTAAAATGAGCTTAACCAATATTGAACCCAACTGCACGAGATTTGAGTTTGAACAATACGACTCGGATCCTCACCGCGATTGGGACATTTGTTTAGGCACATATGGATCATCGGACTCGGTATAAGTCCGAGGTCCAGGTGGCGAGGCGATGATAATAATGCTTTATGTGTGCTTGTACTGAGGGATACGAGGGATAATAAGAATAAGTATCTCCTACTCGAGGACCTCCATGCAAAGGGAGAGAAAGGACCGAGTGATACTATTCGCGCGACTCTTGGTAAGATCGTTTCCCGACGATCTTAGGTCGTTAGTAGTCCTAACACGATTAGAGTGACTAGCCTGTGGACTATTATTTTACCAAAAAAAAAATAATAATAAATAAAACAAAAATCTCTTTTGCTTGTTAAAAAAAAAGAACTCTGCATAAAAACTTAAACAACAACTTTTGCATGAAAATCAAAGAATTTATTTCTTATAAAATATATAAAGGTCTATGGTTAGTCACTTGGATTGGGTTAAGGACTACCCTCCTTAGAGCGTCGGCTCGGTAACTCTTATCCAAGGTCTGAAAACACATGGTCAAGTCTCTGAGCCCCGCACTTTATCGATGTCTTATACCCGGTTCGGTCTTTTATATATGATTACAAATTTTATTTGTTATTTCTACGACTCGTTCCTTTTTGATCTTTATGCTTGGGTTCTCTTTTACATAATTGCTTCGTAAGTTTATTTCCGCAAATAGTATCATGTTTGAAATACAAGTCATACTAACGGTAGTAGATGCTGCAGTACGTTTTTACGGTTTATTTCAAATGAATTACTCAACTGTAATTTATTTTACCGTAGAGTTACTTTTCACGTACCTTTTATACACTTGCAATATATCTACTCTGCATGCAAAACCTGAACTGAAACTGAAACCAAAACAAAAATCAAACTCTGACACGAAGGCATTGGAATACACTTGACAAAATCATTTGAACTTTAGACATTAGAGACATTACTTTAATGAGAACTTGGAGAGACACTGCAGTAAGCGACGACGATGAGGAAGCGAAGCAAACCACGAGTGGAGGTCGTCGTCATTCTGCAACAACTTAACCATACCTAGTTTAAATGACAACATATAGGACTCGAGTAGAAGCTCGTCCAGTGTAGTCATGAACCCTCATTCTCCTTTTGAAGCTTCGTCAGCAACCGTGTTGCACAGCAGTAAGTCCTAACTCGCTTTAGGTTCCGAGGTTGTCGTACTGAGTACGACGTAAACCCTCATATCTCTGTGGCTATTGCGTGATGAGTATTATGCTAATGCGCAGTCTCAAATAATAAAATTGGCGATGATTAAACAATTAAATAATATCATCTCCAAAACGCAACGCACACCATGGATAGTTGGGAAGTCACCGAGCTCGCTCGGATCCGTGACATCCCCTACTTTTTCTTCCCTTTGGACTCCTGGAAATAACTGTTCCCATTTGAGCCACTCCCACTTGATTTTCCACGTCCTACCGTGAAAACCTAAACCCTTGAATTCTTGAAGACAAAACCACCAATCACTATCGAGAGTTTTCTCAAGTGACACTAGTCATTTGGGATGTAATTAACTATAGGGCTCGCATCATAGGGAACTTGAACTCGGATAAAATAAACCCTACCAAGTATTTACATTAGGTAGGGAAGCATCGTCTGGTCGCACATAAAGCGTTCGCGGATCAAACGGATGTCACGAGTCCTTTAGTTAGTATGATCGGGTCTACCGTCGCAAGATACATTACTTCTTTCGAGAAAGTGTATCATTTGTGACATCGGACACGATTATGCAAATTACTCTGGACAAATGAGATCCAGAGCGGTCTCATTTTTCAAAAATTAAAATACACTATTTTCAAAACTACTTTACAAAATTATATACCTTTTTATATTAAACTAAATCACTTAAATTTTATATTCTTTCAAAAATTGAAAAAAAAGCTGGCCGACAGATACCTAACCTCTTTAAGTTGCTTTAGTAATGAGATCTTGTATATGAAGGCATATAGGTTGTGGCAATATTTTTTATTCAATAACTTCAAAATTTTTTTGTCATGACTCATTGATCTTCTCTAATTTAAGATTGATGATTTTTATGTTATTCTTATAAATAACAATCTTGTTGGTCTTATAGTGTCAAATGTTCAATCTTAGCTGATTACTTCTTTCTATTGACTGTCTTTTTGAATAATGAAATGATAATAATAGGATTGATTTGTCTTTTGATTTTTTGTAGTGATTTATGCTACTTGAGATGTTTAGAATCATAGATCTCTATTAGAATATTAGTCCTAAATGTGTTTAATGAACTATAATTAGATGACTATGTTGATTCTGGTGAGAAAGATATCTTTGATATTTTGGTTGTTTTGGTTTTTTTTGTTGGGATAATTTTGCAATATTTTTAGAACAGATTATACAAATTATTTGCGATGTGTATTGGGAACTTTTGTAATAATATGAGCTTTTACTCTGTGAACAACCTTAAGTATAGGGATGAACTATCTCTCACATCTGCGAAGAATAAGATTATTTAAGATGAAGAAATCCAGCAAAAATAGCTTGTAAAATTCAAGTTGACAATTCTAATGTGATCTAAATATATCGAAAGAATCTAAAATGAATAAATAGGATAATCTAGTAAAAATCTAGCAAATCCTTAAATAGAATAGGAATATGCTTACTGAAGATTCTTTAATCTATAAAGATAAACTTTAATGCAATCTTCTAATTAGTTCATAAATGTATATATTGAATTAGGAAGATTGAATATGTTTTATAATTATCAAAAGAGATTAGAAAATAAATATGTTCTTGATTACGATTTAATTAATCTCAAAATCTCAACTTAGGAAATTCAAGAAAATTAGTATTAGATAGATCATAAATCCAAGGTATTTTCTCCTATTATTGAATATTAGAATCAAGTATTTAGTTGTAATTTTATAATCACTACAGTTGTTGAATGAAAACTTAGGGTACATTAAAAAAAAAAAGAAAAAGAAAAACTTAACGTAGTACAAATTACTAATTAATTTGTCAAAATTTATATTAAATTTCTTATAGGAATGATACTCTGCTCAACTCTATATTACTTATTGACATGTTCATTTACATTATATGCTAAATAACCAACATGGTTGGACGATAGTAGTCAGTTTACGGTGGTTGGATGATGGTCGTTGGTGATTGTCGAAATTGGATGTTTGGTAGAGCACAAGAGTTCTTCAAATGTCCAAACTCTTTTCAAATCAAGTCAAAGCGAGAATGATGATCTATTTATAATAATTGAGTGTGTTATTTTAGAAAATCTTGTCAAAACCTCATAATATTCCATCAAAGTTGATTTCTTTGATCATTGTTCGATCTTTCTGCATTTAATTGCCTTAGTGACTTCATACTTGATTGAATTTGACCTTGTCTGATTCCTTTAGCCAAGATGCTTTATTTGATTATAACGATATATGATTTGAAGATTGTTTGATTACTTTATTAATTTTCTGAAGGCTCATTTAAATTCAAATTGGTTCACTTTTGGCGTTATCGGATTTGCCTTATCAAGAGTGTTAAGACAATCTATTCAATTATTAATTTTTTAAAATTAGGGCTTGAACGATCTTGAATTTGACTCTTTAAGTGATCTCATCCAACATGCATCGAGAGTTGTGCCTGATCGACTGGATTTTTTTTGGTGACTTATCAATAAAATTTTAGTTAAAGATGAATGCATTTAAAAATTATGAAAATTTTTCTTTGGGAAAATATTAAATGAGGGTCTTATGGAATAGGCTACTTTAAATTCATAATGAATGGTATAATGTGGTATAATTTCGGTCTGAAAGATTTGCAATTCAATTACTTGTTAAGAAGATGCATGAAAGTAAGGTTTAACGTTCATGTGAGGTATCTATTAAATTGTAATGTTACCAGGGATTTTATATTGATTTGGTTAAGAAATTTTTTTAGTGAAGTTTTATAGAATATTAGGATGCCAAATAATTAAATAAAAAGCTTATTGGTACCAATATTTAAAAATAAATGGATGTTCAATATTATGCTAACTATAAAGAAATCAAACATATGATTCATATGATTCATATGATGAACCTATAGGTCAATCTATTGGAGCTTGCACTTAAAAATCACATCAATTTTTGGAGAACTAATTTGGCATCAAGCCAAAAAATAAAAATATCATGGAAGTATTTTTATGTTAAAACAATGAAGAAGTAGGTACAATAAATATAAGAATTCATATGGTGCACATTAAGTTTGAAAAATGTGTGCCAAAGTTACGTTGAAGTTATTAAAAATGTTTGATATAGTACAGACTTGTATTTGATTTAGTTATAGAATGACTATATTTTTCCATTGTAGGAGAATTATATTCAGGATTAATATTAAGTTTATTATCTTTTTCTTTTGCTTGAGGATGCTTTCCTCAAAGTATGGTGCCTTGGAGTTTTTTTTTCTTAAGATTATATGGCTCTAATTGGTGTGGCGTTAATTGAAAAATTTTAAAAATATACAAATTAAGAAAATAGTTAGAAGATTAAGTATATGGGAGTAGTAGAATAAGAATTGAATAATATTGCAATTTTAGTGATTTTAATCTTAAACGTTATTGCTCAATTTTATTAAAAGATAGTAAATTTAGGTGTTGGATCTATTATATAGAAGAATGACTATATAATTGAGACTAATTTGTAGATTTAATGCTAAGTGATTAAAATGAATACATGTCTTATGATTGTTTTATGATAAGACATTCTGTTTGAAGCTAATTTTATAAAAATGCAATTTTACTAGTATTATTGTACGTATCATGGTATTGGGCAGCAAAATACAGTGATAAGGATGGTAATGCACCCATTAGAGTAGAATGATTAAGTTGAGTTAGAGGATTATGAAAGTGGAAGGACAAGTGTAAGATAACATGAATAGAGGTTGTTCAAAATGATTTACGAAGAATAGATTTAAAATTTTTTCCAGCACTCAACATGACCAAATGGAAAATGAGGATTTATAAAGCTGGCTTCGAATAATTAAGATGAGCTTAGTGATGATGATGTACATACATGTGTGTAATTTATGTTGCACGGTCATGATAATGCACACAAACTGAATGAACATTTCATGTGAGCTATCTTCTAGTAGAAGTCTTGTTGGCTGATAAAATGGTGAGAATAGGACGGATTTAGCTTTTTTTGGTTGATACAATGCGAAAATGACAATGATGATGGTCAAAGCATCTACATGTAGCTACAAAATTGGCCATGTACTTCTAATACGAAGCTTAATAGGAGCCTAACATAGATCTTATGTCACTTATATTAGAGAAGCGTATGACCATGGGCCTTATAATCCCATCTTTTAAACAAGATGACTTTACAATTAAAATTTAGAACCTTAGATCTTGGAATGCCTGAGGGTCTTATTTTTTCTTCGATGGGCTTGATTTGACTTTATTGAATATACTAAAATTTCTTGAATTTGGTTATGTTACACTTGTGAATTTGGCTGAGTCTACCGACTAATTTTGAGAAGACATATTAAGCCCTCAGTATTTTATGTTAATCTTATGATTGGTTCATAATATTCTAACACTTGTGGTTTTATTTATAAATTTATTAGTTAGTTGATCTATATGTCGGATTCACTCAGATTGAAGTGGGTTTCATACCATTTACTATTATCTAAAAGAGCTTTCTTCAATTTAAAAAATATATCGGAAAGTCTGAGAATACTTTAAAAATCTTTAGAAATTATATGCCAGTTTAGAAAATTTGATAGATTCGATGGTTCCAGCACAATGAACCGAACACACTTTAATACACTTTATAAAGGGACTCACTTTTTAAAGAAATTTTATGATAATTTAAGGCATTTAATTATATTTTTAAAGTTTTTGCCTTATATGTCGCTTCACAACATTCAAGCTCGATTCAATTTAATATCCCACCACTAAATACTGGCAATTTTCATCACAAAAATTGGATTTAAATTTCCAGCCAAAAGAACAAATAAATATTCTGAGTCCAAATCCAAAATATTTAATATGGATTGAAAATATAATTTTAACTTTAAATGATAATATAATGAAAGCTGGATTTTATGCTTACTGATAAAAGACATGTTCACGAGCACTTAGATATTTTGTTTCAACCCTTCCTTCTATGCACCAGATGAATAGTCTATTCAATTCTAGCACACATCTACCTAGCAGACCCTGCCAGTTAAATCACTCATGCCATGTACGATGGTTCCTTGATCAACACCTGGTCTTACAAACTTCAGCTTTTTATCGGATTTCATTGAAGATGAGAGCCCACCTTACATTTCTTGTCGGACCTTCCGCCATGAAATCATTACTAGCGGTATCGGCTCACTAGAAGCATCATCTTAAATTTGAGCTTGCCACAGGAGCTTAGTTCTGCTAATTCTTCTCCTTCTTTTATATGATTCCTTCTAATTCTAGTTCTTATGGGATTTACATACATACCACTCAATTCATATGTATTTACATATCTAAATTTCAATTTTTACATACATGCCTCATACCTATGCATGAAAGGTGTAATTTACTTTTTAAAAGTTAAAATAGTGGTATTTTTTATGTGATACAAAAGATTTGGGTGGTATAAATGTAAAAAAGCAAACTTTATATCTTAAAAATGTAAAAACGTAAGAATTGGGTGGTATGTATGTAAATGCCCGTATTTTGTTTTGATTTCCAGTTTATATTCCTATCCTTATAATAGCTAAAATAATTTATTTTTTCTCTTGTATCTCTCTTTGCACAGTATATTAAAAGAAACTCTTCAGAGTTCTGAGAAGTATAAATATTAGAAACGAATTTGCCAACTTTCTCTTTAGCAAATATATATATTTTTGAACAGTCAGCTATTTTTTTAACTGGATTATCACCCACAGCATTAAACACTACAAACAGAAACCCAAATTATGACAATTTCTTTCATATATGATTCACATTATACCTTAGGTGCCAAGACTATGGCAGTGCAGTGATTTCTTTGCAATAAGTTCTGTAAATTTCTTTAGAATTTTTAGCTCGGTAATGACAGGTTTCTCCAGTACTTCAACATGGAGTTTGATTATTATTTTTTATATTGTTGATCCCTTACTAATATCAAATGCTATAAGATGCTGATAATGCCAACAAATTTCATTTTGATTATTTCATCTTTTTAAAATTTATAAAATATTACTCTAATAGCTTCGTTATCATAATATGTATATATAACCTCTCTTGTTATGCAAGATCATGTGACAAGTATTACATATGTTTTGTTTATCAAAACGTGTGCCCTAAGACCTTGAGAGATTCATATCCAATCATTGATGTTAATGTTCCCACATGAGAGATATTGATTCAAAGAGCGCAACACTGCTTTCTACTTAATTTTTTGATATGTTTCGTAATATTCAATTAGTTTTGAATTATCTATAAAGCATCATGTGTTTAATGTTGATCATGCACTTATTTTCTAAGCAAAATGATATGAGATTTTTATGGCATATGAAGTTTATTTGTTTTAATTAAAAAAACTTTAATTTTATAAGCTTTGCATTTATTTTTATTTAGTTATGTAATCTTCATAGTATTAAGATTTTGTATATGATTTAAAATTCATTTATCTCTGCTTGTCCTCATCTTTTATTTGATTTGGCATCGAGCCATTTGATCGATGTCTAGTGATTAATATTTCCTTAGCAATTATTATGTTTGATTGGGATAGATTGCGTTGTAGTCTAATGATTCAAAAGCCCTATAACTTTTTAGATTTTATAATGCTAAGTAAGTAGTACTGCTTGGCGTGCGGTAGAACCTAGGTAGTGCTTCTCTTCCTTAGAGAAGAGTAGGGGTTATACCTTCAATATCTTGTTGCAATAGCCTTCTAATCTCTTGCAGTGGACATTGGGAAGTACTATTGATAGCCATGGGAAGCATTTGGGGTACTAAAACCACATGTGCTTAAGTGACATCGAATTTCATTTGGAGAGAAACTGTGGAATGAACTTATGGTTGGAGCTGGCGCTTGAGTTTGGGAACCTAATTTGATAATCAGCAGCTAAGGGTAGCTTTTGATTTGTCCCAAGTACCACCTACAACTAGTCGAGCTTCCATGGGCATGGATGATTTGAATAGCACTAATCAAATGTTACTTAGGCTCAATCCTGGTGAAGTGCACTCAATGATGAGTTTGGCCAAGTACGAGGAGTAATTACGACTTAATGCTTGATTGAAAAGGATTCAGTGTTTTTGGCTAATTGGATGCAGTGTGCTTGGCTTCACCCAATTTGGGTATGAATGGATTATGGGTCTGTTTGGGCAGCTGCAATTGTTTAAAGAAGCAGTTGTGATGCTGCTGTAGAAGAAACTGTTTTTTAAAAGCAACAGTGGCTATTACAAATTTATTTTATTTTCAAAAAGTCAGACCGCAACTTTCTGGTAGCCACCACAGTTTAACAACTCAGGCTGAAAAAAACAACTTTCTACCACAAAAATTTTTAAAAAATAGTAAGAAAGTAGTTTCTCAAACATAACTATGGTGATGGTCTAAAAAGCAAAACAGAAAGAAAGCTGTCCCAAACAGACCCCAAGTTAAGTGGATTTGGTTTCAATTTGGATTCTCTGTTATAGCTGTTTGTTTAATTCTTCTTAGCTTTCGTTGAAGTTAGTTTCTTATGAATTTTGTATTGAATTGGACTTCTGGTTAGGTTAGGTGTTCTTAATGGATTAATTGAAATCAATCAAATTGTAATTTTGCGATTTAGATTGTGGTATTACTTGGTTTAACAATTTAGGATTTAATCGAGCTTTAAATTAGACCAACTTGGATTAAACTCAGCTAAAGTTTGCTTAATTTGCAGTTTAGATTAGTCAACTAATATGATCTTTAAATTCACTTGGGTCCATTCAACTACCTTGGCTCTAGTATAGCTTAAGAAGACTTAGATTTAACCAAGCGTGTCTAATTAATCATGGTTACATCTATTAGACAATATTTTATTTGATATTGAATTGTGCTGGCTTTGGTTAGCTTATGTTGACATATTTACCACCAAATGGTTGCATGCCACCAACTAAATCTAATGAAGCTCAACATTAACTTTTAGAGACCCAAGGCAAAAGTCAATCTGCTTTATAGAGCTTAATGCACTCATTCCAGATAGCCTTGAGCTCACTCAATTTAAGTCAAACCACTTCATGTATTATTTGGGTCTCATCAGACCATGCTTATTTTGTTCATTCCACAATTTTGATATTGTAATCAATTTAACGTGCAAATATAGTATTTTTGAAGCTCCATATCAGCTGTGGGCGTTCTTAGTAGGATTATGTAATTGTAGACATAATACATCCACGTTTGTTTTTTTTTTCTGTTTCAATTGGGGATTATTCCTAGTACTTATTGAAACTTCAATTCTTATGTATTTACTTATCCAACTCCTAAACTTTAAGTTTTACACATATCCCACTCTATTTATACATGAAAAGATATATTGCAGCTTTTAAAAGTTAAAACAGTGGTTTTTTTGATGTGATATGAATGATTTGGGTGGTATAAATGTAAAACAAAAGTGAAGTTTAGGTGTTACATATGTAAATAGATAGGAATTGTGTGGTATGTCTGTAAATTTCTTTTGAAAGTTTTGAGTATGAGAAGCTTTTTTATGATTTACAACAGAAAGAAATGCAAGAGCCTGGAAGAATGCTTACCGAGGAAATCTCTCGTCCAAAGCCAGCTGCTAAGAAGAAAGCTTCATCTGCCACCAAGAAGGCAGAGGCTGAGAAAGCAAAAGCAGGTTTTGCTGGTTCACTACAGCCAAAGAAGACCTCGAGAAGAAATCCGAAAGCCGAACACTTCCAGCATACCGACGGTTCTGCTTCAGAATCTCTGCCGGATTCCTCCTCATCCTTCGGCGGCGGCGACTATCGAGGACTGAGACACAAATATCTTTTGTTAGAGGAAGAAGGCCTCTCTTTGGATCGAGCACTGAGTATGGTTGAAACTGAAATCAATGCTCTAGAAAACGATAAGTTTAAGCTTCTGGACCAACTTGTTGTCTTGGAAGGTCTCATTGATCCATCAGAACTCAAATCTAAAGAGAATTGATGCAAGGCATTTTGATTTGTTGTCTTGGAAGGTCTCCTAGTCACATAAGGCTTGTATATATGGTGTTTCACTCAATTGTCTTATAAAAAGAAATCTATTTGAAGTTTTATATGTTTGTGGTGGTTTTGTATTATGTCTCAGAACTGCTTTTAGCTGATGTATTTTCTGATGATGTTTAAATATCAATAGATTATTGCATGTTCTGCTTGTAATTCTTTAATTAACATATTGCCAAGGCTAAGTAATGCCGTTAATGTAGAATAATTTTTACTGTGTGTGTGATAGTAGATCAAATTTCATAGATTGTGTGATAGTAGATCAATATTTTAAACAACAACAAAAACAACAGCAACAGGAGCAATATAATTATTATTATTATTATTATTATTGATAATATTTTAAAAAATATTATGTGCAAGTTCAATGGATTTGATTTTAAAAAATTGTAAAATAGTATCTTCTATAAGTTAAATTATCATCATGCTTGATCAAATGTGGTTAAATTGGGTTATCAAGGATCTATTTGGGGTAGCGGTTGTTGGAAGAAGTAATTGTGAAGTTGCCGTGAGAAAGATATTCGCGTAATAGTATGTCTATTTGAAATGGTCTACTATTTGGAATGGTCTATGGTTAGTTGCTACAGTTAGCAACTTGGCTCTATTTTGTCCTTTTATTGTACTCTCAATAGTTTGGGTGCTACATTTTCGCAAGCATCGATGTTGTTATACTTTTTAATTGGTTTCTTAACATTTTTCTCTTTATGATTGTTGTCTCTTTTTAGTTGGCAAACATGACGAGGGAGAAGTTGGTCACGATATCCACTGTTAGAGGGAACTCTGTTTCTTTCCCTCCGAGCGTCTTCTATGATCCTGAGGTTGTCATAACTTTCAGTTTCTTCAAGTAGTCAATTCAGATTACCATTAGTAATCCCACATCCGCTGAGTTGTCTGCTATGTGGCCTACCCCTCGAAAGGGGAGTCAAGCACATCGAGTTGTTCTTGCTGCAGTGGCTCGCGTCGAGCCTGTCTCATTTGCGAAGAAGTGGCCAGCACCCGATAGCAATGTGTTGCAGTGTCCATCAGTCTTTTCCAGGCCATCAATCCATTCCTCCGTATTTTCATGGATCCCTCTGCCTTCAGCAGGGGAGTCTTCTCACAGCACTGCTGCCTACTTCTGTCCTTACTACAAATCAAACGCTCGTCGCTCTGGGTCCATCTGAGGCTACTCCTGCTCCAAGATTGGGCAGGAGGGCTCGAAGGACTAGGAATAGGTTGATGCAGACCCAACAATAGGTTCCTTCTATTGTTCAGGTTCCAGTCCAGGTGAAGTCTTTGATTCCCCTGGCTAAGAATCAGTTTGCTATATATATTTTTTTGGTTGTGTGGATCACGTCCCCACTAGAATTGCTAAGAGGCACAAACAGCCTTGAGACACGCGCTCTTTTATTTGTTGTTTAGGTTGACCGTTCAACCATGAGTCTTATGATGAAGATGATTTCCAGGATAGTTTCCTCCGTACGGGGAAAGGGCCAATTTCCACGGAGAAGCTCCTGACCCGGATCTCAAACACATCTGAGCATATCATGGAGCAGCTCCTTTACATTCCTTGCTTATGATGTTCTCGTTGTAGCAGATTGGGGTCCTCCCATCGATCCACTGCAACACCGAGGTACTTTTGCAATGTGGTACAGACTGTGGAACCCGTTCAAGAGTCTCAAGTGCTCAAGATATGGAGCTTGATGGGGATGTGCTGGAGCTAGGTTATGTTTTGTTCACTACTACCTCTATAGAAGCCTTGGCTACATCTCTTGATGTATTATCTTCAGTTGACAGTAATAAAAAGATAGATTTTTTTTTTCTTTTGCTTATTGCTCTCCTATTTTGATTAAATATTCTGTGCATACTATTTTTGGTAGTGGGGCGAGATCTGGGGTTCATTGTCGTTGAAACTCCCCTCCTTTGTACTTGAGAGATGGGCTACCGCTCTCCTAGGAGGAAGTGGGGTTGAAAGGCTACCACCATCTCACCTCTTATGCTTCCACCTCCAGTTCCAAAGACTACTATTTTAATCTCGGTGCAAGATGTCCTTCTGTCAATCGTAGTTTGGAACTATCTCGGGATATCCCCAAGGACGAGCTTGAGCTCGATCCCGAGGAGGACCTGTCTGGGAAACATCCCAATGTTCCTAACTATCTGCTCGAAGAGGATGACCTCCTTACTGAGGAATTACATGATCTTGAAATGGCAACTCGATATGTCATGGTAGTGACCACTCATGGTCAAGGATCCACTTCTGATGACCTAGCTTTTGATCTTAATGTGGCTGATCATCATAAGTCCGCAAAGGTTCAAGTTGTCCTCCCAATCAATTGCTCTACTCCTGAGGAGACTATCGCCCTTCTACAAGGCTACATAGCCATCCTCACTACCCAGATTACTGTGTTACATGACAATTGGGTTGGGTTCGATGTAGTCTCACCTCCTATGCAGATAGAGACACATCTTGTGATACCCGTTGCGCCCCTTGAACCTGCGAGGCATGTACAAGCTACTTCCTCTGATGCCACCTACAATGAGCAAGGATCTTCTGACTTAGACATGCAGTCCTTAGTGGATGCAAAAATCAAGGCAACAATAACAACTCGATAGAGGGAGGCTGTGGCTCAAAGGGTTTAACCTTACTGAGGTGTAGACAAGTGTGCTAATATTTCTTTATAATTTGCAAAGTTTTATGGATTAGATTTCACTTTAAGTATTGTATTTTTATGTTTTTATTGCAGGTACAAAAGGTAGTTGAAGTAATATGAAGGAGACTTGGAGCAAAGAAGCATATTAAGGACTTACACCTAGGCATTGGACCCTGACTTGTACAATTAGAGAAGTTTGCGCCTAGGAACCTAGGTGTCAAGCACTGGACGCTTAGGTACCCCAATACAGGAGCCTAGGCACCGGACCCATGGGCGCCTAGGCTTCCATGCCTTCTACAACACATAGAGAGACTGGAGCCTAGGCGCCAACAATTGCCTGGAGCAGTTTTGTCAGTTCGGGAAGCCTATCGTGAGGAGTTGTGTAGGAGTATGTGGAGTGATTTTTATGCTAATTAGTATATTCTATATATAGCCATGTATCAGAGACTTAGGATTAATTGATGAATGTGGAGGGATTGATGAGAGTTGGTCATTTCGAGGGTTAGCTTGTTGTAGAATCCTTCTTCTTCTTATAGTGCAGAGAATAGTGAGAGCCTTTAGAAGCAGCAGCCCGGGTTCAGAAGGGGTCTTGGTTAAGCATCATTAACTCATTGTAAAGGAGAGGAAGATAAGTCTTGGTTTTCTTTATTGTAGTATTTCATTTGCAAACATTTGGATAGTGGATTTTACTTGTTTCAATAAATCTGTGTAGTATCTTCTCAAGCTTATTGAGTAGATTTATTTACCTTACCTTGTGATGATTAAGTAGTATGTATAGGACTTGAAAGTGCTTTTAAATTACTTTTTTTTCAAGTTTGAGGATTAACCTTTAGATCTTCATTTACTTTTCATTCTGGCCACGTGAAATGTTAAAATATGTTGTGAACCATAATGACTCGGGAGAGCTATGCTAGAATCAATTAGGTTGGTCACATTGAACTATGAGGTATAGGTTGATATGTCTTGTAGGGAGATGCAAATGTTAGGGAAATATGCTTTGATAGTTTAATTACGAGATGGAAGGAATTAAATTCATTTTAACCAATCTTTTTTAAGCACTCGGGAGAGATCAAAGAAGAGTATTGCTTCTTTTGTCACTAGCCTATTATATAATTTGCACTTTACATTTCCAATACTGCACTTACATCATAACAAGGGAGGGTATTTTTAGAACCTAATATTCATCAATTCAAACTGCGCCAAGTGGATTTCTATAGGATTTACACTTTACAATTGCTTTTGATACTTTAAGATTACTTCATAGGATTCTAACACAAACTAAATTACAGGCTAGGAACAAAATCAATAGGTTAGAACTTTTCCTAAGCCTAACTCTCGCTTATTATGGGATCAACATTCCAGACTCTAAAATATGATATTACTGATATGACACGTGCACTTGTGTGAGCTCCATATGTGTGGTTTCACTTGGAAGCGGATATCAAGTTTTTGGCGTCGTTGCTAGGAAATGACGACGCAGTTAACTTGAGAGAATTTTTGTTGAATCACTAGGTCATAGACTTTGAAACCTATATTGTTAATTGTTTGTGTTTAATTGTGTCTCTATTTGTTCAACAAGAAAAAAAATTTTAAAATACTTTTGTTTGTTTCGTGTGACTTGTTTATGTGTGTGAATCTTACTTATTAGGATTTTTAGTTCGTTTATGCGTAGTTCATGATCTACTAGACTTTATCCATATGATTCTTAGCTAGAGAGAACTATTTGGAGAATTATAAAATAGAAAAAACTCCACCAACTTGTAGAAGAAATGGCGAACAACCCACAAACCAATCTAGAAATTCATGAACCAATTCATGATTGCCATGATGCACATAAACCATTAAGGGATTATGCTAATCCTTCGAAAATCACTTAAGTATTCAAACCCCTACCGTAGAAGCTAACACATTCGAACTGAAGCCTGCTATCATCCAAATAGCGTTGAACAATAAGTTCAGGGGAACCCGTGTGAAGATCCCAATTTACACTTAGCATGTTTCTTAGAACTTTTCACTACATTCCGCTATAATGGCGTATCCAAGTATATTGTTAGGCTTAGAATTTTTCGTTTCTCTTTAAGGGACAAAGCCATAATGTGGTTAATCTCATTAGCACCAGGATAAAAAAAAAACGTGGAGTGACTTAGCCCAGAAATTCTTAGCTAAATATTTTCCACCTTCAAAGAAGGCTAAACTTAGGAATGATCTTACTTCATTTTTCCAGCATTATAGTGAGTCGATTTACGAAGCTTGGGAACGATTTAAGGAACTTCTTAGGAAGTGCACTGTCCGATTGGTTGATAATTTAGACTTTTTACAATTGTTTAGTATGATCTCTTAGGTCTATCATTGATGTCGTCTCTGGTGTTTTTCTTATGTTAAAGCTATTTAGTGCAGCCTATTCTCTGATAAAGGAGATGACTAGCAACAACTTTCAATAGCCTTTTGAAAGAGTAAACCCCAGAAAGGTATCAAGTGCACATGACACAGACATGCTTTCAATTTTAACTTTTCAGGTAGTTACTATATCTAGGAAGCTAGAACAGTTAAAGATTAACCAACCACAAGGACCACAAGTCATTGAGGAAAATTCATTTGGACAAATGGTTGATGCTTCACCATTTGAGACCCTAAATGCGATTAGCAGCAAAATGAACAAACCTTATTCCAACTTCTATAACCCCAATTAGAAGAATCATCCTAACTTTAACTGGAATAATAACAAGGTACCAGAAACCAACAATGGAGGAATTACAAAACAAATCCTTTTGGGAATTGAAACAATCAGGGTCGTTCTAACCTGAGATATTTTTATCATCCTGGTCTTAATACAGACCAACAATTCAAGGAGAAGAAGTTGTCCTAGGAGGAAGTTTTATTTCAAATGAGGAATCAGTTACACAACCAAAGTGTAGCTATTAGGAACATAGAGAACTAATTAAGAAATATTGCAAACTTACTTAGCAATCAACCTCAATGAACTCTTCCTAGAAATACTGAAATCAGCCCTAAGAGAAGAATAGTGAGCACGTGAATGCAATCGAGTGGGAGTGGAAGAGAGTTGGAGATAATAGTCTATAAAGATTCTAAAGTAGATAGAATGTGGAAATTGAACAACCCATGGAAGACCTTTCCAAAAATTTTATCTTGTATTATAAGTGATCTCTCTCTCTCTCTCTCTCTCTCTCACACACACACACACACACACACACACACACACACACACACACACACACACACACACACACACAAACACACACTCACACAAACATAATGTAAATTTATTAAAAGAAACTTAACATTTTATAATCTATCAGAAATATCTCATCACATTCAAAATAATATCAAGGAATTATTTAAAATGGCTACAACGTTTTATAAAGATGGAATTTATTGTTGAATATATATATTTTTAAATTAAGGTATGTGTTATAAATATTTTATTTTAAAGTATGAATAACTTTCTTATAGTTATCTTATTTTATCAAATTTGGTTATAAAAAACAAATTTTCACAAAAAAAAAAAAAATAGAAATAATGTTCCTAGTAGTAACCCAAAGGTGTTTCCTACCATTAAGGAGTTGATAGCATTGAAATCTCTAAAATAAAAGGTGGAAGGGCAACTATACCATAGCTAATCAATTGTTCCTTGAAAATTTTTCAAAGTGTTCTTAAAAATAAATTTCTTTATTTCCACATAACAAATATGCTTTGTTCAATTCAAATAAATAAATAAATAAATAAATAGAAAAAAAAAAAAAAAAAAACGAACCCAAGCAGTTCCTTAATGTCCATAACATTTCATGTCAACTGATACAAGAAACACAATATAAATTGATCCAAGCCAACTATGAAGCAGAAGGCACCTATAGCCATATTATTTGACCAAATTATGAGGTCTACCAACAACCTGAATCAAATAAAGTTAACTACTGTTGAACTGAATCAACAATATAAAAAAAAAAAAAAAAAAAAGCAAAAGCACCCTCTCAAAAGAATGATTAAACCTTTAGTTTGTAAGTAAACACTCTCCCTCATCACTTTGTGTAATCTATGATCCCCTCATCACTATATATAAATAGCAGTATGCAAACATATATGCTTAGAAGCCAAAATTTAGCCAGCTAACAGAAAAGGATATATAATTTCCAGCAAAGAATAGACCTACAAGTGCAGCTGCAACGCACAAAGCCCATATCCACGTGGACATCTTCTTCTTCCCTCTGTTCCTTAGAGGTAAGGGGACTGGTTGAACCTTGCTGCTGTACTTATTCAATGCTGCTGATGTTCTCCTTCTAGATCTCTTTGAACTTGCCATACTGTTGCTTTCTTGTTCCTCAGGAGCTTCTTGTGAAGCAGTTTCAGTAGCAGATGCAATGTCTCCTTCCACGCTTCCAGCTTTTTCTGATGAGCTCTCTTTCTTCTTCTCCTTCTTTGATCTCTTCTGCCAAAAAAAAAAAAAATTTCAAAATTGTTCAACAGAGTTTTATGTAAAATTTCATTTGCAATTACATTAACTTACTAGTTCTCTTAGTTCTGCATCTTTTTGTGCCTTGTATTCAGCTTTGGCTTGGGCCCTCTCAGCTTTTCTTCTTTTTCTTTCCTCAGCCTCCTTGGCCTTGGCCTTCTGTTCCATTCTTAGCTTTTCTTTCGATTCTATTTCCTCCCTTATCTTTCTAAGCTCTTCTTCCTTTCTGGCCAGCTCCTCTGCTAACCTGGCCTGCTCCTCTTCCTCTTTTGTGAGTTTTTTCTCCACTTCCACCTCTACAACTTCCTCAATCGAAGAAGCAACCACCGAGGCAACATTGTTCATAGTAGGTTTGGAGGGTAATTTTGATCTCGCCATTGGATTAGTTGGAAGTGCGGGTTTGTTAACTTTATGTGGGTGAAGCAGTAGTTCCTCGCGGACAATGATAGAAGCAGGAGAGCTATTTGTAGGAGAAACATGACTGGGATATACAGGCTTCGGATCATTCGGACCAAGGGTCCTTCCATCTAAAGTCCCAAATTTTCTTAAGATATTACTGACATTGGATTCAACATACTGTTTTCGGAAGTCATCATCTTCATTCCATAACCGCATAATTCGTTCCACCTGGATGAAAGATTAGGTTAGTACGTTACCTTGTTAATTAAGGGGCCAATTGGGATAAATTTTGCTTTTTGATTTTTTATTTTTGCATATGTTTTGATTTGAAACAAAATAAATTCATGTTTGTTCTTAAAATACTCAAAACACTTGGGCTTATTTGATATCGCTTTTGTTTTTGTTTTTTATTTATTTTTATTTTCTTTTATTTTAAAAATATGTTTGTTTAGTGCCTTGTTTTGCATGTTCTTATTTTTTTGTTTTTAAAAATAAACTAGCTTGTTTTTAGAAACATCTAAAAGTTGTTTTAAATGTTTTTAAAAGCAACTAAACATATTATATTGTACCAAATACATTTTATTTCAAAGCAAAACATAAAAAAATAAAAATAAAAATAAAAAATAAAAATAGAAATAGAAAACAAAAAATCAGAAGTGTTGGATTACTTTTTTTTAATTTTGTGTTTTTTTTTTGTTTATTTTTTGTTTTTTGTTTTGTTTTTTTTTTTATGTTTTGATTTGAAACAAAATATATTTGGTATGTTTGTTTAAGATATGATTGTTTTTTATAAACACTCAAAATGCTTAAATGTTGTTTTGAGTGTTTTCGAAAACATATTAATTTATTTTCAGAAACAAAAAATAAAAAAAAAAGGTAACCACACGAACATGTTTTTAAAAACAAAAGAAAAAAATAAAAATTGATCCCAACATTTAAAAATTATTTTGAGATTTTTCAAAGATATTAGAAACAGAAACATTAAAATATATTAAATACAAAGGAAATAAAATAAAATTGATCACAAACAAGCCCCAAGTGATTTAAGCTGAGAAAATAAGTCACCTGTTCAGTGCAATGGCGTTCAAGAGCCTCTATGTCTCTTGAGGATGCATACTTCTTTGCAGCTTGCCTGTCATCCATGTACTTCCAGTAGTGTTCCATCTATGAAGTATAAAGAAGTGACATATTAGGTCACTTTGGTGAGAAAAGATAAATTTATGCGAGAGTTCTTCTAGCATGAAGATAAAAAAGAAAAAAAAGTCATGTCAGAAAAGCATGAAGTGTATATTTTGTGATAAAGCAAAAACAATGTTAAGAAAGATAATCTGCTTTCATAGAGGGTGATTAGAATGGATCTACTTCACATTTAAGTTATGTAAGTTAAGAAAATTATGGTGAGGTTACAAACATTATAAATATGAATGCCTTTAACAACATCCAATTATTCAAACTAAGCATGAAGGCAGATGATTATCGAAATGTTGTCAATTTTAATAGCATATTATTTCAAGAAAAGCTCAAGGGATTAAAAAAAAAGGAGATTAGTATATCTTGCTATAACCTGATTGGCTTAAATGTTTGAAATTTCTGAAAAATCTTCATGGCAAGAATAGATAACTTGTCTGAATTTCTAATTGACAGATATTTCAATCAAAAGAAGCTGCTATATAAACGGGATAGATGCAAGGCATCTTAGCCTAATTGTTGGGAGCTTAGTTTTTCAATCAAGTAGATCTGAGTTTAAGACCTTGCATATGTAGGATCCAAGCACTTGGGTGTGTGAAAAAAAAAAAGAAATAAAAAAGGAAAAAGGAAAACCGGACAGAACAGTTGATGGCAGAAGCATCAAGCGAGATTTATAAAATATTAAGTCACTGTTTGGGATCACTATTGGCTTTTGTTTTTTATTGTTTATTTATGCTTTGTTTTGATTATGTTTTTACTTAAAATGAAACTAATTTGAAATATTATAATATGATCACTTGCTTTTAAAATTATAGTACTAAGATTTTTAATATTACAAGTGCTTATGCTCCTCAAGTTGGTTTAGATATAGGCTCTAAAGATAAATTCTGGAATGATCTAGAAGACTTAATATACTTGATACCCCTTGAAGAAAAAAATTTTATTGGAGGAGATTTAAATGGACACGTCGGTAGAGTGGTAGAAGATTTCGAAATATTCATGGTAAGTCTACGGTTATGGAGCGATTAATGAAGAAGGTAGAGCGATTTTAGATTTTGTTTTAGCGTATGATATGATTATTACTAATACTTTATTCAAGAAAGAGATGAACGATCTTATTACTTATAAGAATGGATCTAATAAAACACAAATTGATTATTTTCTCATGAGAAGAAGAGATCGTCGAGATTGTAAGGATTGTAAGGTTATTCCAAGTGAACGAATTAAGTACTAACATCGATTATTAGTTCAGATTTTAAGATGAAGAGTTGTAAAATAAAGAATACTGTGATTCAACATCGTAGAATAAGATGAGAGCACCTAAAAGACACAAATAAAATTATTTTTATGAGTAAAATTCAAGATTTAAATATTTGGGATGTTCATGAAGACGCTGAATGTTATGTGGGAAAAATTAACTAATACTATTAAACAAGCTGGTAAAGATGATCTTGGAGAATCGAAAGAAAAGTTTCATAAATAAAAATAGTTGATGATGGAATAATAATGTACGAAGAAGATAAAATATAAGAAGTTAGGTTATAAAAATTGGTTTAAATGTAAAAGCGTAGAGAACTGGAAAAATATAAAACGGCTACAGTGAAGTGTAAAGAATAATACGTGACGCTAAAAATTCTGCTTTTAGTGATTTTTATAACATGTTAGATTCAAAGAAGAGTGAAAAATATATGTATAAACTAACTAAACAAAGAGAAAAGAAATGTAAAGATTTAACTCAAGTAAAATGAATTAAAGATGAAAATCGAAAAGTCTTTTCTTAGAAAAAGATATTCAACATAGGTGGGTGAGTTATTTTGATAAACTTTTTAATGATGATGCTTGAAAGTACGATTGACCTAGTGATCTTAATATCGTTAATAATAATAAAACTTTTCATTTTTACCGTCGCATTAGTAAAAAGAAGTTGATGAGGCTTTAAAGAAAACCAAGGGGAAGTCGTCAGGACTCGATGATATCCCAATTGAAGTGTGGAAATGTTTAGGTGATTTGGGGGTTTCGGCTTACTAAACTTTTTAATATTATTTTAAAAACTAAAAGGATGCTCGAGGAGTGGAGAAAGAGCATTTTGGTCCCCATTTTTAAGAATAAAGGAGATGCACAAGAGTGTGCAAATTATAGAGGAATTAAATTGATGTGTCATACTTTAAAATTATGGGAGAGGGTAATTGAACATAGGTTAAGACGTATTACGAAGATTTCTCATAATCAATTTGGATTTATGCGTGCGTGTCTACCATGGAAGCTATACATTTATTGAGAGGTTTGATGGAGAAGTACGGAGATAATAAGGAGGATCTACATTTGATTTTTATTGATTTAGAAAAAGCTTACGATAAGGTTCCTAGAGATGTTCTTTGGAGAGTCCTCGAGAAGAAAGGTGTTGATATGACTTATATTCAAGTCATTAAAGATATGTATGCTAGAGCCGTTACATGTGTTCGAACCGAAGAAGGATTGACCAAGTATTTTACTATTTCGTTGGTTTACATCAAGGATCGGCTTTAAGCCCATATCTTTTGCTTTATTTATGGATGGTCTTACCGGGCATTTACAAGAGGATGTACCTTGGTGTATGCTTTTTGCTGATGATATCCTCCTTGTGGATAAGACAAGAGAAAAAGTCCGGGAAAAACTTGAATTATGGAGGTCTACATTGGAGTCTAAAGGTCTTCGTTTGAGTAGAACTAAAGCTGAATACATGGAATGTAATTTTAGTAATAGTAGGTCTAGTGACGACGAGTGTAACTTTGGGTGATCAAATTATTAAAAGGTGTGAACGATTTAGATATCTCGGGTCCATTGTTCAAAGCGATGGTGATATAGATGGGGATGTTAATAGTAGAATTCAGGTTGGTTGGTTGAAGTGGAGGAATGCGTCCGCTCTATTGTGTGATAGAAAAGTACCGCTTAGATCGAAAGGAAAATTTTATAAGATGGTGGTGAGACCTTCAATGCTCTATGGTGCTGAATGTTGGCCTTTAAAAGAGAAGCATAATGTTAAGTTAAGTGTTACCGAGATGAGAATGATTAGGTGGATGAGTGGCTTTACACTTAGAGACAAAACACGAAATGAATATATCCGTAAAAGGGTTGGAGTTGCACCAGTGACGGATAAAATTAGAGAGAGTCGCCTTAGATGGTTTGGTCACATTAGACGTCGACCACTCGATGATCCGATTAGGAGAGTAGATGTTTTAAATACAACTTATGTTAAGAAAGGCGAGGCGGACCTAGGAAAACTTGGACTTATTGCATAAAAAATGATCTTCATTTATTAGAATTAAACGAAAATTTGACACTAAATAGGACGCAATGGAGAAAAAGGATTCATGTAGCCGACCCCACTTAGTGGGATTAAGGCTTTGTTGTTGTTGATCACTTGCTTTTAAAAATACTCAAAATAATTTTTAGATGTTTTCAGTATTTTTAAAAATAAAGTAATTTGTTCAAAAATAAAAGTTATAAGCATGCAAAAATGGTGCTAAACAAACTTGTTTTCCAAATACTTTGTAAGAATAAAAATAAAATATAAAAAACAAAAGTGATTCCAGAAAAGCCCTAAGCTCTTAAGAGCACCTAGAAGAAAATTGCATTTCACATATGCTATGCTCATATCTTTGGGATATTTAATTGAAACACAATAATTGATAAAGTAATGATACTTGCATTTTGTTGAAAATTCAGCGTTGCATTTTGTAAAAAATGAACAGGGTTTTATAGAAAAAAAGCCAGAAAATGGGACAAATCTTACAGATTTAAAGAGAGAAAATATCATATTTTAACAAGAAGCTTAATTAATAATGGAACACAATGTAGCTGTGTCTCATTAACAATTGACAGAAACATATATTATCTGACAGGCATAGTTCAGCATGCCATAAAACCCCAGATGTTTGATCTTTTCAAGGAGCTTCTACACCAAGTTCTTTAATAATTTTGTTTTTTTACTAATTAAATTTAACAACCATAAAACATTATCTCTATCTCTTTCTCTTTCTTGGCTGTCATTTTGTGTGTGTCAAAATATCATTCCTTCTTAGCAAGGGCCAAGAGTAAAGAAGGAGAAAAGAGTAGCTCTGCAGCTACTGTTGAGAAATCAATATACGCCTAATGCCGACACAAATTAACTGACAATAATACCACTTAAAAAACTTAATAAAAACTAGAATCAAATAAGAAAATTCCCATCATTTAACAAAGTCTAAGTAGGCATAATTTTTTCTGATAAAATCAAAATAAACATAAAATTTTAGACAATTTTCTATTTCTAGAAAAAGCATAGAGAAGTGGAGGCGGAAAAATGCACGAGTAAAAGCATAAAGCAACTAGAGGAGGCATTAAATGTATAGTACTTATCTTATTTTCTCTTCAAAAAGGGCAAGTAGTCCTAGCTAGATAAAAAATATGCCAGGTTAAATTGTTCGAGAAAAACTTCTAGCAACAAAAAGAGTTTTTCAATACTCCTCTACAATCACTCTTCTTTTAATTGGGAAGCCAGGTAGAAAATCTGATGATAAAGGATATCCTAAATTCAAGGTGATGCCATTATTTACAAAATAATGAAACAAATCCTCATACAAACAACAATGATGCGATTCAGTCATTCTATACGTACAAAAAATACATTTGCTAACTTGGTTTTTTAATGTCAGTTTTAAGGCTACTGGACTTTTGTTATAATTCTAGTCTACAGGTTTGGAGAAACTAATCAGGGGCAGACCTTCTGGATTTCTCTACAGTTTGAAGCCAATCATCATGAAAATTAAAAGCAATATCCATTAAAAAATGCTTATTCTTGTTTCACCCATAGGTGTACTTATCTTCCAGCCAAAATTTCAATAAAGAAAGCTTGGCCCATTGATGGATGCCTAGTTCTCTTCAATATCATATATTCAGAATCCCTAGTCTTAATGATTTTGTAAAACTGCCTTCGAACTCTAAATGATATTTTTATCAACACAGAAAAAAATATATAAGCCTACTATTAGCAACATAACTGTTAACTTTTTCAGTATGAGCTTTTAGGAAACATTAAAAAGCATCTAAAGCTATGAAGTGAAAAGTTACGGATTGGCTTTCTTTTCTTTTTGAGGGGGAGAAATAGATTCCCGGAAAGAATATAAATTGAAAGCCATCTTGAGTGGGGCATATAAATTAGCAGATTTATCAGCAGTAGAAGTCTGAGAGCATTACAACCATAGAATAAAACAAGCAAAACAAAAAATGAGATAAACATTTGAAAAAAGTCCATTTTTCTAGTAATATTTGGAAAAGAAACAAAATAATATCCATACAATTTAAGAAACAAAATAATATCCAAAAAAAAAAAAAAAACAAAGTATCATAGTAACACACCTTATCAGATTTAAGGCCATGCAAGCTTTTATAAGCATTTTGACGAAGTTCATTAGCAGCCTTCCACTTCTGTTCATGCTCTTTGACTCTATTAAACTGATCGATATAGCTTTTGTTAACAGACTTTAAGTATTCTTCAGCTTTCAAGTGAGCAGTTCTTAGTGTATCAAACTCCTTTTTCAAATTCTACAATAGATCAAAACCTCGTACATTAGTAAGAAAATCAGAACAAAAACAACAGCGAATATAATTAAAGATGAGAAGTACCCTCAAGCTTGATTCAGCTGTTTCTTTCTGCTTTAGAGCCTCATCAATTTCTAACTGGGAGCACTTGTTAAAAAGGTGAAGTTCTCGTTCATGTTTAAGTTGATTTAGCTCATGCAAGTATTTTTTCTCATCTTTTAAGGAGATTGTTTCATGTTGCATCTTGTGCTCTAAAGCATGAATCTACGTACATAAAAAAGAAAACTCTGGGTTGATAATTTGCAAAAGAGATGCAAAGTTTATTCGAAAAGAAAAAGCTTGTAAGTCATACCTGAGAAATAAAGTCCAAGAACGAGGCTGCAGTCTTTCCTTTGCTAATCACATTCTGGACAGAATCCATCTCTAGACGTTTAGCATTAACCAAAGCTTTAGCCTTTTTCTCTTCTTCGTTGGCAGAATCTCTTTTGTGAAAGTAGTCTGAAAGTACTTTCTGAATAACAATGAAACTGAATTGCTTTAAACAGAACCATAGATAATCAAATTTGGAGGATTATAAAGGAACCTTTTATTAAACTTACCCTCATGTTATCAAGTTCAAACTTTAGAGAATCCCGTCTTCGAGTATGTTCATCAACTTGCACCCGAGCATCATTAATCTTTGCTTGATGTTCGACATTGATGACTTTCTGAGTTAATCTGGGCACTTTGATTAGACGATACTTTTTAATAGGTATCTCAATTTTTTCTCCATCAACATCTGGAGCTGAAGGGGCTGCATTTCCTTGCTGTTGTTGAAATTGCACAGCATCCTGTTTTTCTTCTGACTTCAGTTCCTTATGTTGCTCCTTTGTCTCCCCCAAATTCTTCACAACATAGATTTTCATATTTTCAGTTGATTCAGCGGCTGATTTTAGTTCTCCCTTTACATTAGCAGTTTCAGTCGTCGAACTTTCAACACTCCGGTCATCTGCTTGTAAGTCCTTTCCTTGATCCTCTATCTCTTCAAGAGCTTTCACAGGCTTTGCAACCCCATCAGCCAACTCAGTGGCGGAATTTAGCTCACTCTTTTCATTTTCAACCTCATTTACCAAAGCTTCTGCATTCCGATTTTCTTCTGATTTTGAGGCTGAACCTATGTCCTCCTTAAGTGGCTCTACCATTGAACCAACGAAAGGAGCATCTGTAGGCTGGATTTCGCCTGATTCAGAAGTTGAAGCTAAGAACCTACTAGGCTCAGCATTTGAATCAATGAATGAAGCATCCAAATCCCGTTTTTCTTCTACTATAGGAGCTGAATCCATGTCTTCCTTCGGTTCAGGGTTTGAAGCAATGAATAACATCTCAACATTCTTGTCCTCATCTGCTTCCGGTGCTGAAACCCACTCCCTGTTAGAAGTCTTTGGTGTTGAACCGGTGGGCAAAGCTTTATCATATTCAACTTCTGCATGAAAAGGAGAACTAATAGATTCCATTGCAGGCTCTGTGCATTGTCCAATAGATGAAGCCTCGGCAACCTGGACTTCTTCTATAGGAGCTGAACCACCGTTCTTCTTGATGGGCTCATCAATTATTTCAATGGATGAATCATATTCTTTCTGTTCAATTTCAGAATTTGGCAGAGACTCATTGACAATGTGCTGTTTTACCTCTTCAACAGATGTGTTTAATTCTCCACCTTCCCCTTCATAAACAGCTGGCATAGTTTTCAGCTGCAGATTTTCATCCAATTGAATATCTGAATTTTGTTCATTCTCCCGATTAATAAAATTGGATGAATCATCGTAGGCTATGCTCCTATCACCAACTTTAGAAGTAGAATAAACTTCATTATCCATATGATCAGTAATTTCAGATTCAACATCTTTGATTCCTTCATTAATGGTTTTGTTTTTTTCTTCAACTTCCGAGTTAGAATCTACCCTTTTCTCTGCAGCGGTCCTGACTGAAGAGTCAACATTGTCAAATTCTTCATGTATGTCATCCCTCCTATCTTCAACCTCAACAACAGTGCTAATTTCCTCCTCTGCAGATTCAACATCATTAATTCCTTCATCAATGATAGTTTTGCTTTCTTCAACCTCCGAGTTGGAATCTACTCCCTTGTTAGCAGCATCCCTTACCGAAGAGTCCACATCCTTGCATTCTTCAAGATTCTCTTCCCTCCTATCTTCAATCTCAGAAATAGAATTAAAATCCTCCTTAGCAGGCTCTGAAGAATCAATTTTCACAGATACCTCATTGTTTATATCCCTTCTTTCTTCAAATTCAGAAGCAGAATCAGTTTCATCTATCTCAGAAACAGAAGTCTCGGCATCCCCCCTTTTATGTTCACTGGATTTCTTCAGTACTTCAATTTCAAAAAAAGATTCAAGTTCTTTGTTCCCAAGCTCGGTGACAGCAGAATCAATAGTATCACTTTTGCTAAACAGAAATTCTGATTCAATATTCCTAGAGATAGGTCCAGATGAAGATGCCTGTGCTGAAGAAGCTTCAATAGGCAGTTCATTGTTGTCACTTCCCTCACCCTGCGCATAAGAAATCTCTGTTCCTCCAGTTACTTCCTCTTTGGTACACATGATATCTTCCTTATTCAAATATTCAATGGCCGGCTCCTTTTCAATTTTTGAATCGGTCACAGTCACCACTTCCTCCTCATCTTGACTTTGATCTTCATTTTTTAAATCTTCTTTAGCCATAGCTTCATCTTCATTATCCAAATCTTCAATAACTGCATCCTGTACAATCTTTGAATCTTCAACAATCATCACCTCTTCTCCAATTTGATTCTTTTCTTCACTTTTTAAATCTGTGATGTCCACGACTTCATCTCTGGCATCCAATTCTTCAAGAACTGCATCTCTTTCATCCACAAAAGCCCTAACAGCTATCATCCCCTCTTCTACTTGATTGTGTTTTTCATCATTTGGAACCTCAACAACAGCCGTTTCCTTTCTCTCATTCTCCTCTTCATTCGTCGATGCTTTAAAATCAATTGCACCCTCTTCTTTCTGCGCACGATCTGTTTTAGCACAGTCATCAACAACTTCTTCAAGCTCTACAGGCATCGCCAGAATTTTCACAGCTGACTCACCATCATGAGCATCATCTTCCCCCTCACTCACATCATCACCCTTCCCATCACACTCCACCAAAAAACACTCACCCAATTTTCTCTCCTCCCCACCCTCATTCCCATCTCTCTCCACCCCATTATCCCCCTCACCCTCAACCCTCGCGTAATCTACAGTAGTAGAAGAACCCAAATTGGCAGCCCACAGATCTCCTGTGCCCCCTTCACAACCACGGGCATCCACGTCAAAATCCTTCTCGGACGAATCCGATCTGGCATCGGAATCACCTCCATTCATCACCATTACAAAAGAGCCATCGGTCCCGCTCTCATCATTGTCGTCACCGTCCCGGCAAGCAATGTGCTCAATCTCTCCTCCCATCTCCCTCTCCTTCTTCATCTCTAGTTCTGCCCTAACAAGAAGCTTCCCGGCAGTGCCGGCGCCCCCACCCCCGTTCTCCTCCACCGCCATTGCTCGCCCCTCCACAGCTAAATCAAATCAGCTCAAAATCAAAATCAAATTCTAACAACAACGAAACTAGCGTAGTTTACAGATCTGGAGACAGAAATTAACAGAGAGAGAGACAGAAATTAAGAGAGAGAGAGAGAGAGAGAGAGAGAGAGAGAGAGAGAGAGAGAGAGAGAGAGAGAGAGAGAGAAATCACCTGTCGGTGGCGCCGGTGATCTAGACGCAGAAGGCGAAATCAAAGTAGTGAGAGATCAAATCAAATAAATAGCGAAAAATGAATGCGACCTCGATCTCCCTCTGCTGAATTCAAATTATTTGATCTCTGCTCTTCCCTTCAGATCACAGGAACTTGATGGCGAAGGAGGAGAGAGGAGAGAGGAGATAGAAAGAGAGGTAATTTAAACGAACAAAAGAGATTAGTTCACTTTGTTCTCCTTCTTTCGGATACAAGTCCATTATTTGAATTATTTGCTTTACTTCCTTAATTAACCCACCAATATTTAAAAAAAACCCAAAATTCTTACATATTTACATATTTACCACCCACATTTTCATATATATATATATATATATATATATATATATATATATATATATATATATATATATATATATATATATATATATTAAAATTTTTGATATTAGATATGTAAATACGAAAAATTTTTGTGGCATTTACGTAAATTTTCCAACTTAATAACAAATTATGAAAATTGCAGAATTAAGTTGGTTTTTGTTGGGCCGATAATAACAAATTAATTACTAACTTCAACCATGTTCTTCTTCTGTCTGTTTTAACTGCGATTGGAGCTTTATTGGGAGAATTTCAGAATTTTTATAGGATAGTGGAACCATGAATTTAATCTAACAAAATTTAGATATATTCAATAATTTCTTTTTATATTTAAATCTTTCTTATTTGAATGTATTCAAGTTCTTAGATGAAATTTTAATATTTTCTTACAGGTAAGTTCTGAGCTCAATGCTGCTTTCTGATAATCGTTTCTCTTTCTTTAGTTGTCTGGTGCTAGACTATCTAAATTCTTTATTTTTAGTTATGTTGTTATGAACCTTTGGATTAATCCCCTTTTGGTTTTGTTATTAGTTCATGTTTCTGTTCTTTGTTGTGATTATGTTTTAGTTTGTCATTTTACAGATTTGGTGTGGAGTTACCTCTTTAGAGTGGTTCTGTCTTTGGATGATTGACAGTCTCTCAGCTTTATTTGTCGAATGGTTTTTTTTCTGCTTCCTTGTGCTCTCACTCTCTGTGCTTCATGTTGATGATTATGGATTGGCTGAAGTTGTTGATTGGCGATGTTGAAGGTGATGATTTCTTCTCCTTCGTTCTGATTGTGTTGTATTGAACATTTTACTCTTTTGTTCACGCATTTTTACTTTTGTTTATTGTTGGGCTGTTATGCGGTTCTCATTATCTGTTAGAGATTGTGTATTCATTTAATTCTCGTATTAAAATGTCAAGAAAAGATTTTTCTTAGTACAATTTTATTTTGTAAATGGGATAATTTTAGTTCAAGATTGTGTTTCCCAAACACATACAAATATGTAGGTGGATCAAATGACTTATAAGCGCATTAATATTTTTAGTTTACCCCACCCTATTTAGGGTATTTTTGTGGCAACTGCACCTATTTGAAAAGACAACATTAAAATTGTTGAAGAAACTGTTATTCAAAAAGTTACGATGACTATTACAAATTTTTCTTCAAAAGGTTATACCGCAACTTTCTAGCAGCCATCGCTTAGACATGCAGCCTCTTTAGAATGCAAACCAAATATAATTTTGCCAAACATCCCAACGATGCAATCCAAATTGCACTGTCACCATTGCCCCAAACAGACCCTTGAAAAGTGGATGATTCTATTATTTGTTTAGTTCTTCCCAACACCCTTAGCCGGCACATGCAAGAGAGCGATATACTGAAGAAGAGTATTTATATTTATATATGAAAGAAAAAATTAACAAGTTTCTGACGAACATAATGATATTGAATGGATAACCCTTATAAAATAATGAAATTGAAACGAACTAACATAAATTTCTATAAAACTTTTTTCGGTTTACAATAATTTTCCTCGTTATAGAGCACACTACACGAAATAGTGGTAGTTTTAATGCTCCAAAAATAAACATTATGCTCCATCAATTATGGATCTTTAAATAGTGGATGCTACTTTCAACAAAAGAGAAGATAACATGGTCTTTAAAGGAAGTTGACAAGCTAAATCAATAATAGTAACGTACCAATAAGCAATTGCATAATAGTTTAAAAAGTAAAAAATCATTTACAATTGTATTAAAAAGTAATTTTTTTTAAAGAACCTAAATTTATTAATTCACTATGTATGTATATATATTCACATACATATACTATATATATATATATATATATATATATATATATATATATATATATATATATAATATTAAATTTTTGTTACTAGTATGTAAATACCTCAATTTTGTGTGGTATTCATGTAAATTTTTCAACTTAATAACAAACTATGAAAATTTCATAATTAAGTTGATTTTTGTTAGGTCGACTATAACAAATTACTAACTTCAACCATGTTCTTCTTAGTCAGTTTTAACTGCAATTGGAGCTTTATTGGGAGAATTTTAGAATTTTTACAGAATTTGGTAATGGAAATATGAATTTAATCTAACAAAATTTTGATAAATTCAACCATTTTTTTTATATTTAAACTCTTTTTTATTTTTTATAATATTCAAATTCATAGTTAAAAGTTTAATATTTTCTTACAGGTAAGTTCTAAGCTCAATGCTACTTTGTGATTCTTGTTTCTCTTTGTTTAGTTGTTCAATGGTAGACTATCTAATTTTTTTATTTTTAGTTATGTTGTTATGAACCTCTAGATCAATCCCCTTTTGGTTTTATTACTAGTTCATGTTTTTGTTCTTTGTTGTGGTTCTGTTTAGTTTGTGATTTTATAGATTTTGGTTTGGAGTTACCTATTTGGAGTGGTTCTTTCTTTGGATGATTGGCTGAGTCTCTAAGCTTTCTTGGTCAAATGGTTTGTTTCTGCTTCCTTGTGCTTTCTCTCTCTGTGCACTGTTGATGATTCTGGATTGGCTGAAGTTATTGATCAGTGATGTTGATGGTGATTGTTGGGTAATGTGGAGACGCGTTCCTCCGCAATTTAATTAACTGTTGTTAATTAGTTTCCTAATTAAGAATCCCAACTACCACTCACCTACCTTCCCACCCACCGCTCACCTACCTTCCCAACTACCACTCACCTATCTCCCACCTACCGCTCTCTTGGTTTCTATAAATAGCCTCTTTTGGCATAAAGATAATGCTAAGCCAAGGCCAAGCCAAGTTCTCTAAGAGAGAAAGGGAGGAAGAGAGAGAGCGAGAGCAAGGGAGAGAAGAAAATAGAGATTTTTTGTAAACATCGAGGCACTCGACGGTATAATTCTTCGAAGAAAAAAATCCTCTGCAACTTTGTGGACGCAGGAAAATTTGTCGAACCACGTAAATCTGTGTGTCGCTTTGGTGTTTTCTCTGCGTGCAATTTTTCTTGTTCCATTTTCACTTTATTGTCGTCGTTTTTTTCACAACAACTGGTATCAGAGACTTGTGTTCAGATCGAAGGAAGAATGATGAGCGGAGACAAAGTGATGACATCAAGGATCGAGAAGTTCAATGGCACAGATTTTAGTATGCAGATAAAGAACTACCTCTATAGAAAGAAACTTCATATTCCGTTACTGGGAAAGCGACCGAAAAAGATGGATGAGGTGGAATGAAATCTGTTGAATGAACAGATTTTGGGGGTTATACAATTAACCATGTAGAGATCGGTTGCCCACAACACCATCAAGGAAAATACTACTGCATATCTCATGACGGCTTTATCAGGTATGTATGAAAAGCCATCAGTGAATAACAAAGTGTACTTGATGAAAGAGATATTCAACTTAAAGATGATGGAATGTATGTCTGTTGCTCAATACCTGAATGATTTCAACACTATCACAAATCAATTGCCTGTTGTTAAAATTGATTTTGATGATGAGATACGTGTGCTGATATTATTGGTTTCATTGTCAAATAACTGGGAAGCCATGAGGATGACAGTTAGCAGTTTTGCAGGTCTAAGCTGAAATATGATGATATTCGTGATTTGATTTTGGTTGAGGAGGTGTGCAGAAAGAATTATGACGTGGTCTCGTGTTCAAGTTCGGAACTGAATGTTGACTCCAGAGAAAGATAATATGACATGAATTCAAATAGAAGGAGATCAAAATCAAATCTTGGTCAGCAGGCAACCTGCTAGAATTGTGGTAAGGCTGGCCACATAAAAAGGAACTGCAGGAATCCTAAGAAGAAGGACAATGATGGTGCTAATGTTGAAACTAAAGAAAAATAAGATGTGCTATTGTTGGCAATTCACAGTTCTGTTGATGACTGGACTGGATTTAGGGGTTTCCTTCCATACATCTTCCTACCGAGAGTTGATGTGAAATTATGTTGCATGGGACTTTAAGAAGGTACATCTAGATGATGGAAAAGCTCTGGACGTGGTGGAGATGGAAGACGTTGATCTTACACTCCCTAACAAGAGCAAGTTGACTTTGCAAAAGGTCAGGCACGTTCCTAAGTTGAAGAAAAATGTCATCTCTGTTGTGCTGCTCAATGAGGGTGGTCATTCGGTAATGTTCTCAGATAACACCTGAAGCTTACCAAAGGAGCATTAGTACTGGCTCGGGGTAAGAAAACTGACACATTATATATGACTATCGGTTTACTCTAACACTATTTCTACTACAGTTGTAGAGTGCACGAGAGATCTGCGGCATTGTAGGCTTGGACACATGAGTCAAAGGTGCACTATGGGGAAGTAGAAGAAGGTCAATTTCTTGAAAGTGGCAGAGCGCAAGAGGTAGGAAAACCGGACCTTGTACAGACAAATGGTGGAGAACCACAAAGTTATGAAGAAATCTTGCAATATGAGAATTCGAGCAAGTGGGAGATGACCAAGGAAGAGGAGACAGATTACCTGTCAGGGAATTAGGCTTAAGAGCTGGCATAACTTCCACCAAGGAAGAAGTCATTGAACAACAAGTAGGTGTACCAGGTGAAGACTGTGCTTGATGGCAGTAAGAGGTATGAGGTTGGACTTGTTGAAAAAGCTTTTAGCTGGGGCAGGATAGTGCTCATGCAGTGGGAGTTGTAAGCAGATATAGAAGTAACCCATGAAAAGCTTGGTGATATAAGGCTGCGTTGACGGTGATATGTCAACTGAGGGTGTTACTCGGGAGAAGCTGAAGTTGTGTTTGAGTTCAGCTGATCTTCTGGAATGCAGACAGGCAGTTTGAGTTGCAAATGTGGAGGATATCATGTTTGAGGAAAAGGTCGATACAACTAGCAGATGATGGAGCCTGTAGGTGGTGGAGTAAGTGTCTCAGTCTCCAAGTGGGAGAATTGTTGGATAATGCTGAGACCTAGTCCATCGCAATTTAATAAATGTTGTTGATTAGCTTCCTAATTAAGAATCCCAACTACCGCTCACTTACATTCTCACCTACCTCCCACCTACCTTCCCACCTACCACTCACCTACCTCCCACATAACGCTCTTCTGGTTTCTATAAATAGCCTCTTTTGGCTTAAAGATGATGCCAAGCCAAGGCCAAGCCAGGCCAAGCTAAGTCCTCTAAGAGAAAAAGAGATGAAGAGAGAGAGGAAGGGAGAGAAGAAAATAGAGACATTCTTGTAAACGTAGAGGCTTTTGATGGTTTAATTCCTCGAAAAAATAAAATCCTCTACAGCTCCATGGACGTAGGCAAATTTGTCGAACCACATAAATCTGTGTGTCGCTTTGGTGTTTTTTTCTATGTGCAAAATTTCTCGTTTCATTTTTTCTTTATTGTTGTTGTTTTTTTACAACAACGATGATTTCTTCTCTTTCATATTGATTGCATTGTGTTGGGATTTTTACTATTTTGTTCATTTGTTGTAACTTTTTGTATATTGTTGGGTTGTTATGCAGTCCTTATTATCTGTAAGAGATTTTGTATTTGGCATTTGTGTTGTTTTTCTATATTTGGGTGAGTTGTAATTTGAGTCTTTGAAGTTGTAATTCTTCCTTCTTTTTTTTTTATAAAACTCATGTTGCCCCATATTTTCCCAAAAAAAAAAAAACATTTCATTTGTTAGTTTATCATGTTAGAATGGATGGAATTAGACCTATTCACGAAGATTTACATACATATCACTCATTTCTTATTTATTTACATAACCAATCCATAAACTTCTTCTTTTAGATACGCCACCTTACCTATGCATATGTATTTCACATTTTTAAAATTAAAATAGTGTTATTTTTATGTGTTACGAAACATTTGGATGGAACAAATGTAGAAGAAGAAAGTTTGTGTTAGATATGAAAATATAAAGGAATTGGGTGCAATGTATGTAAATGCCCCAAATATTTACTCTTTTTTCTTATTAAAATATATACAAAAGAGATTAGATCTAAAAGTTTAAAATATTTAAACATTGCAGGTATATGAATTACACTATCATAATTGATTTAAAAAAAGATATATTCCTTTAACTCTTATATTAAAATGTAGAGGAAAGATTTTTTTCTTAGTTCATTTATATTTTGTAAACAAGATTGTGTTTCCCAAACACATATACAAATATAAAGGTGGATCAAATGACTTATAAGCACATTAATATTCTTATTTTACCCCACCATATTTAGGGTATATTTGGGGCAACTGCACCTATTTGAAAATTCAACATTAAAATTGTTGTAGAAGAAACTGTTGTTCAAAAAGTTACAAGGACTATTAAATTTTTTTTTTTTCAAAAAAATATTCTGCAACTTTCTAACAGCCACCGCTTAGAGATGTCAAAATTCAAAACATATTTTTTTTACCACAACCTTTTTAGAATGCATACAAAATATATTTTTGCCAAACATCCCAACGGTGCAGTCCAAATCGTATCGCATTGCATTGCCATCACAGCCCTAAACAGACCCTTGGAGAGACGATGATTTTGTTATTTGTTTTGTTCTTCCCAACACCCTTTACAGGCACGTGAGAGTTTGGATCCTTCCCACCTCGTATGAAATCAAGACAGCGTGCAAGAAGGTGATATACTGACAAAGAATTTTTATATTTATGTATGAAATAAAAAACTAACAAGTTTCTGACTAACATAATGATATTGAGTAGACAACCCTTACAAAATAACAAAATCGAAATGAAACTGTTGACCTCACTTTTGTTGAGGTCTAGTCTTTCTTTAGAAGAGCCTAGGGTCTAGTCATAGGACTATTCTAGTGACTATCTGAAGACTTGTGATGGAACTTTTACCACATAAAAATTCAAAACACTTCCTTGCTTCGCTTGGAGTTTCAAATGCTTAAAGTCTAACCTCTAAGTACTTAGGAAGATGAGGCTAAGCATAAGGAAACTTAAGAGGAGTTCCCTACAAGATAGTCAAGTCTCAGGACTCACCCTGGGTAGTCTAGTCTGGGTCAGGCTCACACACACACACACTTAAATTCTACACTTACACTCACTACCCTAAACCAAACATGGTCATCCTTGATCCCCTACTTTTTTGGAAACTCATGTGTGTTGTTCTTCAAGCTCCTGACCCTAAGCTAGGGTTTGGCTAGAACCAACTTATGGAGGATCCAAAGTGGGATTTCTCTTGGTTCATGACTCAAGGAGGTTGAAATTCTCAACTGGCACTCAAGTTTACCAAAAATTCTAACCTTTGACCCTTTTACCCATAAACTCCACCAAATTACCAAATTGCCTCTACAACCCTAATTTTGATAAAAAATCCTAAAAATGTTCAAATTACCCAACTTTCTCAAAAGATCACCCCAAAATGTTCTCCACCATCAAAATACTCAAAACACTCCAAATTTCCCAAATTTCCCAAAATACACACAAATTGGCCAAAATTACCAAAATGCCCATCCAAATTCAAAAATTCCAAAAATTCTCAAAACTTTAAAAATCATTCCAAATAATCTCAAAATCAATTTAAACCACTTCATTGGACCCAATTTGACCAAATTGACCCATTATGACCAAACGCCCCAAATTGCCTCTTAAGACCAAAAATACCTAAATCACCTCCAATGTTCACCCGATTGACCCCAATCTTCCCAAATTTCAATCATAAACTCAAAGTCACCATCCCTAATCCCAATTGAAACCAAATCTAAGCCCAATTTGACCTAATTTCAAACTTAATTTCAACCCAAACCAAAAAGCCCCAATTTTGACAATGTACCTAAAATCCCCTAAATTGAACCTCTTAGCCATGTTGATTTCCTCAAATTTGAATTCTAAACTCTTCCTAACAATCCCCCAAATCTAATTGATCCACAAATTTATCCACATTTGAGCCCAAACCTCACCCAAATCAAACCTTAGTCAAAATCCTTAATTTTGCCCTAAACTAGCCACATACCCAAATTTCACCAAATTAGACCTTCTAACCACAAAGTTTCCACCCAATTTCTTTCCTAAACACTTCATGACATTCCCCTAAACTAATTTGAGCCATGAATTGAACCCTAGAAAAGCTCTAGCCTAACCCAAACACAAGCCTAATCCATGTTAGCTAAATTAACCAAATGTCCAAATTCCACCAAATTAACCTTCCAATTACGCAAAATCACTCCAATCCTTTTATAAAACATTTATAACAATCATACACACCATTTTAAATAATTAATTGGACCCAAACCAAGCTTAAACCTAACCTAGCCCAATTTGAACCCAAATGACCCAAATTGAACCAAGACCTAAATTTCACCCAATCCTAGCAAAATTGACCAAGCCAAGTCCACCAAAGCAGCCAAGGGGAGCCTAGGAACCACCCAAGATCCACTAAGGCCAACCTAATTGGGTCATGTACAAAGGGCCCCCTAAATTAGGGGATTTCATCCAATTTATGGCTAAACCAAAGGAGATTTCTTGCCCAAAGCTATCACCAGCCAACTTAATCACCATTAAGACCTGCCCACTGGCTCAGCTAACCACTCTAGCTTGAGCACCACCCTGGCCGGCCGACCTAGTCACTGGAGGAGCTCAAACCGAGAGCCACCCCTCATAAATTGAACTCAAATTGGCCCATCCAAGCTGGACCATCCCCATTGATTGATTGCGCCGTCCATCCCTCCACCTCAGCAAGCCATTGCACCCACTAGCAAGCCATGAGCTTCACCGTAGCCATGGTTATTTAAGCCACCACCTCTCACGGCAAAACAGGAGAAGACACTAAACCCAGGGGAAACTCTGTCCGTATGCTTCCAAAGCCTCTTCTAGCCTTCCTAAGCTCAACCCAAACATTTTTTAGCCATCTCCTCCACTACCTGAGCTTAATTTTTGAGCTCAAATCAATGGATCAGATGGAATTGAACTAACTCTTGGTACATAAAACACGTGCCGACTGTGCGACTACTTGGATGACGGCGTCAAATGGGAGCACACAGCGTAGGAGTTCCGAACTGTTAAGGATTGTGCGGCGCCATGTCAGATAAAAAGAAAAATAGGATTTTTAGATTTATTTAAATCACAAAACATTAGAAAATCCATAACTTGGTGTAGACACATCACAAAAATAAAATAAAAATATCTTAATGCTCAGTGAATAGAGGAGAACAATGTGGCAATAAATTTGATGTTATTTGACTTATATTTTATTTTTAACTAATTAAATACAGTAAATAATATTTAATTCATAATTCTCTCCATACATTTCACCATGGCATGAGATTTGGAGGGCTTAAAGGCTCTCTGGTTAGAAGTTTTCCCTAATTTTTCTAAGATCAGGGGCCATCTCTAGCTAGATATTCCTAATTTTTTAAGTTGATCCCCTCTATTTTGGTATAAATTTATAATAATTAAAATATTAATCATAAAAATAAAAAAAACTTATTTTGGTAGGTTTACTGTGTTCAGAGGACCCTAGGAAAATATATAATAGGCTTAAATAATTAATAATGACACTAATGGTAATTAACTCATTAAATTCATTTAAAAATTAAATATTAAAATAAAATTGTAAAAATTGTAAAAATGACCCTCTACTATTAATAACTAACAGAGGAGTTCCCCATAAAAAATTGAAGTTAATTAGAATTAATTTACTCACTAAAAAGAAATTTTCAAGTAAAATGATATTTTTGGAATTAAAATAATTATAATAATAAAAATATAAGTAAAAAAATTATAAAATTGGTTTTTGGAGCTCCTAGTAATCTGAGAAACTTAAGAAAAATAAAATGGGAATTAGAACAAATATTTCACTTTTACGCTATATTTTAATATTTAAATAATTAAAAATAATAAAAAATAATAAAAATCACAAAAACACAAAAATACACTAAAATATCACATTTTGTCTCCTGGCCATTTAGAAACCATTATTTTCCTAATTTTCTAAGTAAATATATTAATTTTTAAAGGCTTAAAATATTTTTTAAAGGCTAAAATAGATTTTTCCTAATTTTTCACTAAAATAATTCTAAAAATTATAATATAAATAAAAAAGATATGAAACTTATTTCTCTAGGTTTCCTGAACTCAGAGAGATTTAAGAAAAATATAAAACTTAATTTCCAACTAAAATAACTTTTTATATTTAATTAATACTCAAAACAAACAAATAATTCTAATAATTACGATAAAACTCAAAAAATCATGAAAATTGGTCAAAGTGGGCCACTGATCTAGGTGAACCTCTAATCATTTTCTTATGGATAGATAATTAGCCTTGATTAAATTATTGAATTAATATTAAAAATCCTTATTTTTGCATTTAAAATAATTATAAAAATTAAATTATAGTGTTTTAATTAATCCATGAGTAAGGTAACATAAAAAAATTTCAAAGTCATTTGAGTTGAATTTATTAAATTATGAAGTTATATGGCCTTAAGAGCAAAATTGTAATTTTGAAATTTATGCCTTAAACAAATATTTAGGCCTAACCAAAGGGAAACGTGTAATGAATAATCATAATTGACATATTTAAATGATTAGAATATAAGGTATATAATGGTAGAAACCAATCTCACATTCTCCACATTAAGAATAAAATTGTAATTTTCTTAATTATTATAATTGAAAGATAATTGAAATTATATGATTATGAAGTAAGGGGTTTGACTTTGGAAGGTAATAATACACTAATTTAAAACCACTAACTATTAGTTTCATGATAATTCAATATATTGATATAGATTAAATACATCACAAACTTAATATTTAAAAAAAATGTAAATTTACTCATTACGTCTTAAGGGCATAGTAGTGAGTTAGGCTAAATCTAATTTGACTTAATAAGGTTTAGAAAAAAGAAATATAATCAACATTAAGTATTTTAAAACACTGCCAGCCCAACTCTAAAATAAATACATTTTCTCCTAAGGGCCTTTTCCCACATAATTTATAAATAAAATATCAAGTAGCGGTTACCCCACTCATTGGGATAATTAAAACATCAATGATCATTGAACATAAGGGTATATTATGGATGAGTCATTTAACAAGTATAATAAGTTGAAATGAACTCGAGACAATTCAAAAGTGTTGTGAAATATTTAAGGTGTTCCCTGGTACTTTTCACAAGTCTTCTGGATATCTTCGAGACCAATCAAACCTATTATACTTTGCTAAAGGAAGACATCCTCATAAATGAAATAATAGGAACTCACCAAGTTATGACATAGGGTTTGGTAGTTACTTTACAACCTGTTTTTTCGTTTTCTATAATGCAATTTTAGAATCCCGGCTAAATTATATATGTAATACAAAAGACTAAACTTTTAGTTGGAGCACGAGAAAAGGACTAGTACGCTTTTACAGTTTAAAACACTTTCTCTTCTTGCATTTACTTTACTGCATTTTCCTGCTTATAAAACTCGAATGTTAAAAATGAAACCTTTAGGATAGCCACAAAACCAAAAAAAAAAAAATCGAATTCACCGCCACAATAAAATAAAATATAAGACAACTCAAAATTTAATCACAATTAAAACAAAATCACAACTGCAACTAAATTAAAATATCTCTATCGGATGATCGGGGATCCATCGGAGGAGGCAACTTACCGCTATTAATGAGATTTCCCACGGTCTGAATGAAAGTACTGAATTCATTTAGTTGAATTTGGTAAATTCATTTGGACTAAGTGAATCCGAAGAAAATAGTGGTGTCGGAACGAGAGAACTGTGGGATCTTAATCGGTGTCGCTATAATCAACTTAAATTCTCCCTAATAAAACATTAAGACACATCAATTTATTTTTTTCCAAAATATGACACTTCTATCATCTCTTCAGTTTGAGACTTCTAAAATAAAACCTGCTGCAACGAGAAGCTTGAAGCATACACGGTGGGCAGCACGCCCACCTTCAACAGCAAAATTCCTTCCTTAGAAATAAACAACAAGTCATAAGACTTCGAGGTAGTTTGTCTAGTGCAAAATATATCATCACTTTATTTATTTAAGCATTTGCACCTCGTGCAATACACGCTCTAAACTCGGCTTAAGATTCTGAGGTTATCATTGGATGTGATATAAATCCTCTTATCTTCCAGGCTATTCACATGATCGGAATCAAGTGGATGTAAGCCCTAAATAATAAAGTTGGAAAGATAAAACATCAAATAATTATCTCAAATAGAAGTTAAACAATATAATAGTTTGGGAAATCACCAAGATTCTTCTTGGAGTTATGTTTTCCTCTAGCTTTCTCTCCCTTTAGATTTCTATAATAACTATTCCAAACTTGAGCTGCTTACCTATTGGATTTCCTATTATCACATTATCTTGAAGATACTACATTTTGGAATTCATGAAAATAATATTTCTTGATCTAAATCAAAAGTTTTCTTAGGTGACTTCGGTTATCTAAGATGTAATTAACTATATGGGCTTACCCTTATAGGAAACTTAAAGACCCCATATTAATATAAACCTTATCTAGTTGCTTTATATTAGATAAGGGAAGTTGTCGGTCAACATAAATGGTTTGCAGACCAAATAGATGTCATAGATTCTTTAGTTTATTTTATCAAACCACGCCACCATGCAATGTATATATTCTTCATGATAGATACATGGCTTGTGGTGCAGTGCTTGATTATTTAAACTATTGCATATATGAGATTGGTTTGATTTTATATTTTTAAAATTAAAAAAAATGATATTTTCTAATATATATATATATATATATATATATTAAAACCCCCCAATTCTTGTGACCAACAGAAACTAACATAAATTTCTATATAACTTTTTTTGCTTTATAATAATTTCCCTAGTTATAAAGCACACTACACAAAATAGTGCTAGTTTTAATGATCCAAAAATAAACATTATGCTCCTTCAATTATGGATTTTTAAATAGTTGATGTTACTTTCAACAAACTAGAAGTAACATGACCTTTAAAGAAAGTTGACAAGCTAAATAAAAAATAGTAGCTTAGAATAAGTGTCTGTATAATAGTTTAAAATATAAATATTCATTTACCATTGTATTAAAATGAAATCAAGGTTTACCAATTTCACTCATCATACTCCTCAATTTGGTGATATTTTGTTAATATAAAAAGTAGGATGACTAATTACAAACATGAGGCCTGAGCTTTCTAATAATATGATAAGATTTTGAGACTCTGATATGCAATATCATGTAATCAAGATTTACCAAGAATGATATATGATTGTGACATGAACATAAGAGATTGCAGTTCAAAAAGTATTAAAGGAGAATATGAGTATCATGCTATTAGTATTGAACACCAAATAGTAAAACTGGGTCAATTAGCTATTATTTAAATAGTAAAAATAGTTTGTTGAGCAGAAATAACGCTAACACTAAATCTGCTAATAAAAAATATTATTATAACAAATGCTCACATTTATAGGAAGGAAATCAACATGACAATGATCTAAAGATTAAATTTCACCTATGATATTGATTGGCTAATGATCCAACTAAACATTACCTATTTTTAGTGTTCATTTCATGCCCACTTTATGTACATTTTTAATGATATTACACTTTAAAGGAAGGTATTTTGCATATTTTTATCTTAAAGTATAAAAATATATGATTTTAGAGAAATGAGGAAAAAACAATGCAATTTTGAGCCAAAATGAGCAAGGAAGAAAATTCTGACTTAGTACATATCAATATATTTTTCTATGCTTAGTTTATTTTATATTTCTTACATGTTTTTGGATGAAATTATACTTTTGAGAAAGGTTATTTTTATGTCTATCTTGCAGGTGAAGATGTTAGGAACACAACGCAACTGAAATGGGTCGAAACGGAGCCAAACAGAGCAAAACAGTGGAGCTGCGCACAGGGTGGCGCCTAGGCGCCAAACCCGGCGCCCAGGCACCAGTGACGATGAGAAAACGACGCCTAGGTGCCAGAATCATCCAAAAACAGTTATTGGACTAATTTTTGACAACTTTAGGAGTTATTTTGACGGTGTTAAGTAGTTTCTAGACCTTCTAGAAGATTAATATATAGAACATGTGATACAATGCATCTGGACACATTGGAACGGTTTTAATCGCAAAGACGTACGATCCAAAGTGAAGGGGTGCGAAGACTTGGTCACAGGAGTCTGACGCCTAGGCGCCAGAGTCGGTTTCTAGAAGATTCAATGAATGTGGACTACTTTTGAAGAGGTGCCTTAAGCAAACCTTGGCTATTTTCAGAGCTCTATAAATAGGAGATATTTCTACAGGAAAAAGGGCCTCTCTCTTGCCTCTCTATTGTCTCTCTCTCTCTATCTCTCTCTCCCCCCTCTCTTTCTTCCCCTTAGTCATTTTAGTCATTTTAGAGTCATGAAGATGTAGATTTCTACATCTTATAGAGAGATTGGTGAGGGATTTTGAGATATTTATGTAAGGGATGTAGGAGCGGCACATGGATTGGTGGGAGACTTTGGTCTTCTTCTTTCCTTCAGAGGGAAAAAGCTAAGTATTGTGTTCTTCATTCTCTTGTAATTGTTGTAAACACTTTCTAGTGGATTTTCTTTGTTTTAAATCGAGTTTTTTGTCATGATTTATCCATGCTTCGTAAGTGATTTTCTTTACTCTTTCTTTTAAATGAAGTAGTGGCATGTGTAGGAAAATCATTTTTATGATAGAATTAACTATTAAATGCTTCTAGGTGATAGATGGTAGCATAAATATAATAGAATACTAATGAAATAAGTTCCTTGTTGGCACTTAAATTATTACATAATTCTATCAACCCTTTTACTTCTTATGTCATTATTTTCATTTACTTTTATTTTGTAATGAAATAGATGCATATTTAGGAATTAAGATTTGCTTAGATATTCTCTTATTAAATTATGGTGATGATATTCATACCGGATCCTCATTTACTTTACAAATTGATCACTTGTATTGTTAAAATCTGTTGAAGAATTATGAGACCTATCCGGAGATGACTTCTTAACTAGTAGATATCACATGAATCCTTGGGTAATCGAAGGCTTTTATGCGGGTTATTCAAGGTGAAGTGCAAATAAATAGGGAGATATTGTTTATTGGGCGCAGAATTAATTAGTTTTTAGAGTGACAGACTAAATTCTAATAATTTGATTTACAGAAAGGGAACGGGTCACTGGTAGGGCCGACCATAGCCACCCTTGGACATCTAGTAGTGTGAGTCTAGATTAACCCATTCTACTAATAAAACATCATGAACTAATCTATTGATTAGCCAATGTTCTTTACACCTAGACCAAAGGGTAAAAAATAAGATTGCTTCTATTGGCACTACTACATAATTTCTAAGCATTTCTTTCTTACACATTATCTATGTAATTGTAAGAGAAATGTAGTCTTTAACATCCCAAAATTCTCCAAACCAATTTATCCATAAGTTATCTTTCTATTTAAGAACTTTATTTAGGATTAGTTATTAAAAAAAACTATTTTAATCGAAATTCCAAATTTAGGCCTTATAGAAATAGACTGGAATTAGCCTAAATGATTGCTTACCTCGCTTCTCTGTGGGATCGATACTGGGGTTATAAAGGAAAACTCTATATTACTTGAAATAATATGTATACTTGCGTAGTACCCCTAGTGTGTAAAATATTTTCTAAAATTTTACAAAATTTTGATTTTATACACTAGCCGCTATTTAAAAATTGGGTCAAGTTTTTGGCCAACTTTTGGAAGCAAAAATTACTGCGTTATTGCGGGTCGGTTCAAGTTTTTGGCGCCGTTGCCAGGGAAGCTTTGGTAAGAACTTTAGGAAAATTTTAGTTGAAATAATTAGGTTTAGACTTGAAAAACTGTATTTTTGTGTGAAAAGTTTTTTGTTATATGAAAAAGTGTTGTGAAAAAAGAAAAAAACATTGTTTGTGTGAAAATAAGGTGTTCGTGAAAATGTTTTGTTGTGTTGAATATATTTCATCTATTATTTGTTTAATTGTTAATGTATTTTTTGTTGTGTTATGTATGCAAAACAAAGGATCTGCAAGACTTGTGTCGTATGATCCTGAGTTTGAAAAAAATAAAAAAATAAAAATACAGAAAGGACTCGAAAAACTAGAAATGGAAATGGAAAACTTTCAAGATAATAATTTGGAAAATCATCATACTTCATTGAGGGATTACAAAAATCCTATGATAGATGAAATTCACTCAAGTGTACAAAATCCTATCGTAGAAGCTGACTCGTTTGAAATAAATCATGAGATTATCCAACTGGTGCAGAACAATCAGTTTGGGGGAACTTCTTTGGAGGATCCCTATTTACACTTATCTACTTTTCTAGAAATTTGTGCTACATTTCGTTATAACGGTATGTCAGACGATGTTGTTAGGCTAAGGCTTTTTTTCTTTCTCACTAAGGGATAAGGCTAAAATATGGTTATACTCATTAGCACCTGGCTCTATTAAAAATTAGGAGTTAACTCAGAAATTCCTAGCTAAGTATTTTTCACCTTCAATGACTACTAAACTTAGAAACAATATTATCTCATTTTGTCAATATAAAGGACAAACAATATAAACTCCTGGGAAAGATTTAAGGAACTCCTAAGAAAGTGTCCACATCATGCTATACCCGATTGGTTAATCATTCAAACTTTCTATAATGGGTTAGTAGGATCCCTTAGTTCTATAATTGATGCTACTGCTGGTGGTTCATTAATGTTAAAATCAATTAATGAAGCGTATGCATTAATTGAAAAAATGGCTACAAATGAATTTCAATGGCCCTCTGCAAGGGTAAATCATAAAAATGTAACTAGTGTTCATGAAACAGATGTGATTATAATTCTTGCATCTCAGATTGTCGCAATATCAAGAAAGTTCGACCAATTTGGAATGAACCAGCCTCAATTTACTTCTGTAAGTAAGAAAATTTCATTAGGGCGTATAATTGATTCTAACTTATCATATGACGCTTTAAATACCATAAAAAATCCATATTCTAACTTTTACAACCCGTGTTGGGAGAAACATCCTAAATTTAAATGGAATCATACTACTGATGGTGGAAACCAAAAATGAGAAAATAGTCATGCGAATCCTAATGGAATTTGGAATAATCAGGGGAACACAAACTATAGACCTTCATATCCACCAGACTCTAACAATGATTAACAGTTTGAGGATAAGAAGATGTCTATGGAAGAAGTGGTATTGCAAATGGGAAACTAGTTGCAAAGTCAAAATGCTGCGATTAAAAATATAAAGAATCAACTGGGACAAATTGCTAATTCACTTAGCAATAGACCCCAAGGAACACTTCCTAGCAATATTGAGATCAACCCTAAAGAGAACACTAATAAACTTGTAGAAGCTGTTCAATTAAAAAGTGGAAGAGAGATAGAAGATGTGGTTAGAAAAGAGAAAGATGTTGTGAGAGAAACAATGGAAACTAAAAGACTTGAAAAGCATGTTTCTAAGGATTTGGAAAAATTAATTTGTCCAACTAAAATCAGTTTGAAAAGACCAACACCTCCATTTCCTCAAAAATTTAGACAGCATGAGTTGGATAAGAAATTTTCAAAGTTCATGAAAGTACTTAAGAAGTTAACGATAAATATTCCTTTCATTGAAGCTTTGGAACAGATGCCAAGTTATGCAAAGTTTATGAAGGAGGTATTAAACAAGAAAGGAAATTTGGGGATTACGAGACAGTTGCACTAAGTGAGGTGTGCAGCTCTATACTTCAAAAAAATTTTCCTCGGAAATTTAAAGATCCTTGTAGCTTTACAATTCCTTGTTCAATTGGAGAAAGATTATATGGAAAAGCTTTATGTGATTTAGGAGTGAGCATTAATGTGATGCCTCTATCTATATTTAAAAGGTTAGGTTTAATCGATATTTCTCCCACTACTGTAACCCTTATGTTAGCTGATCGATCTATCATTTATCCAAAAGGAGTTATAGAAGACGTGCTTGTTAAAGTGGATAAATTTATCTTTCCTTTGGACTTTATTGTATTAGATATGGAGGAAGATAAAGAAATTCCAATTATTTTAGGGAGACCTTTCCTTGTTATCGGACATGGCTATGATAGATGTGCAAAAAGGAGAGTTGATTATGAATATTGATGACCAGAAAGTCACTTTTGATGTATTAAAGACTATGAAATATCCAACTAAGAGAAAAGATGATGATTTTTTTTGGATAGATGAAATTGATTATCTAAGTAAAGACTATTTCCAAGAAAGTTTTAAGAGTAAGTTAACAGATGAGATTGAAATGGATTTTCATGATGATTCAAAAACGTTATTTAAAGAAGACTGTATGTATGTTCAAGAGAGGTGTGAAATGATGGACGCTACCAAAAATAGTAAACTTTTAATTTTATTTGCTGAAAAATCTCATGAACATAAGATGGATGTACCCCATACAATTTTAAAGCCTACCTATTTAGGGAATTCATTTACACAACCAGTTTTTATATCTTTAGATGTGACTCAATCACAAGGAAAACTTGAATTGAATGATGAACATGATAAAGTTATTAAACTAGGACTTGGAAGAGAATTTGAGGATATATTTCAAAAGAACTTTGAGTTGAGAAAAGATGATAAGGATATTGGAAGACCATTGGAAGAAATTCCTAAGGAATTAGAAAAACCTATTTCCTTAACTATGATAGATCCTCCATCATTTAATAATTATAAAGGGGAAGAATTAGAAGATAATTTGAAATAGAAGAGTAACATAGAATATATTGATCTAGAATCTGAATTATCTAAAGAGAATTTGATCCAAAATTTGGGAGATATTGAAGTATCTTATAAAGTTCCATTTCTTATAAATTTCAAAGATGATATTAATATGCAAATTAGAAAATCATCAGAAGAATATTGGATCTAGAAAGAAACTTGAGGAACAATGATATAAATCAAACTGAAAATTAAGAGCTGAATGAAAATTAAAATTTGAGGATTTTATAGGAATCCCTGAATTTGGAAATGACTGGGAGATTGATCGAGGATTACTTAATTGGAATTTTGATCCAGGAAGAATCATTTGTCGGGCCCGCGACGTTAAAACCAAGCACTTTATGGGAGGCAACCCATAGTTATCTGTGTGCTTTGATTTAGTTTGCTTGCGAGTCATGATTGTTTGTGTTGTTTTGTGTTTTCTTTAATGCAGAATAGATTATTGTTGTGAGGTTATGCCTTGGTCTTGACTAAATTTGTATATGAATTCTGGTAGTAGCAGACTGATCATACTGTTATAACTCAGTTATCAACAGGAGATGAGCATTACCTTGAAGCATGTAGAGTTTGGACTTGGACCATTCCATGTCAACATCCTTTATCTGACTTTGTTTTCACTAAGTAAGGTCATGAAATTTCTTAATGAACAACATATGAATGAACTGCACTATTTTTATTTACCAGATTATCATTATTAGTGTAGTTTCTTTAGTTAGAAATTGAAAGTAAGGAGGAAAAATGTGAGTAGAAATGAGATCAAATTAACCTCAGTTGATGTTTCAGTATGAATCTGCGAGTCTAGGTATTTTAGTTTGTGTGTTTGTGTTTGTGTTTGTGTTACAACAATTAAGAGATTTAAATAACACTTAAATATATATTCCTATGCCGATACATGTCCTGCTTATTTAACCTTTCTTTAGTTTAATTTTATTCTAGCATGTTTAGTTTAGATTTACTTTCTATTGCAAATTGTTAGGTCCTGATGAATATTGGTAGATGTTTTTGACAAACATTTGTGGTAGATAGAATTTCTGAACTATTTTTCTTTCTGCTTATATTTTACGTGCTGAATGCTATACATGTTCAAATTCAAGTTTGAAGGTAGGAAGAAAAATATATTTTAAAGTTAATATACTTCCTTTTAGTTTAATATTATAACAAGCATGTTTTAGGCTAGATTTACTTTCTTCTACAATCATTCTATCCTGATTATGCATGTATATATAAATTTGATAGGATGTTGCAGTAGTTAGTAGATTTATCTTTTATTTTTCTTCCTCCTACATTTTATAGAATTAATTACAAAATATTTTAAAATTCAAGTTTGGGGGGGAATGAAAAACAATTTTCAAAAACTTAAATTTCATTTGTTCTAAAAAATGCTATAAATAAATTTGATTTTTTACTGAAAAATAATTATGTATATGAATTTATATTAGGGAAATAAAATTTTGAATATAGAAATGAGTAAGAGAATTTAGTTAAAATTTATAGTAGTGATGAAAAATTTAAAGTTAAATTTTTCTTAGTGAAAAAATGATAAATATTATGTAACCATCTTTAGTAAGAAAAGTTATATTTTTTTAAAAAAAGAAGGATTAGACTTTTTTTTCAATATTTAAATTTCTTTTATTGAAAATTGATTTTCAAAACTGTTATTATATTTCTAAGCAAAAGATATATATCTACCTTATGCTTTAGGAAAGGAAGGGTGGAATTCAAAATTATTTAAGACCTATCCAGATATAGAAAACCTTGCCTAAAAAAAAAGAAGAAGAAAAAAGAAAAGAAAAAGAAAAAGAAAAAGAAAAGAAAAGTATAGTATGTGAAAAAGGAACGAGAAGCTTGAGGATTAAAGGGCCTAATCAAAAATTGTTTCCACACCTGAGCTTTTTAAAGTATAAGATTTGAGAAAATATTAAGCCTAAAAATATAATATAGTTAGTATAATTATTTTTAATAAAGGTTTTTAAGTAAAGAAAATAAAATGCCTAACCCCTATATTTTGAAAAATTTAAAAGCATTTCTGAATTAGATAGCAACACATATTTTCATACTCTTTTATCTAAGAGATTTCTAAACTTCAAATTAGTCCCATTTACTAAAATTTTGTCTAAATTGGACTACTACATTTCTAGAACAAAATTTTAGAAACTCCTAAAGAAACTCATACACATGATATGTTATGTGGTTGTACGTGATTATAGTTTTACTTGAGAACAAGTAATGTTTAAGTTTGGGGGAATTGATTCAACTAAAAATTACCTATTTTTAATATTCATTTTATGCCCACTTTATGCACATTTTTAATGATATTACACTTTAAAGGAATGTATTTTGCATATTTTTATCTTAAATTATAAAAATATATGATTTTAGAGAAATGAGGCAAAAACAATGCAATTTTGAGCCAAAATGAGCAAGGAAGAAAATTCTGATCCAGTACATATCAATATCTTTTTCTATGCTTAGTCTATTTTATATTTCTTACATGTTTTTGTATGAAATTATACTTTTAAGAAATATTATTTTTATGTCTATCTTGTAGGTGAAGATGTTAGGAACACAACGTAATTGAACTGGATCGAAACGGAGTTGAAACAGAGCCAAACGAAGCAAAACAATGAAGCTGCGCACAGGGTGGCACCTATAAACCAAACCCTGCGCCTAGGTGCCAGTGACGATGAGAAAACGGCGCCTAGGGGCCAGAATCAAGGCCTAGGTGCTACAATCATCCAAAAACGGTTATTGGATGGATTTTTGACAACTTTGAGAGTTATTTTGAAGGTGTTAAGTAGTTTCTAGACCTTCTAGAATACTGGAAGTTACTCCTAATATATAGGACATGTGATGCAATGCATCAGTACACATTGGAACGGTTTTAATCGCGAAGAGGTACGATCCAAAGTGAAGGGATGCGAAGACTTGGTCACAGGAGTCTGGCGCCTAGGCACCAGATCCCGGCGCCTATGCGCCAGAGTCGGTTTCAAGATGATTCAGTGAATGTGGACTACTTTTGAAGAGGTGTCTTAAGCAACCTTTGGCCATTTTCAGAGCTCTATAAATAGGAAATATTTCTACAGGAAAAAGGGCCTCTTTCTTGCCTCTCTCTTGTCTCTCTCTCTCTCCCCCCTCTCTTTCTTCCCCCTTAGTCATTTTAGTCATTTTAGAGTCATGAAGATGTAGATTTCTACAGCTTATGGAGAGATTGGTGAGGGATTTTGAGATATTTATGTAAGGGATGTACGAGCGGCGCATGGATCGGTGGGAGACTTTGGTGGAGAGATCTTCTTCTTTCCTTTAGAGGGAAAAAACTATGTATTGTGTTCTTCATTCTCTTGTAATTGTTATAAACACTTTCTAGTGGATTTTCTTTATTTTAAATTGAGTTTTCTATCGTGATTTATCCATGCTTCGTAAGTGATTTTCTTTAGTCTTTCTTTTAAATGAAGTAGTGGCATGTGTAGGAAAATCATTTTTATGATAGAATTAACTATTAAATGCTTCTTGGCGACAGATAGTTGCATAAATATAATAGAATACTAATGAAATAAGTTCCTTGTTGTCACTTAAATTATTACATAATTCTATCAACCCTTTTACTTTTTATGCCATTATTTTCATTTACTTTTATTTTATAACGAAATAGATGCATGTTTAGGAATTAAGATTTGCTTAGATATTCTCTTATTAAATTATGGTGATGATATTCATACCAGATCTTCCTTTACTTTACAAATTGATCACTTGTATTGTTAAAATCTGTTGAAGAATTCTGAGACCTATCCGGAGATGAGTTCTTAACTAGTAGATATCACATGAATCCTTGGGTAATCGAAGGCTTTATGCTGGTTATTCAAGGTGAAGTGCAAATAAATAGGGAGATATTGTTTATTGGGCGCATAATTAATTAGCTTTTAGAGTGAAACTAAATTCTAATAATTTGATTTATAGAATGTGAACGAGTCACTGGTAGGGCTGACCATAGCCACCCTTGGACATCTAGTAGTGTGAGCCTAGATTAACTCATTCTACTAATAAAACATCCTTAACCAATCTATTGATTAGCCAATGTTCTTTACACCTGGACCAAAGGGTAAAGAATAGGATTGCTTCTATTTGGCACTACTATATAAAATTATAAGCATTTCTTTCTTACACATTATCTATGTAATTGCAAGAGAAATGTAGTCATTAACATCTCAAAATTCTCCAAACCAATTTATCCATAAATTATCTTTTTATTTAAGAACTTTATTTATGATTAGTTATTTAAAAAATAATAATTTTAATCGAAATTCCAAATTTAGGCCTTATAGAAATAAACTGGAATTAGCCTAAAGGATTGTTTACCTCACTTCTCTGTGGGATCGATACCGGAGTTATAAAGAAAAATCATATATTACTTGAAACGATACGTATACTTGCGTAGTACCCTTAGTGTGTAAAATATTTTCTAAAATTTTACAACATTTTGATTTTATACACTAGCCGCTATTTAAAAATTGGGTCCGGTTTTTTGCCATCTTTTGGAAGCAAAAATTACTGTGTTATTGCGGGTCGGGTCAACTAACGTTTACATCAAAAAGATTTTCTCATTCTATCAAACTTTGATAAGAGTTGGACGCTACCTTTATCTTTAAAGCTTATAATTTCTATGTTCTCTATAAAATTTAACTATCATTTAATGATGAATTCAATATAATTTGGTTATAAAAATGGACTACCTGTGCTTTTTGTAGTTATTCCTAACCAATGATCTTCCTACATAATATTTTATCCAAGATGAGTATAATCTTTACCTCTCAATTTCGAACAGACTTTCTATACTATTAATCGATGACCAATCAATCAATAGGCATGAAGTCATAAATATGAAAATAAATCCTCCAACATATTAGTAGAAAATTAAAAACACATATCATCATGGATACATCCAATCCTTAAAAAATAGATTTAGTTGATGATAAAATAAGAGAAAACACTGCAACATGTAATGACATATATGATCATAGGAAAGTTAGGATAAATGATAAGAAAACTCAGGATGGAGCTTTCACATTGGGCCTAAAATATTCACCTTCTTATTCTTTTTCAAGCCTCTTTAATCTCCTCCAACGAATACCTCATAAAGATTCTTAAAGAGCCCAAGATGAGATCTCCAAATTTTCCAATAAAACAGCCACAAGGACCTATGTTTAAACCCTTCCAAAATTTGCTTGATTCATCATAAGTAAATCATTAAATGTGGTTGATGCATCCATGATCAGCTAAAATAGTGTGCACTAATGTACTTGCCACATAAATAATAAGAAGTGAGTAAAAGTATCATTAATGTTCCCAAGAGAATCACGATTTAAACATTCATAAGTTAATATATAAGCTAAAAATTTATACTATCACTTTTTAACAAAGAAAATTTTATTTTGTTAAATTTTATACAAAATTTTCTTTTTAGTAAAACAAACTTAAAATTCTAAATAAGTGAAAGATTTTTTCTGGATTTAAGGATTGCCAACTCATTACACTTAACTCTAAGGTTTGATTCTAAAATAAGTAAGGGGTCAGTCAAGAGTCCTAGTGTTTTTTTTATTTATTTATTATTATTACTTTTTAACATCCAATACCAAAGAAGTTCTAACCTAAAATGATTAATTCAATATATTCATATGTAAAGTAGAATCAAAAGATTACATTAGTTTTCTTTGTAAAGGATTGCAATTGATAATCAAATATATTTCTATCTTAGTTATACTTATTGGGATATATTTCTTAAGCATCAAATAACTCTTATGATATCATTCAATAGAAATATTAAATTTACATTGGCCAAATGATCAACTAAATTAAGCACACAATATATTAAATAATATTAAGAATTAATGACACAACAAGTTTTTCATTAACATAGTTTGATTAAATCTTAAACCTATAAAATAAACTTAATTCTTCATAACTACATTCATATAATTCAAAATATATGAGTTAGTTATAACATTAAATAGAAAAAGAAAGAAAAAATATTAAGAAGAACCTTAAAGCATTTGAAATAGAAAAACTAGTCATATGTTCTCACACCTTTTATTGCTTTCTCAATTCTTCCTTTCTCACTCATTTGGTACCACTTATACGCTCTAAAGACACTAAAAACACACACCAAAACTCTTCAAAAATCTTCATTAAGTACACTCTCCCTTTTTCTTAACATTCCATGATGTTAGAATATGACCCCATGTATATGATAACACCCAACATCACTCCCTTGAGAAATTTTGAAATTGCTCTAACTCAATTTAGTTAGCTTGTCGAGCCACATAATTGCATCATGTAGCATTGAGGCACTACTTGTACTTAGAGCGGAAAATAAGAGAGATGCTTGTAATGAATATTTCTTTGTTTTTTTTCTCTTTCACCTCCTTTGTATGAATCTATCTGCACCACAACATTAGCAAGTCGTCTTGAATGCATCAGCCTTGTAATATATTATGTAGCCATTAAAATAGTAATTGATCTTCTGACAATGTAACTCTAACTTTGAAACCAACTTTAAAGTTACGTACAGATTATCTACACTAAATTCCCTGTAAAGTTCATTTCTTTCAATAATGTTGATACCTGATCCAAATGCTTCTTTGGGCATGTTAAAATAAAATTTGATGGTCAACATTCTCAACGCTGATGCACCAAAATTATATACGGTTTTTGCTATATAATTTTACCCATTTTTTGTGATATTGCACTTTAAAGAAATGTATTTTTCATGATTTATTGCAGGTATGATGATTTTATGTGATTGGAGTGAAAAGAAGCAAAAGGAACGAAATCTAGAGCAAAAAGGAGCAAAATGGAGCAAAATGGTGAAAAAAGTGTTCTGACGCCGGCAGCGGCAGAATGGGCACCGCAGGTGCCCAAATCCAGAGAGCCCAAAATTAAATTACACGATAGAGCGCCGCCGGTGCCGTGCCCTATCTGGCGCCGCCGGCCCCCGAAGTCAGTGGAGTTCAAATTTGAATAGTTTTGGTGAATTTTAAAAGGGATGCCTACGAAAACTCTTGAGATTTCATTCCTATCTTATAAGTAACTGTATTTGGACGAGAATAGAGAGGTTCTAGAGTGTTTCTTCAGTATTTTAGAGTAGGTTTTGTGTGCTTCTTCATAGTTTAGTGTGTTAGGGATTAGGAGAGTGAGTGTAGAAGTGAGGATTTGAGAGGAATTCTTCTCTAAGGAGGGAAGGAGAATAGGTAAAGTGAGAGATTGCTTCTTCCTTTCCATTCTAAAGAGAGAATCAAGTGTTGTAAAGAAGAGAGAAGAGGATTCAAAGGAACTTCAAGGGAATTGCATTAGGGAAGAGAAAAAGATAAGTTGTATTTTCTTTTGTGGTTTGTATGACTTTTCTTTTATATATAAAATCCATGTTTTATTATTTCTTCTCCATGAATTCTGAGTAGTCTCCCTTATCTTTCTTCTTGCATAGAGATATGATGATGGATTGATGTGGATTTGATGTGCTTTTAATGTAATGAAGAATTTGTGATGGTTTTTCATTTTGAACTTAATTTACTTTCAATTTGGCCAATTGAAATGTTAAAAATATGTTGTTGAACATTAAGTTTGAAAGGATTTAATGTCCTACAATAATGATGAAAGATCCATTCAATTTCTATGGATGAATTATGTAGTTCATGGGAATTGTGTGCAAATAAATAAGAAAATATGTTTTGATGAACTTCAATGTAGAGATTTCAGGGTAACAGGCTGAAATCCCTAAATTGGTTCTAAGATTAGTAACTAATATCAAAGGTTAGCCTTCGGGTGAAGGGTGAGTGGGAGCTCCGAAGTGAGAGCCGGTATCCTCCCAGCCTAGCCTTAGAGTTAGTGACTAAACTTAGAATATGTCAATGTTATTTTCTTGCTTAGAAGAGGGGGTACTCTTTTACGGGTAAAGAATCATCCATGCTCCTATTTGGCACAATAATATAGATAATTGTTCCATATCAATTCACACATCATATTTTTATTGCAAGAGGAAAGATACTTTTCTCATATATCGAAAACCTTTCAAATAATTAGTTTAGTGTGTTTGTTCGTTAATTCTGTTCTTAAAGTTGTTAGAAGTAATTGTAGTTAGTTAATTGTTACTGTTTCGTTGTTCTTACTATTTCTTGCATAGTGGTAGTAAGTAGTAAACCTTGATTTTAGTGCTTATTACATATTGTGTAACGCTTTCTTAAAAACTTCAAAATTTCCCTATGGATCGATATCCAAGACTCCATTAGAGCCCTGTATTACTTGATATGATACTTATACTTGCGTTGAATGCTTGTACTTAATAAAATTATTATAAATCTATAAATATGAGTTCATAAATTCTTGCAAAATATAAGTCCGCCGCATCAAGTTTTTGTGCCATTGTCGGAGATTAAATCTTCTAGCAGTGGTATCAAATTCTTGCATTTTTAAGTATATATAAAGTCGAGCATCAAGTTTTTGGCGCCGTTGCTTGGGGAAAGTAACGGAGTTAAGAAAGCAAAAGTTAAATAACAAAGTAAGTTTATTTTGTAGTGTGTAATTGTGTTTGTTTGCCTTTATAAAAGTATTTGTGTTTGTATATGCATAGTAGCGGATCTATAGGTTTAGTGCCTTACGATTTGGAGTTAGAGTGTACTATCAGAAAAATTAGAAAACAACAAAAACAAATTGAAAATTCTAGCAAAATGGTGAATATTCAGGATAATCAAAGAAATGAAATTAGAAATTTTCCAAGACCTTTAAGAGATTATGCTAACCCAACAACAGATGAAATTCACATAACTATTCAAAATCTTGATGTTTCTACTAATTCATTCGAACTTAAACCTGCAATTATCCAAATAGTACAAAACAATCAATTTGGAGGAACACCTAATAAGGATCCAAATTTACATCTCGCTAGTTTTTTAGAACTGTGTGCTACTTTTAAATATGATGGAGTGTCTAGTGACACTGCCAGACTTAGACTTTTTCATTTTTCATTAAGGGATAAAGCTAAGGCGTGGTTAAATTCGTTATTACCTGGATCTATTAGAACTTGGGGTTGCCACGGGGCCCACGGTTCACTTACCATCTCCTGGTCCGACGCCATCTGAGCCGTCCGCTCGATACACGCGCGATCCAACGGCTCCCGGTCATCGTCTACGACTGGTGTGCACCCGTGACCGTCCACACTAAAACCCTAAGATCTCACTCAATTCTCAATGGATTTTTATGTTCTTATACTCTATGGATTCGTCTTAAAGAGACGAACATATCCATATGGTTTATGTGGCATGAAATTAACCCAATCAAAATAGAGAATGTTCAGAAGCTCGGGAAGAAGACAGAGCTCATACCTTTGCTCAGAGAAGTGAAGCTTCGATATGAGAGTTTTGTCACCTTCGATTGAGTCCAAGTAAGCTCCAGATGAAGTCTCTGGCCCTGGGGAATTGTCTAGACATGATTTCTACCAGACTTGATTTCAACCTTTGGAGGCTAGAACAAATGGGTGGCCTGGAGAGGGGGCTTTCACTGGGGAACTCCTTCTCTTGGTCTTGTGCAGGTGTGGGCGAGTTTAATTTGAATTTGGTGGAGGATTTGAAAGTGTCCTGTTCTGGCCTAAGAATTGAGCTAAAAAATTGAGCTCAATCAGTGGGAATTAGGGTAGGAGGACAGTGGGGATCAAATGCTCTTGGCTAGGGGAAGCTTTGTGATGAGTTTGGAGAGATTTTGTGAAGGTCGATTTCAGCCAACCTTTTGGCCGAGAGGGGTTGGCTGGCTTAAATAGCCATGGCCATGGCCTCTCAGGGGGAGTTAGGGGCTGGGATCAGCTGCTCTGGTGAGGAGAAGAACAACTACAATGGCCATTTGGAGTGGGGCAGCTCAGCCATGGGGAATTGCAATTTTTGGTTGATTTGGACCTCTCGACCTGGTGTTTTCCGGCGACTGTGGTGGCTGGTAGGCCAGGTTCAGGCCACTGTTGTGATCAGGAGGATCAGTGCTTGAGGTTTGTGAGTTCAATTATCAAATGCCATGTGTAAAGAGGATGAATTGAAATGAAAAGGGGAAGAGGTGATTTTGGCTTGGTTTGGGTCAACCCATGCATTTGGGCTTGGTTCACCTCCCCATGGCCTGATTTTGGGCTGAGGAGGTCAGGTGGGTCAGGCTTACATGTGTGGTGAAGTCCACATCCAAACATATTTGGATTAATTTTGGGTTAAGGGTAATCATGGTTAAGGCTAACGACTTTAAGGGAATCTAGAAAGAGCTTCCTCCATTTGCCCAATGTGGTATGGTCACATGTCAAACCTTTCATGGCTCCACATGGGCCTTAAGGATGGCTTCATGGCTCTTATATGGCTTGGGAAAAGTCAAGTCAAATTTCATGGAAAAGGGTTTATGGAATTTTGAAAATTTTGGGGTTATTTGATGGGATTTGGCATAATACCATTTTGGTTTGATTTTCATGATGGATTTAGCACTTAGGGAGTGATATTAATTGAGTGAGGATGAGATGAGATTGCAATGTAGGCTTTAGGATGGGTTTGGGCTTTTAAAATTTGGTAAAGGTGGGCTTTAAAAATGGTTTAAGGGGAATGGGTTTTTTATGTTTCAAAATGGGCTTTTAGATCAAAAAAATTTGTAAAGGGCCATGCCAAATAAATGTTGGGTTTAGTTTAAGGATATGTCATGAGTGATTTAAAACAAATTTGGAGTGATTTGGGATTGAATTGGATTGCATTTGGGTTTATTTGGTAAAGGGGCTAAGGTGGGCCAAATTGGGCTAACTTAGGCTAGGGTTAGGCTAATGTTGAAATTGATGTAAAATTGATGTTGAAAAATGTTTAGGGGAATGTTATGAAGAGTTTTCAACTTTGGTTGGGGTTCAATCTTGGGATTTGGGCCTATTTGGGTTAGGTTTGGGTTTAGGTCAATTTAAGGGGTTTTGGGTTTGGGTTGAATTTAAGTGAGGTTTGGGTTCAAGTTTTGGGCAAATTATGTTAGTGTTTTGTTTATGGAGATTTTAGGGAAGGTTTAGAAAAGATTTGGGGTCAATTGGAGTTGAATTGGGTTGGTTTGGGCTAAGTTTGGGTTATGGGTCAAAATTGGGCTTTAAGCTTAAAAATGAAATTGGATTCAAATGTCAATTAAATTGGGCTTGTATTTGGTCTAGATTGATATTGAGGATATTGAATTGAAGTTTGGAATTGAATTGGACCAAAATTGAGGTCAATTGGGGTGATTTGGTTTGACATTGGGTTCATTTGGGTTTAAAATGGGCTAAATTGGGGGTTTTGGTAAAAGTGGGGTAAATTAGCAAACGTAGCCCATGGTGTAGTTGAACAAAATGAAATTGGGAATATTTGGGATTTTTTGGAAGTTTCTGGGAATTTTTGGAATTTTTGGATTTTTATGTCAAGAGGGGCATTTTGGTAATTTGGAGGGTATTGGGGGTATTTTTGGAAATTTTGGTATTTTTTGGTTGTAAATGATCAATTTGATTTGTGGGGAAATGTTCAAGGTTAATTTTGGAAAAGTTTTGGGTGATTTGGAAATTTTGGTGGTTTTGGATAGTTTCAAGGGCTTTTAGTAGGTTTGGTGGGTCCGGGGGTCAAAAAATGAAATTTTGGAAAAATGAAATTTTGGAAAAATGAAAATTGAGCAAGTGTGAGTGAAATGGAATCATTTTGGTTGAGCCATGAAGCCATATTAAGCCCATAGGAGCCATGAGAGGACTCATTTGAGGCATTCACTATGTTGTTCCTAACCCTCTTAACTAAGGGATTAGGGGTTAAGGACCATCCATGTGAATTACCTACATGAGTCAGGAAGTCAAGTTGAGTGAGAGTGTGGTTTTAGGACTTGGAATGTGTGTGAGAGTGCAGTGTATGTGCAGGTCAACCCTCACCAGGCTAGGCCACCCAGGGTATTCCTAAGGCCAGAACGGTCCTATAGGGAACTTATCCTTTAAACCTCCACATTTGATTTCAACCCTCTAGGTGATTAGGGGTCTATAATCAAGCTTGTGGGGTTTGCAGGGAGTCAAGAGGTGTTTGAATTTCTAAATGGTGGGTTCCACTTCTAGTCCTCTAAGATAGTCAAAGGAAAAGCCTAAGGCTAGATCCTAAGTACTAAAGAGAGAAGAGAAGACCTCATCAAAAATGAGGTCAACACCGCCGCCGTTGTTGTTCCCGTCATGAAAGAGTTTTATGCAAATCTTCATGGGGTCAACCAAGGGTTTGTATTTGTGCGTGGTAGATTTGTTCAATTCACTCCTGCACGAATCAACGATCTCTTTATGATCGAGAACATACCTATTTGACATTATTCTAATTTCAATTCCACGAGGGATAATATGAATGATGTGTATCGATATTTGACATATGAGAATGAGAATGAGAATGAGAAGTTAGAGAGAATGGATACATTAGTTTCCCATCTGCATCTCTCAATCCAGTATCGAAGCAGTGGCACTACTTTATTTCGGTAAAGTTATTTCCGACATTGAAGATTAGCAAGGTAACCAAGGAAAACGCCATTTTGAATTTCTGTATTCAAACTGGGAGGCCGGTTGACATTGGTAATATTATTGTGAAATTAGTACTTGGATTAATTGTGCATGGATCTAAATATGGGCTTGGACACCCGTCCACCATATTTCTGTTATGTAGTCAGTCACAGGTTCCTTATGAAAGTTAGGAAAAGGTTCTTCTTCCATGGAGGCCTATTGATCCAACTAATCCCTATGACTACCAGATAGTTGGAGATGAAGATGACATGAATTTGCTCGCTGATCAATCAACACAGACTTCACAGAATGATATTAAAGAGGATCAAACAATTGGAGACTGAGGTACGGAAAGTTATGAATACAATCAATAACATTTCTGATTTATTCGATCATATAGATTGGAGAATGAAAGAGCAATTCGATCACACTGGTCGAATTAAGATGGGCTTGATTAATCTGATGAAGAAGAATGCGGTGATTGTTGAAGAATCGTCTGATGAATTTCCATTTCGTCCATTCTATAACTTGTTTGTGCATCAACAATCAATTGGATACATTAGAGGAGAGGATAGTTCTGAAACTCATGAGGATTCTACCTAATTTTGTTGTGTGTTTAGTTGGCTTTGCTTAGTTATGTTTGGTTTGTGTAGTATTTTCTTTGAAATTTGAACATGGATTTGGATGTGTTTACTTTCATTGTGTGCTTAGATCTTAGTGCTTGCCTATCATAGAGTACTTGCTGCACTAAACATCTAAGAATAGTTGGTTTGAATGAACATGTTTATTGTCTATGATGTAACTTGGATTTTATATATATATATAAGATTGTTGTGTATTGTTTGTGTGAAGAATTGTGTTAATTATTGCTTATGGGATAATGTAAATGTCTATTGAAGTGTTAAACATCATTGTGGACGTCGAAACGATCGAAATTACGAAAAAAAATTTTGACCCAGAAAATATTTTTGACTGGCGCCACCGGCGCTAGAATGGGCACCGCCGGCGCCCAAATCCAGAGAGTTTGGCCAATTTATTTAAATAGAGCGCCGCTGGTGCTCAAACCCAGAAAAAGGCCTAAAAACCTCGATTTCGCAATTTTTTCTTGGACCCGCAAATTCTTCCATTTACTTCATCTTCCTCCTCCATTTTTGCGATTTTGAAGATCTTGGGCTTGCTAGATCTCAAATTTAAGGAGATTTTAAGGCTTTTGGACACCCGATTTACACTTCACTTGGTAAGAGCTTCACTTTAAGTTAAAATTTTTGGATTTTCACTATGGAAATCTCTCACATTGCTTATGGTGGAATTTTTGGAGTTTTAAAGAGATTTTGAGATTTCCATGATGAAATTTGCTCTTACTTGTTTAGAATAGATTTTGGAGTTGTTACATTGTGAATTTGGGATTTATTGGAATTTTCTTGCAAATTTTAGAAATTCATATGGCTTCAAGGATGAGTAAAGGGAAGAGGAAATTGGATTTTGATGAGGCGAGGTTCGTCAACATCAAAGCCCAATTTCTCTATAACTCTTACTTCACAACAAGAAGGGTATCCAGGATCGAACTTTTGATGGTCCTGGAGGATCTGTAGAACAATTAATTGCAGAGCAAAACTGAGAGTGATTTTTTTATTTCACTGCGAATGCAATTGTGGTATTTGTTAGAGAATTCTATTCGAACATACCCTGGACTGAGACTGAGTATGTGCTTGTTAGAGAAAAGATGGTTGAGTTTACTCCTCAGCGTATCAATGCTTTCTATCAGACTCGGGAACCATTTGTGTGTGAAAACGAAAACATTAACACTCGAGGGGAGAATATGAGAGAAGTTATTGCTTTTCTGACTGACGGGTGAGGAGAGTGGAAAGAAAGTCAAAAATAGTTGATAAATTTCCTTGCCTCCACATTGAATGTTGCTTCAAAAGTTTGGCATTATTTCATTTCTGCAAGACTATTACCATCTTATCACCATAGTGAAGTTACTAGAGATAGAGCGATTCTAAACTACTGTATACTGATCCACTTAAAAAATACCCATTTTTATGTCTTATTTATGATTCAATTCTTAAGGATATTATACTTTAATGAAAAGTATTTTTATGTTTTTGGATGTAGGTGATTAAAAAAGAGTTCAAGAAGGAATAAAGGAGCAAAAATGGAGCTAAAAGAGCAAAGTTGTCGAAATTATAGGCCTGGCGCCTGAATCCGGCGCCTAAGCGCTAGTTTGATACATAAATATATAATATTTTTGACGACTTTGGGCAGTTATTTTGACGGTATTAAGCAGTTATCAGACCTTCTAGAAGACTGGAGTTATTCCTAATATATAGGACATGTGATACAATGCATCTAGACACAGGAAAATACTTTTAATATTGAAGAGGTGCGATCCAAAGTGAAGAAGTGCGAAGACTTGGTCACGGACTCCGACGCCAGATCCTGGCGCCTAGGCACGATAGTTACCTTCTATAAGATACATTGTATTTGGACGAATATTGAAGAGGTGCCTTAAGAAACCCCTGGCCAAATTCATAGCTCTATAAATAGGAGCCCATTCTATAGAGAAAAGTGCACCTAATCAACCTAAAGCTCTCTACGCTTGAAAATAGTTTTAGGGAGCCACTTTCTTTAGTATTTAGTGAGTTTATTTTGAGTGTTAAGTGTGAGTTTATTAGTGTTGTTGCTGTTGAAGTCTTTCATCATTGCATTAGAGTCAGTAGTAGTAAGCGGATCACTTGAAGGAACATTCCAGATAAGTATTTGTAACTTGGTTCAAAGTTTTATAAATATATTTTGTTGTGTGGATTCAATGTGTTCTGAGTAGTTAGTTTTCTTTCTCCTTTCAACTATGAAAAGATAATAAAATAATTGAATTTTGTTGGAGAATTTAATTTAAAATATTTACAAAATTGTGATAATATTAATACCTGATCTTAATTTACTTTTTAAACTGGCCATTTAAATTATTAAAACTTGTTGAAGAATTTTGAGACCTACTCAAAGATGAGTTCTTAACTAGTAGATATCACATGAATCCTTAGGTAATCGAAGGCTTTATGCGGGTTATTCAAGGTAAAGTGCAAATAAATAGGAAGATATGATTCATTGGGCATAGAATTAATTTGTTTTTAGATTGACAGACTAAATTCTAATAATTTGGTATATAGAAAGGGAACGGGTCACTGGTAGGGCCGACCATAGTCACCCTTGGACATCTAGTAGTGTGAGCCAAGATTAAACCATTCTACTAATAAAACATCTTGTACCAATCTATAGATTAGCCAATGTTCTTTATACTATCGAGCGAAGGTAAAGAATAAGAATGCTTCTACTTGGCACAACACCATAATCTAAATTCTCCATAAATGATAATTATTCTAAAAACTCTTGGATTAGTTGAAAAGGAGAAAGTTATTTTAATTATACCTGCATTAATCTTTTTTTAATAACTGCTTACTTATATTTAGAAAAAAATTTATTAAATTTAAAATCTGAATTTTGAAAAGAAATAAAAATAATAATTACTTTTAATTTGAAAATTTTAAAATATTTCTTTATTTTCTCAAAATCTTCCCTGTGGGATCGATAATCAGGACTCGAATAGAGCCCTGTATTACTTGAAACGATACGTATACTTGCGTTTGAAATTGTGACTCTTACAATTATTAATATAGATATTTAAATAAAATTCATAAATTGGTACATAAGTAAAGGTCGTGGCACATCAAGTTTTTGGCGTCGTTACCGGGGAAGATAAGGAAGAAAGTTAAAAAGACAATTTTACATTTCTCAAATTAAATATAATTTATACACTTTTATTTCTTTAAAAATAAATATATAAAAATACTAAAAAATATAAAAACAAAAAAAATACCAAAAAGATTTTAATTTATATTTATGCGTAGTTCTGGATCTGAAGGATTATTACCTTTTGATTCTGAATTAGAAAGAATAGTTAAAAGAATTAGAAAAGGAAAACAAATTCAAAAATATCAGGAAATGGCTAACTTACATAACAATAATCAAAATACAATAGAAATCAATGAACAAAATGTTTATAAACCATTAAGAGATTATCCAAACCCTACAGTTGATGAACTTCATATTAGTATTCAAATGTCAGATGTAGTTGCTAATTCTTTTGTGCTTAAACCTTCTATTATTCAAATGATTTAAAATAATCAATTTTGAGGAACACCAAATGAGGATCCAAATTTACACTTTGCTAGCTTCTTAGAATTTTGTGCTACCTTTAAATATAATAATGTTTCTGATGATGTTATTAGGCTTAGAATCTTTCCTTTTTCCTTAAAAGATAAAGCAAAGATGTGGCTTAATTCATTAACAACTTGTTCTATTAAAACTTGGGTAGATATAGAACAAAAATTCCTTATTAAAGATTTTCCTCCTTCTAAAACTGCTAAATTAAGAAATGATATTACTTCATTTATGCAATTTGATGGAGAAACAATTTATGAAACTTGAGAAAGATTTAAAGAACTATTAAGAAAATGTCCTCATTATGCTTTACCATATTGGTTAATTATTCAAACATTTTATAATGGACTTATTGGACCACTTAGATCTATTATAGATGATGCTGCTGCTGGTTCTTTAATGGCTAAGACATTTGAAGAAGCTTATACTTTAATTGAAGAAATGGCTAATAAAAATTTTCAATGGCCTTCTGAAATGGTTAATCCTAAAAGAATGGCAAGTATTCAAGATAATGAAGCCTTTTCTATTTTAGCTTCACAAGTGGCTGCGATATCGCATGTAAGTAATGATAATTCTGTGAATACTGATGATTCTCAAACAATAGAAACTTTGCAAGCTAATCCTAGTAAAACTAATAACCCTTATTCTAATTATTATAATCTAGGTTGGAAAAATCATTCTAATTTTAATTGGAATAATGGACATCAACAATGGAGTAATAATCAAGTTAATCCAACCAAGAATTGGAACAATCAAGGAAATTCAAACTTTAGACCAGCTTACCCTTCTGGTTTTAGTAATCAGCAGAAAAAGTTATCTATAGAAGAATTGATCTTGTAACTAGGTAATCAGCTACGAAGTCAAAACACTGATATTCATAATATTGAGAATCAGATGGGTCAAATTACTAATTTTATTAATTACAAACCTCAAGGAACACTACCTAGCAATGTCAAAATTAATCCTAAAGAAACTGGGAAAGATCATAAACAAGCAAAAGCTATACAACTTAGAAGTGAAAATGAATTAAAAGAGAAAATTCAGAATGAAATTGAAAAAAGAGAGATGTAGAAGAGATCGAAAAATATAAAGATACTCTTTCTCCAAGTAAAGATCAGACTGTAATTCCTATTGATGTGGAAGTTGAAAGACCACCACCACATTTTCCTCAAAGATTAAAACAGTAGAAGCTTGAACATCAGTTTTTTAATTTCTTTGAGATTTTTAAGAAACTTACCATTAACATTCCTTTTACTGAAGTTTTGGAACAAATGCCAAGCTATGCAAAATTTATAAAGGATATTTTAAGTAAGAAAAGGAAATTTGAAGCTTATAAAACTGTTGCATTAAGTGAAGAATGTAGTGCAATAATTCATAAGAAATTACCTCAGAAACTTAAAGATCCTGGAAGTTTCACTATACCATGTGCTATTGGAGAAAAATTTTATGGAAAAGCCTTATGTGATTTAGGAGCAAGTATTAAGCTCATGTCATTTTCAATCTTTCGAAGGTTAGATTTAGGAGAGATTTCTCCCACCACTGTAACCCTTCTGTTAGCTGATCGATCTATCACTTATTCTAAAAGAGAGATAGAGGATGTTCTTGTTAAGGTAGATAAATTTATCTTTCCTGTGGATTTCATTGTGCTAGATATGGAAGAAGATAAAGAAATACCTATTATTTTAGGGAGACCTTTTCTAGCTACAGGACGTGCTATGATTGACGTGCAAAAAGGAGAATTAATTATGAGAGTAAATGATCAAGAGATAACATTTAATGTTCTAAAATCAATGAGGTATCCTAATAAAGAAAAATGCTATCAGATGGATATTTTTTATTATATAATTGAAAAGCATTATCAAGAAAAAAGTAAGGTCATTTCTGAAGAAAAAGATAATGAATCTGTGATATATAATGAGTCGTTAACTGAAGAAATTGAAAAAGTAAATGAAGAAAAATTATCTGAAGAAACTCATTATGTTCATGAAAATTGGGAAATTTTAGACACAACTAAAAATGATATACTTTTACCCTCAATTTAAAAAGCCTTTGAACTGGAATTAAAAATATTACATGCACATTTAAAGTATGCATTTCTTGGAAATTTATTAACTTTACTTGTAATTATATCTTCAGAACTAAGCAAAGATCAAGAAGAAAAATTAATATAAGTTCTAAAGAATTACAAGAAAGCTTTTGGTTGGACTATTGCATATATAAAAGGAATAAGCCTTTCAATCTGTATGCATAGGATTTTAATGGAAGAAAATTGTAAACCCACTATTGAACCTCAAAGAAGATTGAACCCAATTATGAAGGAGGTTGTAAAAAAAGAGATTTTGAATTGGTTAGATGCTGGAATTATTTATTCTATTTCGGATAGTCATTGGGTAAGTCCTATTCATTGTGTTCCAAAGAAAGGAGGAGTAACTGTCACTGTTAATGAAAAAAATGAATTAATCCCAAGAAGATAAGTTACTGGATAGCACATTTGCATTGACTATCGAAAATTAAACAATGCCACTAGAAAGGATCATTTTCTTTTACCTTTCTTGGATCAGATGTCGAATAAATTATTTGGACACTCATATTTTTATTTTCTGGATGGATATTCTGGTTATTATCAATTATTCGTTACTCCTGAGGACCAAGAGAAAACAACATTTACAAGTCCTTATGGAACATTTGCCTTTAGAAGAATGTCTTTCGGTTTATGTAATGCACCTGCAACTTTTCAAAGATGTATGATGTCAATATTCTGTGTTTTAATTGATAAAGGAATTGAAGTATTTTTGGATGATTTTTCAGTTTTTGGAACTTCTTTTGAGTCTTGCTTGGAAAATATAACGAAAGTTTTGAAAAAATGTGAAGAAATAAATTTGGTTCTAAACTGGGAAAAATATCAATTTATGGTCACAGAAGGAATTGTACTTAGACATAAAATTTCATAAATAGGTATGGAAGTTGATTAGGTAAAAGTGAAAATTATTGCTGAACTTCAACCACCTACTACCATTACTAATGTGAGAAGTTTTTTGGGTTATGTTGGATTTTATAGAAGATATATAAAGGATTTTTCTAAAATTGCTAAACCTCTTTGCCATTTATTAGAAAAAGAATCTAAATTCGAATTTAATAAATATTGTCTGAATGCGTTCAATATGCTAGAAGAAAAATTAATCACTGCACCTGTTATTTTTGCACCTGATTGGATTAAACCTTTTGAATTAATGTGTGATGCAAGTGATTATACAATTGGAGCTGTATTGGGACAAAAATATGAGAAAATTTTCGAAGTTATATATTATGCTAGCAAAATTCTAAATGAAACTCAAATAAATTACACTACTACTGAGAAAGAGCTTTTAGCAATAGTATATGCCTTTGATAAATTTAGACCATATATTCTTCGGACGAAATGTATCGTACATACTGATCATTCTGTTATTAAGTATTTAATATCTAAAAAGGATGTCAAAACTAGATTGATCAGATGGGTTTTACTTTTACAAGAATTTGATTTTCAAATTGTGGACAGAAAAGGAACTGATAACCAAATTGCTGATCATTTATCAAGAATAAAAAATAATAGTAAGAAGATTTATGAAGAAAATATAAATGAGAAATTCCCTGATGAACAGTTATATGTTATTTAAGGATTACAAATGCCTTGGTATGCAGATATAGTTAACTATTTGGTTATCAATATTTTACCATACTATTTGAATAACAAATATATTAAGAAATTCAAGAATGATTGTAAATTATATATTTGGGAAGATCCTCATTTATTTAAAATAAGAAGAGATTCTGTGATTCGAAGATGTGTACCTTTTGAAGAAACTTTTGCAATTATTCCAAAATGTCATGATTCTGAATTTGGAGGACACTTTGGAGTGGATAAAACTGCGTTTAAAATTTTAAATTCTGGATTCTATTGGCCTAAATTATTTAAAGATGTTGGACATTATGCGAAAACTTGTGATCGATGTCAAAGAATGGGAAATATATCCAGAAAAGATGATATGCCTCTAAATTATATATTAGAAATTAAAATTTTTGATGTATGGGGTTTATACTTTATGGGACCTTTCGTACCATCATCTGGAAAGATTTATATTTTATTAGCAGTTGATTATGTTTTAAAGTGGATCGAAGCTATAGCTTTACCTAGCAGTGATTCCAAAATAGTTTCAAAATTTTTAAAGAAGATTATTTTTACAAGATTTGGAATGCCAAGGGTAATTATCATAGATGGGGGAACTCATTTCAGAAATATAAGAATTCAATCATTTCTGGAAAATTCATAATTAAACATAGAAATGCAACTGTTTATCACCTACAAACAAGTGGAACAGCTGAAGTATCAAACAGAGAAATTAAAAGAATATTGTGGAAGACTGTTAATCCTAAAAGAACTGACTAGGTTGATAGATTTGATTCTGCATTATGGGCTTATAGAACAACTTATAAGACACCTATCAGAATGTCACCTTATCGGTTAGTTTATGGTAAACATTGTCACTTACCTGTTGAACTGGAACGTAAAGCTTACTGGGCGATAAAAGACTTCAATTACGATTTGAATACTGCAGGAGACAAACGATTATTACAACTGAATGAAATAGAAGAGATAAGAAATGAGTTATATGAAAATGTAATGATTTATAAAGAAAGAATAAAGAAATTGCATGACAAAAAGATTTCAAAGAAAATATTTGAGCCTGGACAAGAAGTATTATTGTTTAATGCCTGTTTAAAACTTTTTCCTGGAAAATTAAGATCTAAATGGATGGGACCATTTATAATTGAGAAAGTATACCCTTATGGAGCTATGGATATTAAAGATCCCAAAACTGGAAAAATATTTAAAGTTAACGGATTAAGACTGAAGCCTTATATGGGAGAAATGAAACCAAATTACAAAAAGGCTTACGAACTGAGTTTACCCGATTAATTCAATTGATTAGGTTGGGCTGACGACGTTAAACCAAGTGCTTTTTGGGAGGCAAACCATTTATTATCATTGTGATTGTTTGTGATTTGAACTTATCTTAATCGTTGTTTGTATGTTGATCACACCCTTTTATTAGAGCTATTTTTAAGACCAAAACTTTGTAAAATTTGACGATAGGCAAAACAGAGTTGATCGTGGTTCCAGCGCCTAGGAACCAAAAGTTGGCGCCTAAGCACCAGAATAACTTGTGCGTATCGATGATCGGTGCATAAGCGCTAGATTCCGGTGCCTAAGCGCAATAGTTACAGATCAAGTAAAACCAAAAATTTCAATTTTTCACACGAAATCTCTTTATATATTGCCCTATCTTCGTCCCAAATCACATAGAAACCATAATTTGGAGGAGTTAAGAGGAGTTTGGAAGAAATGGATAGAAGAAATCATGGAAATGAGGTAAGAGACAAATCTCCCAAAGATCCTCAACCTTATTTTAATGGTTTTATTGTAGTTAGTATGGAGAGATTATTTAGTCATTTAGAAAAGATTGAAGCGAAACTTTAAAGCATTGGGAATCATTTGCACGAGATGTATCATCAAATTGAGCATATGGAATGATAAATGAAACTTTAATTTGATCATATGATAGCCTATCAAGACACTCAAGTAGCAATGTATGCGAAGAACAAATGGATCGATGAAAAGAAGGTTTTGGAATTTCCAAGGGCGTTGGTTTTCTATCTCAGCAGTCCTAGTGAACTTCATTGCGAAAGAGATGTGTCGGCATATTTTTAGGTTGAGTGTTGTATTTTTAAAAAAAGGGGTCGCCTACAGAAATTGTCGGCGAATTTTTAATTTAATTTAAATAAATAATTTGAAAAGTAGTATTTGATTTTGAAAATAATTTTAAGTTTGAAAATTTTAAGATATGAAATCAAACTGATTTCACATCCCAAATAGTTCACATAAATGAGTGCCGCACCACAAACCGTGTATCTATCCCGAAGAATAGACACAGTGCTTGATAATGGGGTTCGATTAGATAAACTAGAAAGGTTTGTGACATCCGTTTGGTTTGCGAACCAATTTTATAAGCCGACAAATTCCCCTGCTTAATATGAAAGCATCAAACAGGGTTTATATTACATGGGTTCTTTAAATTCCCTATAAGGGCAAGCCCCTATAGTTAATTACATCTTAAGTGATGGGAATCACCTAAGAAAACTCTCGATAATAATCAGTAGTTCTGCTCTCAAGAATTTCAAAGTTTAAGTTTTCAAGGGACAGAATTTTGGAATTTCAATAGGGAATGGATCAAATTTGGAAGATTTTATTTTGGGATTTCAAAGGAAGAAAGGTAAGAGAAATCACAGATTCGAAGCGAACTTCAGTAATTTCCCGACTATCCTATTGTTTGGCTTGGAGTTTAAGAAAGTCCTAATATTTATTTAATGTTTTGATCTTGCCAATTTTAATTAGGACTTATATTTATATGATAGAATCATACAAATAGCCTGGAAGATGTGAGGGTTTATGTCGTATCGGACGACTACCTCGGAGTCCTAAGACCGGTTAGGGCTTAATTTGCAATGCAAATAACTAACAAAAGGTTAAGGATTTATGTTGCACTAGGCAAACTACCTCGAAGTCCTATGACTTTATTGTTTAATTCTAGGAATGTTTAGCTGATGTAGAGTTGTTTTGCTGACGAAGATGGTCATGCTGCCCACCGTGCTCCAAGCTCCTTGTTGTTGCAGAGGTTTAGTTTTAGAAGTCATAAATCAGGAGATGAGAAAGGTGTTTTGGTTTAGAGAAGTCTTAATTTCCAAGTGTTTTTTATGTTTTATTTAAAACAAATTTTAAAGTTGATTATAACGACACCGGTTAAGATCCCACGGCTCCATCCTTCCGCATCGTTATTTTTATCGGATTCACTTAGTCCGGATGAATTTGCTAAACTCAACCGAATGAGTTCCACACTTTCATTTAGACCGTGGGAAATCCCGTTAGCAACACGTAGGTTACATCATCCGAGGTATTCCCGATCATCCAACATGACGTTTTAATTTAGTTGTAATTGTAGTTTTGTGTTCCGTTTGTGATTAAATTTTGAGTTGTTTTATATTTCGAGATGTTGTGGCGGTGGATTTTATCTTGTAATGACTTTTAATTTAGTTTTGGTTTCAGCTTTAGGGACTATCCTAAAGGTGTGGGTTTTCATGCAACAGCTTGTTTATCATGCAAGAAAAGTAAGTGCGATGCGATTAAAGAAATTGCAATAAGGTAAATTGCAATAAAATAAAAGCGTACTCGGAGGGTCTTCCCGTCATCCCAAGCTGCACTTAAAACACAATTAGAATATTTAAGCAAGTTCCTAGGTAAAGGTAAGGGAAGGGTTATGGTTTTCTACCAAATTCCTAATCCTATAAGTAATCATTTCCTATGACGTCTAGTGTCTTTGTGTTTTGGTTCGAGGACGATTTTCTTCATCAAAGAACAATTAAGTTCAATTGTTCTTATAAGTATCCTATCATATTGAGGAAGTGCTTAAGAAAAATCTTAAACATCTTTTCAATATTGCTAGAATTGTTTTAAGTCCAAATGAATTTAACTATACGAATGAATTAATCGTCCTGGAATTCAAGTTTTATTGTTATCTTACTCAGTGAACTAAGACATTTGAATATCCTATAAGTGAAGTAGCATTTCATTTAATGTTCTATTTAGGAGTTATGATAACCAAAGCTTTCGAGGGCAAATTGGTGTTCAAATGGTTTATGATTTAATTTCAGTTATCTGATTTAAATTTGGAATAGTGTTCAAGTTGCTTTATATTTAATTTCTTTATGTCTTAGGTAATGTTATTTAATTCAATTTAATTTAACTTTAATTTAATTTAATTTGGTTTAGTTTTAATTTTAATTTAATTTTGATTTTTTTAATTTTAATTTTAATTTTAATTTTAATTTTAATTTTAGTTTTATTTGATTTTAATTTAATTTAATTTAATTTAATTTAATTTAATTTAATATGTTTTAATTTAATTTAATTTAATTTAATTTAATATGTTTTAATTTAATTTAATTTAATTTAATTTAATTTAATTTAATATGTTTTAATTTAATTTAATTTAATTTAATTTAATTTAATTTATTTAATTTGTTTGATTTAATTTAATTTAATCTTTAATTTAATCTTATTTTTAATTTTAGTTTAATTAAAAGTTTAAAAAGAGTTTAATAATTTAACTTTTTAATTTAATTTTAATGATTAAGTCCTTTAACATTTTAAAACTTAAATTTGAATTATCATTTTAATTAGAATTAAATATTATTGATATGGTTAATTTAGGGATTTTTAAATTAAAGAATAAATCTCTTCCTAATAATGTCCCTTTTTAAATAATTCCAATTTTATTATTCTTCCAAATTTAATCAATTATTTAATTAAGGTTTATTTCAATTATTTTCAAATTGTTTAGTAGGTTTCTCCCCTTTAATTATTTAAATTTCAATCATCCAAATCAGATTAAGATCAAATATTTTACTTGTTAATTTTATTAAACCTAAAGTTTTAATTAAGGGTTAAAATTTTAATTACCATTTTGCCCTTCAAGCTTAATAATTTCATAACTCACTAAATCGAGCTTAAATGAACTTAAAATTTTTATGTGACTTCACTTATATGCCAATAAAGACATGAGAGGAGAAAATGTGATTTTTCTGTATTTAATTTATTTATGTAATTATTTTTGGTGGAAAATAGGGATTTCAAGGAAAATTTAATAATATGACCAAGGGAAAGTTTACTGTCCTTAAGAAAATTATGGCACATTCCTAATAACTAGAGGACCACTTGGACCAATTTTGGTGATTTTTTGAATTATATTATTTTTATTATAATTATTTTGAGTTTTGGAGTATTAATTAATTTTAAAATAAAATAAAGATTGAAAAATGAATTTTATATTTTTTAAAAATCTCTCTGAAATCAAGGAAAGCAATGCAGAAGGGAAATAAATCATTAAAAATAAAATACTTGATGAAATTAAATAATTTCTTTTCCACATTATTCTCCTCTGTTCACTGAGCAAGAGGGTATTTTTATTTTATTTTTTTGATTTTCCTACACAAAGTTATGGATTTTTGAAGTTCTGGTAATTAAATAAATAGGATAAATAACCTAATTTCCTACTTATCCACGCGGCGCCCTGTCATCCTCGGCATCTCCGAACGGCCACGCGGCGCGCCCCCATTCAACGCCGCCTTCCGACTCAGCGCCACGCGGCCCGCGGTTCACGTATCATCTCCTGGTCCGACGCCATCTGAGCCGTCCGTCCACGCGTGTATTGAATGAACGACATCCGTTCATCGTCCCCAAGCCTCCTAGCCCGAGAACCGTTCATCATCTAGGCCTAAGATCTCACTCGATACTTGACCAAATTTAACGTTCTTATGCTCTATGGATTCGTCTCGAGAAGACGAACACATCCATACGGTTTATGTGGCATGAAATTGACTCAATGAAAATGGAGAATGTTCAGAAGCTCGGGAAGAAGAGTGAGGCCATACCTTTGCTCATAGAAGTGTGGCTTCGATCTGAGGGTTGCGTCACCTTCGATTGGGTCCCAGCAAGCTCCAGATGAAGTCTCCTGGTCTGGTGAATTGCCTAGCTATGAAAGTGACCACAGCCGATCACAAAGCTTGGAGACTGGAGCAACTGGGCGGCCTGGAGATGGGGCTTTCGATGGGAAACTTCTCCTCTTGGTCCAATGAAGGTGTAGGACCGCTCAATTTGAGGATTGGCTCACTGTGGCAAAGTGTCCCGGTTTTGGGTGAAATTTCGGCTGGGAAATCGGGTTCGTTGGTGGGGATTAGGGCAAATCGACACTCGGGGATCAACTGGCTCTAAGGATGGAGAAGGGTTTGGAACAATTTTGGCGAGTTTCGACGAAGGTTTGTGCAACTCTCTTCTCATGGCCGCGAGGGTCGGGTTTAAATAGAGGTGGTCGGAGGGCTTCACGAGGATGGCCAAGGGTCGGGATCACCTGCTTCGGGCATGGGAAGAACGGCCATGGTGGACATTGGGCATGGGGCAGCTCAGCGAAGGTGGAATTCCAAAGTTCGGCTCCTCCCGAGGTCTCGGCCATGGTGTTTTCAGTGACCTGGGCAGCTGGCCGGCAGGCATGGGTCACCCTCGTGTCCAGTGGGTCGTGGCTGGAGGTTTGTGCGATCAATCGGCCATGGACATGTGTAAATGGATTGAATGAAAAGGGTATGGGGAGAGGCTCATTTTGGGTCCAAATGGGTCAACCCACCATTTTGGGTTTGGTGCACCCTTCCATGGCCGATTTGGGGCTGAGGGAGGATCGTGTGAATCGACTTGAAAAGGGTAGAGAAGTCACCATCCATAAATATTTTGATTAATCATGGATTAAGGTGAAGCATTAAAAGGGTTAAAACCTTTTTAAGGGGGCTTAAAAGAGGCTCGTCCTTTTGCCATTAATGGCTTGATCACATGTCAAACCTTCCATGGCTTCATGTGGCTTGTCCATGGCTTGCATGGCTTGTCTTTGGCTTGGGAAAAGCTTGGTCAATTTCATGAAAATGGATTTTAGAAATTTTGGTAATTTGATGGGAATTTGTATGAAGCTTGATTTGGAATGGTTTAATGATGATTTTGAAACTTAGGGGTGATATCAATTAAAGGTATGATGAAAAGAAATTGCCATGTGGGCTTTAGGGCCAATTTTGGGCTTTTGTATTTGGTGGAAATGGGCTTTTAGAATGGTTTAGGAAAGTGGGCCTTTAGGTTTGAAAACAAATTGGTGGATGTAAATTTTGCAAAGTATTGGGTCCCATGAGTGTTGAATTTAGTTTAAGAATGTTTCATGAATGATTTGGAATAAACTTGAAGTGTTTGGGCTAGGTTTGGGTTGGATTTGGACCTCTTTGGTGAATGGGCCAATGTAGGTCAAATTGGGCTAACTTGGGCCAATGTTAGGCTAGGGTTGAAATTGATGTAAAATAAGTGTTGGGAAATGTTTATGGGAGTGTTTCAAAGAGGTTTTGGCTTTGGCTGGGCTTTGATTTTGGGGTTTGGGCTTATTTGGGTTAAGTTTGGGTTTAGGTCAAAATTGGGCCTTTTAGCCTTGGGTTGAATTTGAGTGGTTTTTGGGTCTAAATTTTGGGCAAATCATGTTAGTTTTTTGTTTTTAGGGATGTTACGGAAAGTTTAGAAAAGATTTGGGGTCAATTGGAGCTGAATTGGGTGAGTTTGGGTTAGGTTTGGGTCATGGGTCCAAATTGGGCCTTAAGGCCAAAAGTGAAATTGGATCCAAATGTCAATCAAATTGGACTTGGATTTAGTCTAAATTGGTGTTGGGAATGTTGAATTGAAGTTTAGAATTGAATTGGACCAGAATTTGGGTCAATTGGGTAGGTTTGGTTTGACATTGGGTTCACTTTGGGTTAAAATGGGTCAAATTGGGGGTTTTGACAAAATTAGGGTAAATTGACAAAATTGGACCATAGTGTAGTTGAACAAAATGAAATTAGGAATATTTGGGATTTTCTGGAATTTTCTGGGAATTTTCTGAATTTCTGGACTTTTGGGTCAAGGTGGGTATTTTGGGTATTTGGAGGGTATTGGGAGGTATTTTTGGAATTTTTGGTATTTTTGGCTATGAATGATCAATTTGAGTAATGTGGAAATGTTTAGAAATGGTTTTGAGGAATTTTGGGTAATTTAGGTGTTTTTGGAGGATTTCAAGGGTTTTGGGTAGGCTAGGCGGGTGTAGGGTCCCGGGGGTCAAAAATTAAAAATTTGGAAAATTGAAGATTGGGTAAATGTAAGTGGAATAAAATCATTTTGGTTGAGCCATGAAGCCATATCAAGTCCACATGAGCCATGAAGGGACTCATTTGAGGCATCCACTATGTTGTTCCTAACCCTCTTAGCCAAGGGCTTAGGGGTTAAGGACCATCCATGTGAATCACCTACATGAGTCAGGAGGTCAAGTTGAGTGTAGGTGTGTGAAAGTGTAGTGTATAGGTGTAGTGTGTGTGTGTAAGTCAGCCCCCACCAGACCAGGCCACCCAGGGCAGTCCTAAGGCCAAAGAGTCCTATAGGAACTCATCCTTTAAACTTCCACATTCGATTTCAACCTCTCAGGTGATTAGGGGTCTATAGTCAAGTTTGTAGAGTTTGCAGGGAGTTAAGAATTGGTTTGAATTTCTAAGTGGTGGGTCCCAATTCTAGTCCTCTAAGACAGTCAAAGGAAAAGCCTAATGCTAGATCCTAAGTACTAAAAAGAAGAAGAGAAGACCTCATCAAAAATGAGGTCAACAAATGGACCCCTAATAGGTGTGGTGAGCTAACCAAGCACACCACGCGTATTGGCGTTGAACGAAGAGATCAACAAAACCAACACAGATGTCCAAGTGACAAACTTAGGACAAAGTAGAAGAGTTTCCGCTGGGGAGTGTCAAGTATATCTCTGAGACTGGAGATTCCTGAACTCTCGCTGGGGAAAGGGAAAGAGGTGAATCCCAAATCACATGATTTGGGGGAATTTCAATTTAGATTTTATTTTGTTTTAGTTTAATTTTTGATGTGTGAGCTTAGATTTTAGTTTGGAGTTTCAATTTAGATTGATGTTTCGTTAAGATTAATTTGAAGGGATTTAGACTTGAAATGAAAATTGGAATTTTGTGGTTTTATATGTAACATCTTCAACCTCAAAAGAAAATTGAATCGATTGGATTGAATCATTACAATGAGGAGAGATCTCAGAGCAATGCGGTATTGGATGTAAAATCCTTAACCTCAAGAGTTTGATTTCGATGTATTTCATTGCAATAGGGAGAGAACCTAAAGCAATGCGGTATCGAATGTAAAATCCTTAACCCCAAAAGTTTGATTTGGATGTATTTCATTGCGATAGGGAAAGAATCCTAAAGCAATGCAGTATCGGATGTAAAATCCTCAACCCCAAGAGTTTGATTTTGATGTATTTCATTGTGATAAGGAAAGAATCCTAAAGCAATGTAGTATCAGATTTAAAATCCTCAACTCCAAAAGTTTGATTTTGATGTATTTCATTGCGATAGGGAAAGAATCCTAAAGCAATGCAGTCTCGGATGTAAAATCCTCAACTCCAAAAGTTTGATTTTGATGTATTTCATTGCGATAGGGAAAGAATCCTAAAGCAATGCAGTCTCGGATGTAAAATCCTCAACCCCAAGAGTTTGATTTTGATGTATTTCATTGCGATAGGGAAAGAATCCTAAAGCAATGCAGTATCGGATGTAAAATCCTCAACCCCAAGAGTTTGATTTTGATGTATTTCATTGCGATAGGGAAAGAATCCTAAAGCAATGCGGTCTCGGATGTAAAATCCTCAACTCCAAAAGTTTGATTTTGATGTATTTCATTGCGATAGGGAAAGAATCCTAAAGCAATGCAGTCTCAGATGTAAAATCCTCAACCCCAAAAGTTTGATTTTGATGTATTTCATTGCGATAGGGAAAGAATCCTAAAGCGATGCAGTTTCGGATGTAAAATCCTCAACCCAAAAGTTTGAATTTGATGTAGTCGTTGACTTTGCAAAGATTTGTAGTGTTGATTTGAAAAGTGTGGAATTTTGGTGTTTCGAGAATTTCATGAGAGTTGTAAAAGACTTTCATGGAAGGAACTTGATTGGGCGGGAATATGTAGATGTTACATACCCCGCTCAGAAGAGTTGATCGGAAGTTGCTGGTTTGGATTGGATACAATTCCTCGCCATCAGATTCGATCCGTGTCAATGGAATCAACCGCTTCCATCCCAGACAAGGGAGAGGGCAGAACGGATTGGATTTCAGATTTGGGAGATTGAGTTTGAATTTTCGATCGAGATTTGATTTGAGATTTGATTTGAGATCTGGAAGATCAAATTTGAAATTTGATTGAGATTGGATTTGAAATTTGAAAAGATTGAATTTGAAATTTGGAAAGATTGAATTTGAATTTGATTGAGATTTGGAATCTGGAAAGATTGAATTTGAATTTGATTTAGATTTTGAATCTGGAAAGATTGAATTTGAATTTTAGATTGAAATTTGATTTGAGATCTGGAAGATCGAATTTGAGATTTGATTGAGATTTGGGATCTGGAGAGATTGTATTTGAATTTTATTTAAAATTTGATTTGAAATTTGTGTTCATTTTGTTTGTCCTTTAACGATTCAAATTTATTTTATCGTTTATTTAATGTTCATGTGAATTTGGAGTTCATTATTTTTAGATTTTTAAGGAAAGTTTTCTTTTATTCTTTTTTTTTTATTTATTTTCTGTTCTTTGTTCGAAGTTCATTTAACTTTAATGGCGTTTCCCAGTCAATTTGCACAAAAGAGGTGAAGGCCAAAAATGTGACATGGTCACTTTCATTCCAATCATGTCGAAGATACATCATACAACTCGATCTGGAATACATCTCATACAATCCATGTAGACTCAAAACGGACTGTGTATGATCTTTGTCGATCCATCCAAAAAAAACATCTGTCAAAAATCCATTTCTGAATAGTGAGGTACATGGTTAAAAACATCACCTTCCAAGCCATCCTTGGCAAGGATGCCGGCGGGATGTACGTTGGAGGTGTGATATTTTCCATGCAACTCACAGCTTGTAAGGCCAGAGACTCTCTAGCTCCGGGTCTGGCTGGAAGTGGTAAGGTGTCTTCCTGTCGTCCATCCTTCTAAAAGTAACTGAGATCCGCTTCACTGGTACTCCTGGTATGCAAAGTTTAGCGACATCTGCTCCGTTGCCCTTCGGCATCATGACGGAACCTACCGATAATAGTATCTTCACCGGCCCTCGGAACTCACCTGGGCCTCGCTATCCGGAGATCGGATCCGAACATGATGTCACACTCGTTCGGGAAAGAGACCGTGCAGAAAGGTCCGACAAAGTCGTGGTGATCTATGTGCGGGGGTATGCGATCACCCCGCTTGTAAATGTTAATAATGCAGCTATTGGGTATGCAATCCGCGCGAGTACTCTCCATGTTATCAATCTCTTTACCATTCTCTTGATGACTAATGGCATTGGATCCACTTGGCCATGACGGAGTATTCCCGGTGGGTTTCCCTTCCTGTCTTCCGCGAAATTGTAGCAGCATCCACATTGTATTGTAATTCTACCTTTCCCTGACATCCATCTCCGGGGTTCTGAGTAGGTGTTTTCTCTTAGGCGGCCCGCTCGGCCCATTATTTTCAAATCCCGGATGCAATCCACGATTTGTTGTTGTTCATATTCTGAGAATACGTCTGTATGTAGCTCGAGGCCTTCTAAGTATATTGATCCTTCGCCTCCGATTCTTTCGAAGTATTCAAAAGTTTTCTTTTCGACATTCTACATTCTTTCCAGCTCGTACTCTGGAATAATTTGCAAATGGCGGGGCCTGGTGACATATTGTGGGATATACGGCTCAATCCCTGCACGTTCTCCTGCATACCTCGGCTCCTCGGGGATGATGTCCGTCGGGACATCCTCCGGGGTTGCTTCGCAACAAGGTTATGCATTACCGGTGGTTCTATCCGGTGGCGTGGTAGCCTTCTCTCTTCGATCTTCGTGAGATTTCCCTGGTCCCTTCGTTATCCTAGGAGCCGGCCTCCTTTCTTCCGTACTCGGTGAATTGGCGTCCTCGAAGTGTATGCAGCGGCAGCAGAATCGCCTCGTCGCGCCGATCCGCTGCTAGTTTGGTCAACATCTTACGGATACGGCGATTCTTATTTCTTCATTGCGTTGCTGTGAGAGTAGCTCTTCGAACTTCCTGAATCTCTGTGGGTGCGGCGCTGACAAGCCTGCCCTTTGCCGTAGCGACTACATACTTGATTTTCTTGTCTTCTTCAGTGTTTGTTTTTCTTTTCTTGTCGCTCGGATTGGTGGCTTGGGCCACCCACTTTCATCACCGTCTCGATCGAGCGGTCCTCTCGGTCAACCGGGATCCAGATCACTTTCCTCGTACTATAGGCCCGCCGGTGCGAAGTCCGAGTCAATCTCGATTATCGCTCCATCTTTCACCCTCTTCTCATCGAGTGCAAGGCTTACGCCATTTCTAAAGTTCAGGACCAACCGCCCGTTCGACATTTCCCTATGAAAAGATAAGGAAAAGGATCAGGGGCTGTACTAAGAACAAGAACATTAAGAAAATGTTTATTAAAGACATTTTTTTTATTTTATTTTTTTTTAAAATTTAACAGGAATGAAGTGGGATAAGATCAGGAAAGGGATTTTGATATGGAAGAGAAAACAAGGAAAACTTTATTATCATGATTTTATTATTTTAGCACATTTTATTATTTTTGGGTTCGGACCCAGTCATAAGTAACTACTTCGCCCGTGCTTCTAAGGATGAAGAATTCATTCCTTCGAAACATCAGGTAGCGTAATACTTCTTCAAGTATCGTCCATTGATTGGAAGCATATGTCGTTCTCCTTGGCAATTCACTAGCTGGTAGGAGCCTCCTGAGTATACTGCTTCAACCACAAACGGTCCTTCCCAAGTGGGTTCAAATTTTCCTCCTACCTTGTGGTGTGCAAGGATAGGTCTCTTGAGAACGAGAACTAAGTCACCAACTTTGAAGGTTCTCGGGCGGACCAATTTGTCATGGGCTTGAACCATCTTAGCTTAGTATAGTTCTAAATTCCGCTCGCGCCGCAAGTCTTTTCCCTTCCGAGCTTTCTAATTCTTCTAGTCGTAATTTGGCATTCTCTTCTGTCGTGATCTTGTTTGCAATCGCAATTCGAGTGAAGGAAGCTCGGACCTCTAAAGGTAACATCGCCTCGGACCCGTACACCGCAGCGTAAGGTGTAGCTTGAGTAGGAGTTCGAAGGTTGTCCGGTAGGCCCATAAGGCTTCTAACAACTTCTCGTGCCAATTTCTCTTATTATCGTCCAAAGTTTTCTTTAAAATTTGAACGAGATTTTTATTAAAAGCCTCAGCCAGGCCGTTTGCTCTTGGGTAGTAAATTGTGGAATATCGCCAGTCGATTCCGTGTCTCCTGACAAAATTATTGATTTGCGTGCTTCTGAATGCTGACCCATTATTTGAGATGATCCTGCGCGGCACTCCGAAATGGTAGACAACTTGGTTTTTGAAAAACTGCAGGCACGTGGTATGCTTTCACTTCTCTAAGTGGAACCGCCTCTGCCCACTTGGAAAAGTAATCCGTAGCCGCAAGAATGAAGCGATGTCCTTTTGAAGATGGTGGTTCTATTGGACCCACTATATCCGTGCCCCAACATTCAAATGGCCACGATGCAATTGTCTGGATGTAGCACATTTGGTGGTTGGTGTAGAACCACTCCGTGCACTCGACATTGGTGACGGCTCTTGGCGATTTTCATGCGATCGGTCATCATCGAGGGCCGATAGTATCCTAGTCTTTTAATTTTCATTTTCATCTTTGGACCCGATCGGTGAGCGCCACGCAGTCCCGAATGCACCTCTTTAACAATTTCACGGGCCTCGGACCCGCTTAGGCACCTTAGCCACATTCGATCAAAAGACCTTCGTACAATGTGTTGTTTATTAATGCGTAGGACGAGTTCTTTTCTTGATCCGATGGGCTAGCGACCTATCGTCCGGTAGTTTTCCTTTTTGCGGTAGTTCATTAATGGCCGTCGCCAATCCTCCGTGTTTTCTCCGTCATCGCCGCAACCGATTCTTCTTCTTTTCGATTTGTGTATTGTATCTATGTCGAGCCGTGATAAGACCCGACGTTCGTGAACCGACACTTCTATCGACTCATCTTGCAAGCGAGCAAATTCTTTTGCGAGGCGGGCTAACGTATCTCGCTAAGGCATTTTCTTTTCGGGAATTTTGTAGATCGTCACATTCGGAATCTGTTCCAACAACCGTATGGCATACTCGGAAGTATTGCTCGACTCTTGGCTTTAAAATTCTATACTGTCCGGCGATCTGTTGAATGATTAACTGCGAATCCCCGTAGATGTTGATGTCAGGTATCCCCATTTGAATAGTTAATTCCAGTCCTGTAATGAGGGCTTCGTATTCTGCTTTGTTATTTGTACACGGCTCTGTCAAGTGGTAGGAGTATCTTAACATCCCCCGCTCCGGTGTTATAAAGATTAGTTTGATTCCTGCTTTACCGGGCACTATCACTTGCAATTCTTCGTCTTTGTGTGCTAAAGATGCTCCGTCGAAATATAATTCCCAACATCGATCATCAGGGTCTTCCAGGCTCATTATTTGTTCATCTGGTAGATCGTCATTGAGAGGAGATTCTGCCGGCAAAGGGTGTGCTGCGAGGAAAACTGCCAGGACCTGTCCCTTTACGGCACGAAGAGGCACGAAAGTTATATCGAATTGCAATAATATCATCGACCATCCGGCAAGTCCGCTGAAAGCGTTGGATGAGTCATCAAGTATTGCAATGGATTAAATTTCGAGATCAAGTTGACCTTATGAGAAAGCATGTAGTGCATGAGCTTTTGAGCGGCGAAGATCAGGGCCAAACAATGCTTTTCAATTGTGGGATACCTTATTTCCGTCGGAAGTAAACGACGGCTTAGGTAGTAAAGAGCATTTTCTTTACCCTCATCATCGACTTGAGCTAACAGTGGCTCCTAGAGAGTCGTCTAAAGCCGCGGTATAAAGTATTAGCGGTCTACCCGAGACCGGGGCTGCTAAGACAGGAGGTGTCATTAAATATTGTTTAATGTCTTCGAAGGCCTTCCGGCATTTCTCTTCCCAAATGAATTTGGCGTCCTTTTTAACTAGTGCCGAGAAAGGTCGACACCTACCTTACAAGTTTGAGATAAAGCGTCGAAGATATGCCGGCTTCCTTGAAAGGATCGTAGTTGTTTTAAGGTTTTGGGAGGCGGCATTTCTAAGATAGCTTTAATCTTTTTTCGGGTCGATTTCAATTCCACGATGTCGGACACGACGCCGAAGGCGCATTTTAAGGGATTCATCTTAAGGTTAAATTGTCTTAATTGTTCGAAAATAATTCTCAAATCATACAGGTGGTTGTCCTTCACTTTGCTTTTGATGACCACATCGTCCACGTAGCATTCGACTTGATTGTGGATGAGATCATCAAAAATTCTTGTCATTGCTCTCCGGTATGTCGCTCCTCGTGTTCTTCGGTCCGAATGGCATCACCGTGTAGCAATATACTCCGATCGGCGTTCCGAATGCCGTAAGCTTTCATCTTCTCGGAGCCATTTTTATCCGGTTGTATCCTGAAGATCCATCCATGAATGAGAATATTTCATGTGTTGAAGCAATGTCGATCATTAATTCCGGGATCGGTAGAGGGAATTCATCCTTTGGACATGCCTTGTTTAAATCTCTCGAAGTCCACACAAATTCCGATCCGACCATTCTTCTTTCGATCGACACCACATTGGCTAACCAAATCGGGTATTGTTCTTCACGGACAAATTTAGCGTCTTTTAGCTTTTTAACTTCGGCTATGACTTGTTTTTCAATTTCTAGACGCATTCTTCCGGACCTCGTCCGATCTGGGACGAAGTAGGATCCACTCCTAGCTTATGGTCGTGACCTCCGGAGCTAAACCCGGCATCTCATCGTAGTTCCAAGCAAAACAAGTCTTTAAATTCCAATAATAACTTGATTATTTCTTCAGAGTCTTCTTTATTGATTAAGGAGCTAACAAAGGTAGGTCTAGGTTCTTCGCTAGTACCTAAGTTAACTTCTGTTAACTCATCTATTGTAGATTTAATTTCTTCTTCAAACTCTGGTGGAGCGTCTCCAATTTGTAAATCTTCAAATTCTTCTGTGGTTTCCATGTAGTTTTCATTAGATTCGCAAGTGACAACCAGGAAAAGTTCAGTATCGTCAACTGATCCTACTGTGTCGAATCCGAGACCATGCTTTGAATTGTGTGGACGACCGGAGTTATTCCATAATTTTTCAAAATGTTGTGATTGGCCTTTTGTCCATTGTCGAGGTAAGAAACCACGCTGAATTAAATTTTGAACACGAGGAGAGTACCACTCAAAAGGTAATTCCATTAATTCCGATGAAGTGACATCTTCAAATTGTACATTATTTTCGGTTTGGAGGAGGGAGCACCACGGTAGAATTTGATTGGCTTTGCACCGCCGCTACGTACCTCTTTGACCACCATACCCTCGATCTTATTAGAATGGATCGGGGTCAGAGTCATAGTATGTACATAGTGGTTGATCTTCTCGTACATCGATTTGTATTCTTCGTTCTTCTAATCTTCGAGAAGGATCCTGAATTGCGGCTTCTTCCGACTTATTGTCGCTGCTTCTTGTTTGATCTCTTTTTCTTCTTCAGAACTATCTTCCCAATCAACATTGATGGCTGGTTTCCTCTATCCAACTATCCTAACGTCTCTGCCACGACCTCGTCCCCGGCCTCGACCTCGGATGCGAGTTGTGGAGAAACCTTCACCATCTCGCCGTAAGGGAGTGGTGAGTGACTCGTTGGACTAGAACTTCGGGTTCTTCATTGTCCCGAACTTTCTTCGCTTCATTCGTTATGGTATCTCTGGAGAAGATTGTTTTCTTCGGAGGTGCATAATAAGCTGCATCTTCATGGATCCCAATTTCATGTACGGAGAATGGTTGCAAGTCACCTTTGATGCACTGTTCTCCTCCATCGTAGTATTTGATGCACTGATGTAGAGATGATGGTACCATCCTGTTTTCATGTATCCATGGTCGGCCCGATGAGAGCGTTGAACGACGTTTCGAATCCATTATGTGAAATTTTGCAGTTGTCTTTGCTAAGTCACCGGTCTTCATTAGTAGTGTTATTGATCCGAGGGCTCTTTCTCCTTTACGGTTGAATCCTCTTAATAACATTTTGTCGGCTTCGAGCTCGCGAGCATCAATTTCCAAGTATGCTAGTGTTCGAAGACTCGTTATATTGATTGATGCTCCCGGATCCACCAATACTCCTGAGAGTGTAAACTTCCCAATTATAACCGAAATGTACAACGGCCGACTGTGATCTGTCGTCCCAAGTAGTAGGTCATTGTCCCCGAAGGTAACGCCTCGTCGTTCCTTTAACGAACAAACCTCATCTAAGGAATCTCCGACCATTTGAGCTAAGCAAATTTCTGGATCAAGTAAGGCCTTGATCAGAGCTTCTCTCATCTCCTTTGATAAGATGAGGGCGTCGTAGATGCTCAGTTTGGCCTGTAGTTTCCTAAGATGGGCTAGCATATTGTAGTCCACTTTATTTCCATGTGTCTCGGCTTCTTCCCGAATGGGTATTTCTTCTGCCGGGGTTGGTTCTTCTTGAACAACCACCTATTTTCCTTTGTCCTTTGGACCCATTCTCGGAGGTAGAACTCTTCCACTTCTTAAGTTAACTTCTGTAATTTCTTCTGACTCTAGTATTGAGTTTGCTGGTGTTTCTTCCTAAATCGGAATGACAGGTTCTTCCAGATTAGCTTCAGAGTCTGAAGGCTCTAACTCTATTGTGACTGGAGCTCCTCGAAACTCGCAGATAGATTCGTCGCTTATTGAACTCTCGTAGCCTCCTTGATGGATGTCTTCTTCGTCATTTTGATCGTCGAGATTGTGTATGATTTGAGAATTGTCATTGGTATCGAAATCGATGTCCGGATTGTTGCTAGTTACGTAATCGTTAGAAACAGTCAAAACGTAGCCAACGCCATAACCCTTATCATTATAAGATCCTACCGGAGTGAGCAAATAATCATACAGAGTCAGAGGTTCGAGGGATTTCTCCCTCGAATCCGAAACAACTATCCTAGGATAAGCAGCCCCTAGTCTAGCTTTAAGAGCCTCGGTCCTCTCTTCTTCGTCGATTTTCTTCTTCTCTTCAATTGTCTCCTGTTGAGGTGGTTCTTCTATCGTAAGTGATAGTGCCGACTTGAATGGTTTCGAACTCTGAATTGAAGCTCGCACCGAAGCGGTTTGGATGCTGTCTAAAATCTTTTTTGAAGACCTTGTCCAAGCGGTAGTCCATCTATCGTCAGTCGCATAGGGATCTATCGGAACAATGAGATCGGCCGAGACAACATCGACGGAACCTCCTTTCTGGGGTTCCTTCATGTACTCCTTCGGGATTGTTATATTCCCTTTCCGAAGGTTGTCATTGAGCCAACTTTTAAAGGTAATGCAATCTTCTATTTTGTGCCCAAGCATCCGGTGGTAGGGGCAAAAGTTGGGATCACCTTTCTTGTTGAATTCTTCTGGTCTCTTAGGCTCTGGCAGCTGAAAATCTGGAGTCTTCATCAGACTATGGAACATTTTTTGCACTGCCTCATTTTTGAATGGATATTCCCTGCTCAGAAGCTCCCTTAATGTACGTTGCGGACGAGGCGGTTGTTCATACTGTTGAGATGACTGATAGCTGGGTCGGGTTTGCTGGTAATTTTGTTGAGGTTGCTGCGGCCGTTCGGATGATATTTGTATCGGTTGCTTGCCTTTGTCGACTGCTGCAACGATCCCGGATTTCATTTCAAAAGTCTTCACAGGCTTTTGCTTGTCTGTCTTGTCGGCGAAACTTAATTGCTTCGCCTCCTCTTGCAAGCTTCCGACCTTACTTAACAACTTCTCGAAAGTCTTAATGGTAAATCCCTTGAGGAGAAGTGTTATCGGGCCATGAATGCTTTTAAGTAAGATGCCGACTGCATGTTGTTCTTGTAATTGTGGTTCACACTTCATACTTAGATTTCTTCATCGAAGTATGTAATCCACAAAAGTCTCGTTCGGCTTCTGCTTCTCTACCACTAAATCACCTATAGTGATGTGGTGCTGAGCTCCGGCGAATCGCTTGATGAAGAGGTTTTTTAGTTCTGAGAACGTCTTCACTGAACCATTCGGTAATTCTACATACCAATCAAAGGCGATCCCTGACAGGCTGCTGACAAACTGTCGTAAGAGTAATGCATCGCTCCCGCCGGCATTGCAACAACTAGCATGAAAGTGTGCAACATGCTGTCGGGGGTTCTCGGTTCCATCAAAGGTCTTGAACAGATGTGGTAGGAAGCCTTTTGGGTATTAGACAGCGTCGAATTCTTCCAGGTAAGGTCTACCCGTCCGAATGGATGTCCCGCTCTTTGATTGTGCTAAGGCTTCTCGCACCTGTTGTTCCACCAAGCTCTTGATATCTTTTTCTAGAATCATACTTTGTGTTGTATCTTTCTTTAGTTGATCATCCCCGTTGACGGATGTAATCTCCTTTCCTCCGTCTACAATGTGAATGACCTCTGGGGGTGTTTCTCTTTGGGGTTGCACTTGACTCTGGAGAGTGGCTAGGGCTACAGCCATCTCTTCCATTCTCTTCGCTATTTGGGCGATCGTATCATCTTTCTCTTGAAGCTGCCTCCTCATTACTTCCGCTCCTCTCTTCGCGGGCCGCAGGAGGACCTTGCGAAGCTGACGAAGCTCGCGTTTCAACCATGTTGATTTCTGCATACTCATCGTCCATGAATTTCGATGAATCAATCTCGTCTCCGAATTTCTCTTCTCTTTCTTTTGCTAGTCGTCGAATATCAGTCCTCAACTTTTCTATAGCGTCCTCTAGCGGTCTTTTCTGTGCATCCTCGTAGTTGTCGTGTGATAGCTGCCAGGTTTCCTTCTCACGAGTCCCCTTTACTGCAGTAGCACTTTCTTCGGATTCAAGTCTCTCGACGAGACTTTCCTTCTCGGGCCGTTGTTTCAATCTTAATCGTCCGGTTGTGGGACGCCATACCATCCTTCTAGCAGGCGAAGGTCTAGGACCGGATGGTCACGTCGGCCAAATGCTCGGAAGGTGGTATCCTCCCTAATCTGTAATCCTAAAACGACGACAGGCGGACTAGCCTTCATCCTTTTATTTGGCTTTTTTGTAACGATGGCGGGTTCTACTCGGGGCCCAAGACAGGATTTGACTGGCACCCGCCCTATCCTTCGTAGAATCTCCGATACGGGGCATTTCTCTTTCTCTGCTAGTTTCTCGATCACAGTCTGTAGTCGGGAAAATGGTGTGATCCTAGCCATTCTCTTTCTGCTGTCGTTGTAGTATGCTGGTCGAGGTAATGTAGAAACAATCCTGCGGACATTTTCCTCGTCGACTGCGGCGGAAAGGGGTGGAATCTACTTCCTTCCAAAAGGGTGTATCTTCGGGCAACGGTATGTATTCAGGTAGTGGTGTGTACTCGGGGATTTCGGGATTTCCTCAGGAAAGCAACTTCGGCGGCTACGGCCTTCCCGGCAATCTTCCTACTTCGTTCCTTCTTCGGGTCGGTGTTAGTGATGGAATTCTCGAGCTGGACCCGATTTCAAAAACGAAGGTCTCACAGAAAGTCCGTACCCTCCACGGTAATGGGTTCACCATAGTTCGGATTTCCTTCCCCTTTAATCCGGCGAAGCCGGGGTAGGTGCGGAGACAACTAGACCGGTGGGGGTAGCAAGAACAGTCCTTCCGTGGATAACGAGTACTCCTCTCGGTTGGAATCTTTTGCGGAGGAGGAAACTCTCGAGTTGACTCAAGGTTGAACTCGATCGGCGGCTTCTTAGCTTCGGATACTTTGTTTGTCGGCGCGAAAAGGGAAACGTCGGTGATTTTGACATTTGTGTTCTCGAATCCTTGTCCAAACCGGATGATCCCATTGTCGGGCGAGCTCATCCTTGTAAACGGCGAAGTCCAGTCCATTGGTGAAGGAGAAAATCAGCTTTGGGGCTTCCATTTCTGCAGGGTAGATTCTAGTTGTCAGTCCCAAGTTATGCTTCTTCTCATTAGGACGAAAAGAAAGGAATCGAAAAGAGTCCGAACACAGTCTTGTTCATGTATTTATAAGAAGGAGTTATTTGTTAAAAGAGTCATTCATTAGAGGGTTTGTTTATTTAGAACGGAATGTTCAAAGGTGTAGAGAAGGTAATGAATCCGATTCAGAGTTGGAAAGGAAAAGAAAGCCTTATGCAAGACTTCTCGACTCGAAGGATCACTCTTAAACTAACACCTATTAGGGGTCCACCCCACCTAAGAAATGAGGTAGAAGGATCTCGGAACCTCTCTGTTTAGGGGTGTCTAAACAGTGGCTCCTAAATCTGAGAGAATGTTGGCTATACTTGTTCAAGGTAGAAATGAACATAGTATTCCAATGGAAAGAAGGGTAGTTTGATCCACAAGGGACATGGATACACTACCGATTGAAAGCAGAATTGTCTCATTAAAATGGAGAGAGGAATTATTCCCCAGCGGAGTCGCCAGAAATTGTCGGCATATTTTAAGGTTGAGTGTTGTATTTTTAAAAAAAGGGGTCGCCTACAGAAATTGTCGGCGAATTTTTAATTTAATTTAAATAAATAATTTGAAAAGTAGTATTTGATTTTGAAAATAATTTTAAGTTTGAAAATTTTAAGATATGAAATCAAACCGATCTCACATCCCAAATAGTTCACATAAACGAGTGCCGCACCACAAACCGTGTATCTATCCCGAAGAACGGACACACTCGCTCGATAATGGGGCTCGATTAGAAAAACTAGAAAGGTTTGTGACATCCGTTTGGTCCGCGAACCAATTTTATAAGCCGACACATTCCCCGCTTAATATGAAAGCATCAAACGAGGTTTATATTACTCAGGTTCTTTAAATTCCCGATAAGGGCAAGCCCCTATAGTTAATTACATCTTAAGTGACGGGAATCACCTAAGAAAACTCTCGATAATAACCAGTAGTTCTGCTCTCAAGAATTTTAAAGTTTAAGTTTTCATGGGACGGAATTTTGGAATTTCAATAGGGAATGGATCAAATTTGGAAGATTTTATTTTGGGATTTCAAAGGAAGAAAGGTAAGAGAAATCACAGATTCGAAGCGAACTTCGGTAATTTCCCGACTATCTTATTGTTTGGCTTGGAGTTTAAGAAAGTCCTAATATTTATTTAATGTTTTGATCTTGCCAATTTTAATTAGGACTTATATTTATATGATAGAATCATACAAATAGCCTGGAAGATGTGAGGGTTTATGTCGTATCAGATGACTACCTCGGAGTCCTAAGACCGATTAGGGCTTAATTTGCAATGCAAATGCCTAACAAAAGGTTGAGGATTTATGTTGCACTAGGCAAACTACCTCGAAGTCCTATGGCTTTATTGTTTAATTCTAGGAATATTTAGCTGATGTAGAGTTGTTTTGCTGACGAAGATGGCCGTGCTGCCCACCGTGCTCCAAGCTCCTTGTTGTTGCAGAGGTTTAGTTTTAGAAGTCATAAATCAGGAGATGAGAAAGGTGTTTTGGTTTAGAGAAGTCTTAATTTCCAAGTGTTTTTTATGTTTTATTTAAAACAAATTTTAAAGTTGATTATAACGACACCGGTTAAGATCCCACGGTTCCATCCTTCCGGCATCGTTATTTTTATCGGATTCACTTAGTCCAGATGAATTTGCTAAACTCAACTGAATGAGTTCCACACTTTCATTTAGACCGTGGAAATCCCGTTAGCAACACGTAGGTTACATCATCCGAGGTATTCCCGATCATCCAACATGACGTTTTAATTTAGTTGTAATTGTAGTTTTGTGTTCTCGTTTGTGATTAAATTTTGAGTTGTTTTATATTTTGAGATGTTGTGGCGGTGGATTTTATCTTGTAATGACTTTTAATTTAGTTTTGGTTTCAGTTTTAGGGACTATCCTAAAGGTGTGGGTTTTCATGCAACAGTTGTTTATCATGCAAGAAAAGTAAGTGCGATGCGATTAAAGAAATTGCAATAAGGTAAATTGCAATAAAATAAAAGCGTACCTGGAGGGTCTTCCCGTCATCCCAAGCTGCACTTAAAACACAATTAGAATATTTAAGCAAGTTCCTAGGTAAAGGTAAGGGAAGGGTTATGGTTTTCTACCAAATTCCTAATCCTATAGCTAGTCATTTCCTATGACGTCTAGGTCTTTGTGTTTTGGTTTGAGGACGATTTTCTTCATCAAAGAACAATTAAGTTCAATTTTTCTTATAAGTATCCTATCATATTGAGGAAGTGCTTAAGAAAAATCTTAAACATCTTTTCAATATTGCTAGAATTGTTTTAAGTCCAAATGAATTTAATTATACGAATGAATTAATCCTCCGGGAATTCAAGTTTTGTTGTTATCTTACTCAGTGAACTAAGACATTTGAATATCCTATAAGTGAAGTAGCATTTCATTTAATGTTCTATTTAGGAGTTATGATAACCAAAGCTTTCGAGGGCAAATTGGTGTTCAAATGGTTTATGATTTAATTTCAGTTATCGGATTTAAATTTGGAATAGTGTTCAAGTTGCTTTATATTTAATTTCTTTATGTCTTAGGTAATGTTATTTAATTCAATTTAATTTAACTTTAATTTAATTTAATTTGGTTTAGTTTTAATTTTAATTTAATTTTGATTTTTTTAATTTTAATTTTAATTTTAGTTTTATTTGATTTGATTTTAATTTAATTTAATTTAATTTAATTTAATTTAATTTAATATGTTTTAATTTAATTTAATTTAATTTAATTTAATATGTTTTAATTTAATTTAATTTAATTTAATTTAATTTAATATGTTTTAATTTAATTTAATTTAATTTAATTTATTTAATTTGTTTGATTTAATTTAATTTAATCTTTAATTTAATCTTATTTTTAATTTTAGTTTAATTGAAAGTTTAAAAAGAGTTTAATAATTTAACTTTTTAATTTAATTTTAATGATTAAGTCCTTTAACATTTTAAAACTTAAATTTGAATTATCATTTTAATTAGGAATTAAATATTATTGATATGGTTAATTTAGGGATTTTTAAATTAAAGAATAAATCTCTTCCTAATAATGTCCCTTTTTTAATAATTCCAATTTTATTATTCTTCCAAATTTAATCAATTATTTAATTAAGGTTTATTTCAATTATTTTCAAATTGTTTAGTAGGTTTCTGCCCTTTAATTATTTAAATTTCAATCATCCAAATCAGATTAAGATCAAATATTTTACTTGTTAATTTTATTAAACCTAAAGTTTTAATTAAGGGTTAAAATTTTAATTACCATTTTGCCCTTCAAGCTTAATAATTTCATAACTCACTAAATTGAGCTTAAATGAACTTAAAATTTTTATGTGACTTCACTTATATGCCAATAAAGACATGAGAGGAGAAAATGTGATTTTTCTGTATTTAATTTATTTATGTAATTATTTTTGGTGGAAAATAGGGATTTCCAATGAAAATTTAATAACATGACCAAGGGAAAGTTTTTGTCCTTAAGAAAATTATGGGACATTCCTAATGAATAGAAGACCACTTGGACCAATTTTGTTGATTTTTTGAATTATATTATTTTTATTATAATTATTTTATGTTTTGGAGTATTAATTAATTTAAAAATAAAATAAAGGTTGAAAAATGAAATTTATATTTTTCAAAAATCTCTCTGATATCAAGGAAATCAGAGAATCAATTTTTACAATTTTATGATTTTTCTATGATTTATTAGAATTATTTTAGTGGAAATGCTAAAAAATATATTTTTTTAATTTTAAAATTACCTTAGGGCTTTAAAATTTAATATCTCATTAAATAGACCTAAGAAAAATATGGGGTTTGTTCCTAACTGATTAAAATTCAAAATGTGACATTTTGGTGAATTTTATTATTTTTGTGATTTTTATTATTTTTTAATTATTAAAATATTAAAATAATACCAAAAAATCAACTTTTTTAGAAAACTGAAATTTTAATTTTCTTAAATTCCCTCAATATCGGAGAGGCTCCGGAACCAATTTGGTGAATTTTTGAAAATGGATTGAATCAAAAGGGTATGGGGAGAGGCTCATTTTGGGTCCAAATGGGTCAACCCACCATTTTGGGTTTGGTGCACCCTTCCATGGCTGATTTGGGCTGAGGGAGGATCAGGTGAATCAGCTTGAAAAGGGTAGAGAAGTCACCATCCATAAATATTTTGATTAATCATGGATTAAGGTGAAGCATTAAAAGGGTTAAAACCTTTTTAAGGGGGCTTAAAAGAGGCTCGTCCTTTTGCCATTAATGGCTTGATCACATGTCAAACCTTCCATGGCTTCATGTGGCTTGTCCATGGCTTGCATGGCTTGTCTTTGGCTTGGTGAAAAGCTTGGTCAATTTCATGAAAATGGATTTTAGAAATTTTGGTAATTTGATGGGAATTTGTATGAAGCTTGATTTGGAATGGTTTAATTATGATTTTGAAACTTAAGGGTGATATCAATTAAAGGTATGATGAAAAGAAATTGCCATGTGGGCTTTAGGGCCAATTTTGGGCTTTTGTATTTTGTGGAAATGGGCTTTTAGAATGGTTTAGGAAAGTGGGCCTTTAGGTTTGAAAACAAATTGGTGGATGTAAATTTTGCAAAGGATTGGGTCCCATGAGTGTTGAATTTAGTTTAAGAATGTTTCATGAATGATTTGGAATAAACTTGAAGTGTTTGGGCTAGGTTTGGGTTGGATTTGGACCTCTTTGGTGAATGGGCCGATGTAGGTCAAATTGGGCTAACTTGGGCCAATGTTAGGCTAGGGTTGAAATTGATGTAAAATAAGTGTTGGGAAATGTTTATGGGAGTGTTTCAAAGAGGTTTTGGCTTTGGTTGGGCTTTGATTTTGGGGTTTGGGCTTATTTGGGTTAAGTTTGGGTTTAGGTCAAAATTGGGCCTTTTAGCCTTGGGTTGAATTTGAGTGGGGTTTGGGTATAAATTTTGGGCAAATCATGTTAGTGTTTTGTTTGTAGGGATGTTAAGGAAAGTTTAGAAAAGATTTAGGGTCAATTGGAGCTGAATTGGGTGAGTTTGGGTTAGGTTTGGGTCATGGGTCCAAATTGGGCCTTAAGGCCAAAAGTGAAATTGGATCCAAATGTCAATCAAATTGGACTTGGATTTGGTCTAAATTGGTGTTGGGAATGTTGAATTGAAGTTTAGAATTGAATTGGACCAGAATTTGGGTCAATTGGGTAGGTTTGGTTTGACATTGGGTTCACTTTGGGTTAAAATGGGTCAATTGGGGTTTTCACAAAAGTAGGGTAAATTGACAAAATTGGCCCATGGTGTAGTTGAACAAAATGAAATTGGGAATATTTGGGATTTTTTGGAATTTTCTGGGAATTTTCTGAATTTCTGGACTTTTGGGTCAAGGTGGGTATTTTGGGTATTTGGAGGGTATTGGGAGGTATTTTTGGAATTTTTGGTATTTTTGGCTATAAATGATCAATTTGAGTAATTTGGAAATGTTTAGGAATGTTTTTGAGGAATTGTGGGTAATTTAGGTGTTTTTGGAGGATTTCAAGGGTTTTGGGTAGGCTAGGCGGGTGTAGGGTCCCGGGGGTCAAAAATTGAAAATTTGGAAAATTGAAGATTGGGTAAATGTAAGTGGAATAAAATCATTTTGGTTGAGCCATGAAGCCATATCAAGTTCACATGAGCCATGAAGGGACTCATTTGAGGCATCCACTATGTTGTTCCTAACCCTCTTGCGCGAGGGCTTAGGGGTTAAGGACCATCCATGTGAATCACCTACATGAGTCGGGAGGTCAAGTTGAGTGTAGGTGTGTGAAAGTGTAGTGTATAGGTGTAGTGTGTGTGTAAGTCAGCCTCCACCGGACCGGGCCACCTGTGGCGAGTCCTAAGGCCAAAGAGTCCCATAGGAACTCATCCTTTAAACTTCCACATTTGATTTCGACCCTCTAGGTGATTAGGGGTCTATAGTCGAGTTTGTAGAGTTTGCAGGGAGTTAAGAAGTGGTTTGAATTTCTAAGTGGCGGGTCCCAATTCTAGTCCTCTAAGACAGTCAAAGGAAAAGCCTAAGGCTAGATCCTAAGAACTAAAAGTAGAAGAGAAGACCTCATCAAAAATGAGGTCAACAAGATGGTAATTAAAGATTGGTGTTGAATAGATCTTTTATGTGTTCTAGGTGTGATTGAGTCAAGTTCTAGTGGGTCGAATATAGAATTTGTGTGTTTGCTTAATTATTTAAAGTGTGTTGTTGGATTGAAAATTTGCTTTGAATTTATGTTAATTTTGTTGTTTATAGAATGATGAACCTTATTATAGTCCTGTTATGGAATTTATTGAGTTTGGAATGAAAATTATGAATTGGAATTGAAGAGTTTAGTTATATTTTGTGTTTGAAATGTGGATCTAATTTATCATTTTAAATTGATTTTGGAAATGTTTGGAGGATATAAATTGGATTAATACTCTCATAAGAGTAATTAGGAGTCGAATTTGATAAGTTTTTGTGGAAGATATAAAATTTAAATCAAATTTTTGGTATGGCGAGTTTGGCGCCTAAGCTCCTGTTCGGCCTGAACCCAAAACTTCATCTTCTTAAACACCCCCATACCATTTTTGACGCCTAAGCTTCCCTTTTCTCCTATTTTCACGAAAATAGACCCTAGCGATCCCATTTGAGGCCGTATTTTCAAGTTTTTGAGCTTGAAATCACTCGATTTCTTCATCCCAAGGTCAGATCTACGTTTTAAACCAATTATTTTTAATTTTCACCATAGATTTTGCTTTCATTGAAGAAAACTGAAATTTTGAAAAAAATTTTGATTTTAGAGTTAAATTCATGGATTTTTAAGCTCTTTCAAGTTTAAAAAGCTTAAATTAGTTTATTTCCTTTGATCCTATGAATTTATTTTACATTTTTATTTCATGTTTAGATGGCACCCAAATCTAAGTGAGGAAAGGAACGAGAAAATTTTTATCGTAGCAAGTTTGTTACTGTTGTTGTACATTTTCAGTACAATGATTTTGTTACGACCAAGAAGTTTATCTCGAAACGAAGTTTGTATAAGCCGGGAGGAAGAATTGAGCATACGATCATTGCACTCAACTGGCAATGATTCTGATGTTGTTGTTATCCCTATCGTCAGGGAGTTTTATGCCAATTTCATGGATCCTGAAGAGTATGAGATTTTCGTAAGAGGAGTTGGAGTAGGATTCACTCCAGAGTGTATCAACATTTTCAACGACCTACCACCGAACATCGAGTGTTATTACTCCGGATTATCTCCATCTGAGGGAGATTTAGAGATGATTATTGCTTACCTGATTGATGGTACGGGAGCTTGGAAGATCAGGAATGGAAAAAGGGTAAATTTTTCATCTTCTAAGCTTAATGGTGTTTCAAAGGCATGATATTATTTTATTTATGCTCGCCTCCTTCCATCATATCATTTGAGCAAGTTTACCAAGGACAAAGCTATCCTCAACTTCTGCATCCAAGAGAGGAAGCCGATTGACGTAGGGAGTATCATTTATGATTATGTAGAGATCACTGTTCGATCAACCACTTCTGTTGGACTTGGATTTCCATCTTTGATATATTCTCTGTGTAAAAGTACTGGAGTAGTTGTTGAGCTTTCTGAGGAAAAGCTCAAGTCTACAAAGTCTATAGGGAGAGAAAGCATCAGTATTTATGACCAACTTCGAGGTAAGAGTTCTACTGCACCTTCTAGTTCATTACCTTCTTCTGGTAGAGCTTCTACTTCTAGACCTTCTACTTCTACTGCTGAGCCACCATCTAGTTTATGGGAATCCATGCATGATAAGTTTATGGAGCAGCAGAATGAGTTATTTCTAACTCATTGTAGAGTAGATACGATCGATAAGAAGACCGATCATCTTTCTGAGTACATCCAAAGGAAGAATGATTATGATGCTGAGTATTCTGAATCTTTAGTTAGATTCCCGAAGGGTGACCATGATGTTCAGTTCTCTACCTGTCCTAGATTTTGACCGTATGTTGATCCGAAGGATGTGGAATTTTCTTTAGGTGACGATGATGAAGAGGCTACAGACAGTGATTAGTAGCTTGATTTACCTCTTGAGATGTATTGATTCTGTTTTTATTTTGTTTCTTGTTTGTTAGTACTGATTAGTCTGATTTTATTGTTGTTTGTTGGTGTTGATTTAATGTTGTGTGGACATTTCATGTTGAGACTGTTTTAGATCATATGATGTGTTATGTATTAAAGACTGAAATATAGATGAATTTTTATTTTCTATGATAAATGTTTATTTCTGTTTCAGCCTACTGTTTAGTATTCATGAATAGTTAGTTATTTTACGTGTTATAAAATAAAAAAAAAATTTAGAGAGTAACTCCTGCTCTGCAAACTTTTCTATATATGCTTAATCATTTCTGTTATATTCATATTAAAGCATGTGTAGAAGTATAAATGAGTTTTTCCTTACTACATTATCATTGTACCTAGATAAATTCCTATTTATTTCTCTCTCATGCTTTAGAAAATTTTATGATTCGTTATTATACTAAAGCTGAAGTTTCGGGGGAAGGGAAAACATTTTTCAAATTTAAATATTATTTGTCCTTAATGAACTAATATTTTCTTTAAAAATATTAACATAACATAAGGAATGAAAAATATATTTAAGATTACTTAAATTTTTTAATTTATAAATAATTTAGTAAACTTAACTAAAATTTCAATAATTTTGACTGATTTTAAAAATAAGAATTATTTAACTTAAAGAATAATAAGATTAAGAATTTTTCTATTTATAGTAAAGAGAATTGTATTTTAGAAATACTAAGGAATCAAGATTATTACTTGAAAAAGAAAAATATTAAAATAATTTTTGAAAAATACTTATTAAGAATGTCATATTTATTAAGTAAAAAATTGTATAAGTTTTTAAATATAAGTTAAGGATAGTGAAGTTCAAAATCATTAACAGACTATCCAAAAATAGTAATCCTCACAAATAAATAAAAAAATTGAGGATTGAAAGTAATCCTTAAAAAAAAAGAAAAAAGAAAAAAAAAGAAAAGAAAAGAAAAAAATAGAAAAAAGAAATGTGAGGAAATGCATAAGGAAATGCCTAATAAAAAATTAGCTTCACTTGAATTACCTTATAGGAAGAAAAACAATTACATTTTTTTATGTACAATTATTTTTACTAGAAAAATATTTCATGAAAATCTTTCTCTTGTAAATATTCTATGTGACCTTAATATGATAAATTACAATTATTCTTGAAATAAATGAAAAATTGGAAGTCTTATGATTTGGTAGTTAAGTATTCTTTAAATTCTTAAAATTAATCTTAATTGGTGAAATTTAGTTGATGATTTGCTAAAGCTTTTATAAGACAAAAAATTAAAAGAAATCTTAAATATTTAAACTTCATTCCAAATGTTATACATTTTATGTAATTAAAAAGGTTACTTGAAGACAAGTAACGTTTAAGTTTGGGGGAATTTGATCCACTTAAAAAATACCCATTTTTATGCCTTATTTATGATTCAATTCTTAAGGATATTATGCTTTAATGAAAGGTATTTTTATGTTTTTGGATGTAGATGATAAAAAAAGAGTTCAAGAAGGAAAAAGGAGCAAAAATGGAGCTAAAAGAGCAAAGTTGTCGAAATTATAGGTCTGGCGCCTAGGAGCCAGAATCCGGCACCTAAGTGCCAGTTCGATACTAAAATAGATAATTGACCCGACCCGCAATTACGCAGTAAATTAACTTCCAAAAGATGGCCAAAAACATGACCCGATTAATAAATATCGGCTAGTGTGCAAAATCTTAAATGATATAAAAATTAGAAAATATTTTACACACTAGGGGTACTACGCAAGTATACGTATCGCTTCAAGTAATATAGAGTTTTCTTTAAAAACCCCAGTATCGATTCCACGAGGAAGTGAAGTAAGAGGTATTTAGTCAAATTCTAGTCTACTACTAATAGTCTTTAGTTTGGAATGTCGATTAAAATTGTGTTTTATCTAGCAACTACTCCTAAATACAAGAGTTAAATGTAATAGTAACTATAATTAAATTGCAACTAATAATTCTAAAGATAACCCTTTTTGGATGAGTTGGTTTGGAGAATTTTGATATATTAAAAACTACAATTCTTATATAATGAAATAGATAATATATAAGAATGAGATGTATTAAATATTTTATGAGCCAAATAGGAGCAATCATATTCTTTACCCTTTGGTCCAGGCATAAAAGCCATTGACTAATCCTATGCTTGGTTACTGAATCTGCGGCTAGCCTGGGAGGATACCGGCTCTCACTTCGGAGCTCCCACGTTCCCCTCACCTGAGGGCTAACAATCTACACTTCAGCACCCAAACGATAGGACTGAATTAAGGATTTTAGCCTGTCACTCTAAAATCTCTAATTCTACGCCCGATAATTATATTTCCCTATTTATTTGCATTCAATCCCCATGAACTTCACCATCCATGGAATTTGAATTTGGTTCATACTTAGTTGTAGAAAGCATAACCCTCTCGGATCGTATGTTTTCACAACAAATTTTAACATTACAGCAGGCCTTGATTACAATGTGAATTAAGTGCAAGTAAAAACCATCACATTTATAATTAAATTCACTTCTATCATGCATTACAAAATCCTAAACATGATTTCTACTCATTACAAAAGAAAAGTAAAATGAAAATAATGGAAAAATCTTCTCATGCCGCTATTTCCAGAGAAGAAGAAAAAGTAAGAGAGATGCGTCACAAAGCACGAAGAAAACACAACAGAAACTTCATTTAACCAAAGCAAATCCACTAGGTAATTGTTTACAAAATTATAAGATAATGAAGAACAATACTTATCTTTTTCCTCTTGAAAGAAAGACGAAGATTTCACCCATAAAGTCTCCCAGCGATCCATGCAATGCTAGAGAAATCCCTTACAAATTCTCTCAAAATCTCCTCTTCAATCTCTCCAAAAGGGTAGAAATCTACATTTCTACTCTTAATCTAAGAATCCTAAACATTCCTCTAAGTTTTGTTCTCATTTCCTCTATTGTTTCTCTCCTTTTTCTAACATAAATTCGCCATTTTTAAAGAGTGTGGACGAATTTCCAAGAGTCTCCTTAAGCACCCCTTCGAAAAAGCATCCAAATACGTCGAATTTCGACCCAAAACCGCCAAAACTCGGTCTAAAACCTTCCCGGCCGCCGTTGGCGGGTTCAAGCTTGTTTTCGGCGAGCTTTTCAGCCATTTTTCGGTGGTCTCGGGAAAATCTCGCCGTCGGCGAGCAGACTGCTGCGCAGCTCCACCGTTTTGCTCTGTTTGGCTCTGTTTTAGCTCTGATTCGCTCCTTTTCAGTTGCGTTGCGTACGTAACAGATAGAATTACAAAATAAGTATAAAAATAACCTTTCTTTAAAGTGTAATCTCATTCAAAAATATACAAGAAGTGTAAAAGAGATTAAACATCAAAAGATTTATCGAAAGGTGTCAGTGCAGAATTTCATTTCTTGCTCGTTTTTGCTCCAAATTGCACCGTTCTTGTATCCTTTTGCTCCAATCACCATTTCTTATACCTAAAACCAAAAAATATACAAAATACCTTCCTTTAAAGTGTAATATCATCAAAAATGAGTAAAATGATATAGAAAAAAGTGTATATTTTTTAGGCGTGTCAAAATCCCCCAAACTTAACTGTAACTTGTCCTCAAGTAACACTTTTACTACATAAAAAATATAACTCAAAGTAATGTACTTTTCACCTGTAAGACATTAAAATTTTTTATTTAAAAGAATATATTGGTTAGACTTTTAGAAAGAAATTCAGTAACTCGAGTTAATGAACCATGAAAAAAAATACCTATTTTTATGCCTTGATTTTTATCAATTTCTAAGGATATTATGCTTTAATGAAAGGTATTTTTGTGTTTTTGGATGTAGATAATGTAAAAAGGTCAAAAAAGGAAAGAAGGCAAAAAAGGAGCAATAAGGAGCAAAAATGAAGCAAAATACAAGAATTATAAAAAATTATGGCATGGCGCCAAGGTGCCAGAAGTTGGCGCCTACGCACCAGACTCGATACAGAATCTGTCAAGTTTTTGATGACTTTTGGATGGTTATTTTGATGGACTGAGTGGTTATTGGATATTCTAGAAGAGCGCAGTTGTTCCTTGATAATAAGACATGTGATACATTGCATTTGGACGCTCCAAAAAGGTTTTAATCGTGAAGGGGTGCGAGCCAAAGTGAAGAGGTGCGAAGAACTGGACGCGGTGTCCGGCACCTAGGTGCCAGATAGACCTTCTAGAAGATTCATTGAATTTGGACATGTTTTGAAGAGGTGCCTCAAGGCAACCCTTGAAGCCTATAAATAGCAGTCCACTCCTTCAGAAAATGGCGCCCCCATTATATCCCCTATCTATTAGCTACTTTAGAATCTCTCATCCTTAGAGAGAGAAATTTAGGGCCACTTTTATTTAGTTTATTGAGTTTATTTTCAAGTTGTTGCATCTGGAGTTCATTACACTGTGGAGTCAATATGAATCAAAAGATATGTAGAAGGAATATTTGAGATAAGTATTTTATTTTTGATTCAAAGTTTATATATTATGTTTTGCTGTTTATATTCAATGTGTTCTGAGTAGTTAGTTTACTTTCTTCCTTCAATTATGAAAAGATAAATAAGATAATATAAAATTCGATGGAGAATTGAAAATCATAATATTTTCAAAACATTGTGATGATATTAACACCTGATCTTACTTTAATTTTAAAATTGGCCATTTAAATTGTTAAAACCTGTTGAAGAGTTTCGAGACCTAGAAGGAGAAGAACTCTTAACTTGTAGATGTCACATGAATCCTTGGGTAGTCAAAGGCCATGCACGGGCTATTCAAGGTGAAGTGCAAATAAATAGGAAGATAAGATTTAAAGGGCGTAGAATTGATAAGTTTTTAGAGTAACAGACTAAATTCTTATAATTTAATTTATAGATAAGGAAAGGTTCACAAGTAGGGCCGACCATAGCCACCCTTGGACATCTAGTAGTGTGAACCTAGATTAACCCATTCTACTAACAATACATCCGAACCTGATCTGTAGATTAGCCAATGTTCTTTGTGCCTGGATCAAAGGGTAAAGAATAAGAATGCTTCTATTTGTCACAATACCATAAAATAGATTCTCCAACGAATATTAAATTATCTTAAAAATCTTGGATTTATTGAAAGGAAGAAAGTTGTTTGTTTTATATTGTTTTCACAAAATCATTTTCTTATTGTTGTTATCTTTATCTGCATCTAGTAAATTAAAAGTAATTTATAGTTAGATTACAATACAAAAAGATTTTGAAATACAATATTTAAAAATTTATTACCATTTTTCCCCGTGGGATCGATACTGCGGTCTTTGTTTCAAAGCTCTTTATTACTTGAAATGATACGTATACTTGCGTAGTACCCAAAAAAGTATATAAAATATTTTCCTTTAAAATTATATTTTGCTATATAAACATATATTTAAAAAGTATTAATCACTAACGGCCTAGCATTCAGTAGCAATCATGTTCTATTTAATGCTATTGCCGTAAATTTAAATTTGGTACACATCTATATAGCAAGTTATTCCGGGTCAAGTGTTTCGCGCCTTTGCCAGAAATTAAATTTTCTAGTAGTGGTAACAAATTCTTGTATTTGGAAATACAAAAATCGGGTCAAGTTTTTGGCGCCGTTGCCAGAAATTAAATTTTCTAGCAGTGGTAACAAATTCTTGTATTTGGAAATACAAAAATCGGGTCAAGTTTTTGTCGCCATTGCCGGGGAATAAAATGTACAATTTATAGATTTTTAAATATTATATTTCCAAAAACATAAAAAAATATAATAATATAAAAATAAAAATATAAAAATAAAATAAAATAAAGAATTTTTCCCTTGCTTTATTTTTTTTATGCGTAGTTTTGGTTCTGAAGGATTAATACCTTTAGATTATGAACTAGAAAGAACAATTAGAAAAATTAAAAAGGGAAAACAAATTCAAAAATTTCAAGAAATGGCTACTTTACCAAATCCAATTGAACTGAATGATCAAAATGTTTATAAACCATTAAGGGATTATGCTAACCTTACAGTTGATGAACTTCATAGTAGTATTCAAATACCCACTGTAGATGTTAATTCTTTTGAACTTAAACCGTCTATTATTCAAATGGTGCAAAACAATCAATTTGGTGGAACACCAAATGAGGATCCAAATTTACACCTTTTTAGTTTTTTAGAACTTTGTGCTACCTTTAAATATAACAATGTTTCGATGATGCTATTAGACTTAGACTCTTTCCTTTTTTCTTAAGAGATAAAGCAAAGATGTGGTTAAACTCATTAGCAACTGGTTCTATTAAAACATGGGCTGAAATGACACAAAAATTCCATGCTAAATATTTTCCTCCTTCTAAAACTGTTAAATTAAGAAATGATATTACTTCGTTTAGTCAATTTGACGAGGAGACAAATATATGAAACTTGGGAAAGATTTGAAGAACTATTAAGAAAATGTCATCATCATGCTTTACCTGATTGGTTAATTATTCAAACATTTTACAATGGATTAATTGGATCTTTAAAATCAATTATTGATTCTGCTGCTGGAGGTTCTTTAATGTCTAAATCATTTGAAGAAGCTTACACTTTAATTGAAGAAATGCCTAATAACAATTTTCAATGGCCTTCCAAAAGGATTAATCCTAAAACGATGGCAAGTATTCACGATAATGAAGCCTTTTCTATCCTATCTTCACAAGTAGCAGCAATGTCTAAAAAAATAGATAATTTTACAATTAATATTTCACATAATAACTCTGCTAATATTGAAGATTCTCAAACTATTGAAACTTTACAAGCTATTGCAAGTAAAAATAATCCTTATTCAAATTATTATAATCCCGGGTGGAAAAATCATCCTAATTTTAACTGGAATAATTTACAACAACAATGGGATAATAATCAATCTCATCCCACTAGAAATTGGAATAATCAAGTTAATCCAAATTATAAACCTCCTGGATTTAATAATCAACAGAAAAAGTTATCAATAGAAGAATTAATTTTACAAATGAATAATCAATTACAAAATCAAAATACTGTTATTCGTAATATTGAAAATCAAATGGGGCAACTTGCTACTTTAATTAATAACAGACCTGAAGAAACACATCATAGTAATGTTGAAATTAATCCAAAGGAAACTGGAAAAGAACATGAACATGTTAAGGTTCTACAACTTAAAAGTGGAAAGGAATTAAAAGAAAGAATGCAGAATGGAATTGAAAAAGAGATTGAGGTTGAAAAGATCGAAAAACCTAAAGAAACTCTCTCTCCTAGTCAAGATCAGACTGTTATACCTATTAATGTGGAAGTTGAAAAACCACCACCACCTTTTCCTCAAAGACTTAAACAACAGAAACTTGATCATCAATTTTCTAAGTTCTCTGAAATTTTTAAGAAACTTACTATTAACATAACTTTTGCTGAGCTTTGGAACGAATACCAACTTATGCAAAATTTATGAAGGATATTTTAAGCAAGAAATGAAAATTTGAAGCATTTGAAACTGTTGCATTAAGTGAAGAAAGCAGTGCAATAATTCAAAAGAAATTACCTCAAAAGCTTAAGGATCTTGGAAGTTTCACTATACCCTAAGCTATTGGAGAAAAATTTTGTGGAAAAGCTTTATGTGATTTAGGAGCAAGTATTAATCTCATACCATTTTCTATTTTTCGAAGATTGAATTTAGGAGAGATTACTCCCACCACCGTAACCCTTCAGTTAGCTGATAGATCTATCACTTATCCTAAAGGAGTTATAGGGGATGTCCTTGTTAAAGTGGATAAATTTATCTTCCCTATAGATTTCATCATACTTGATATGGAAGAACATAAAGAGATACCTATTATTTTAGGGAGACCTTTTCTAGCTATCGGACGAGCTATGATTGATGTGCAAAAGGGAGAATTAACCATGAGAGTTAACGATCAAGAGATTAAATTCAATGTTCTTAAATCAATGAAGTACCCTGATAAAGAGAAATGTTATCGAATGGATATAATTGATTATTTAATTGAGAAACATTATCAAGAAAAATGTAAAGTCATTTCTGAAGAAAATTTTGAATTTTTAACTGGTGAAAATGAAGAAGTAAAAGAAGAAGAGACTCATTTTATTAAAGATAACTGGGAAACTTTAGACATAACTCAAAATGATATACTTTTACCATCAATTAAAAAAGCCCCTGAACTGGAATTAAAAATGTTACCTTCACATTTAAAATATGTGTTTCTTGGAAATTTGTTAACTTTACCTGTTATTATTTCTTCTGAACTGAGTAAAGATCAAGAAGAAAAATTACTAGGTGTGTTAAAGAGTTATAAGAAAGCTTTTGGTTGGACTATTGCTGATATAAGAGGAATAAGCCCTTCCATTTGTATGCATAGAGTTTTAATGGAAGAAAATTTTAAACCTACTATTGAACCGCAAAGAAGATTAAATCAAATCATGAAAGAGGTTGTTAAAAAAGAAATTGTTAAGTGGTTAGATGCTGGTATTATTTATCCTATTTTGGATAGTCAATGGGTAAGTCCTATTCATTGTGTTCTGAAGAAAGGAGTTGTAACTGTCATTTTCAATGATAAAAATGAACTAATTCCTACAAGACAAGTTACTGGATGGCGAATTTGTATTGATTATAGGAAATTAAATGATGCCACTAGAAAGGATGATTTTCCTTTACGTTTCTTGAATCAAATGCTCGATAAACTAGCTGGACACCCATATTTCTGTTTTCTAGATGGATATATTGGTTATCATCAATTACTTATTTCTCCTGAGGACCAAGAGAAAACAACATTTACAAGTCCTTATGGAACCTTTACTTTTAGAAGAATGTCTTTTGGTTTATGTAATGCACCTGCAACTTTTCAAAGATGTATGATGTCAATATTTTATGATTTGATTGACAAAGGAATTGAATTATTCATGGACGATTTCTCAGTTTGTGGAACTTCTTTTGAATCTTGTTTGAAAAACATTTCTAAAGTTCTAAAAAGATGTGAAGAAACAAACTTAGTTCTTAACTGGGAAAAATGTTAATTCATGGTCACAGAAGGCATTGTACTTTGTCACAAAGTTTCACAAAAAGGGATGGAAGTAGATCAAGCGAAAGTGAAAATTATTGCTGAATTGCAACCACCTACTACTATTACTGATGTGAGAAGTTTTCTAGGTCATGCTGGATTTTATAGAAGATACATAAAGGATTTTTCTAAAATTGCTAAACCTCTTTGTCATTTATTGGAAAAAGATGTGAAATTTGAATTTAACAAAGAATGTATTAATGCTTTTAATATTCTAAAAGAAAAAAACTAATAAATGCACCTATCATTGTTGCACCTAATTAGAATAAATCTTTTGAATGAATGTTTGATGCAAGTGATTTTGCAATTGGAGTTGTATTAGGACAAAAATATGAGAAGGTTTTCAAAGTTGTATAGTATGCTAGTAAAACTCTCACTGAAACACAAAGAAATTACACTACCACTGAGAAGGAGCTTCTAACTATAGTATATGCCTTTGATAAATTTAAACCTTATCTTCTTGGTACTAAACGCATAGTTCATATTGATCATTATGCTATTAAATATCTAAAATCTAAGAAGGATTCTAAACCTAGACTGATAAGATGGGTTTTACTTCTACAAGAATTTGATTTTCAAATAGTAGATAGAAAAGGAACAGAATACCAAATTGCTGATCATTTATCTAGAATTAAAAATGATATTATTTTGGAAGAAAATATAAATGAGAAATTTCCTGATGAATCTTTATATGTTATTCAAGGATGCAAAACACCTTGGTATGCTGATATTGTTAACTATTCAGTTAGCAATATTTTACCTTATGAATTGGATAACAAATTTATTAAGAAATTTAAATATGATGCTAAATCTTATATTTGGAAAGATCCTCATTTATTTAAAATTGGAAGAGATTCTATAATTCGAAGATGTGTACCTTATGAGGAAACTTTTGCTATTATTCAAAAATGTCATGATTCCAATTTTGGAGGATACTTTGGCATAGATAAAACTGCATTTAAAATTTTAAATTCTGGATTTTATTGGCCTACCATATTTAAAGATGTGAGACATTATGTGAAAACATGTGATCGATGTCAAAGGTTGGGAAATATATCTAGGAAGGATGAAATGTCTTTAAACTATATATTGGAAGTTGAAATTTTTGATATATGGGGGTTAGACTTTATGGGACCATTTGTTCCATCATCTGGAAAAACTTATATTTTATCAGCAGTTGATTATGTTTAAAAGTGGATTGAAGATGTTGCTTTACCAAACTGTGATTCCAAAAGTGTTTCTAAATTCTTAAAGAAAATGATATTTTCAAGATTTAGAATGCCTAAGGTAATTATCACTGATGGTGGAAGTCATTTCAAGAATGTAATAATTCAATCATTACTACAAAAATTTGGAATAAAACATAGAATTGCAAATACTTATCACCCACAAACAAGTGGAATGGCTGAAGTATCAAACAGAGAAATTAAAAGAATTTTAGAGAAGACTATTAATCTTAAAAGAACTGATTGGGTTAATAGACTTGATTCTGCATTATGGGCTTATAGAACAGCTTATAAGACACCAATGTGAATGTCACCTTACCGGTTAATTATGGTAAACATTGTCACTTACCTGTTGAACTTGAATATAAAGCTTATTAGGCGATAAAGAAGTTTAATTTTAATTTCATTGAAGTAAGAGAAAAGTGATTATTGCAATTGAATGAGATGGAAGAGATAAGAAATGAATCATATGAAAATGCAAGGATTTATAAAGAGAAAATGAAGATGTTACATGATAAGAAAATTTCAGGAAAAATTTTTGAGCCTGGACAAGAAGTATTACTATTTAATTCACATTTAAAACTTTTTCCTAGAAAATTAAGATCTAAATGGATTGGACCCTATATAATTGAGAAAGTATACCATTATAGAGCTGTGGATATTAAAGACCCCAAAACAGGAAAATTTTTAAAGTAAATGTATTAAGATTGAAGCCTTATTTGGGAGATATTAAAATGATTTATAAAGAGGCTTATGGATTGAGTCAACCTGATTAAAGATTTACTTAAGTCGGGCTAACGACGTTAAACCAAGCGCTTTGTGGAAGGCAACCCATAATTATCTTTTGTTTTGAGTATTTTTATGTTTTTAATGTAAGGTTATGCCTCGATCTTGACTGATTTTATATTACTTTAGAAAAATTTGATGCTTATAAGTCTTTGTTGACTTAAGCTAAAGATTATTTTGAAATATGTAAGATTTTGAAATTGGATCACTGTATTCTAAATATGAGTAAAAAGGAGATCAAGTTAACCTTCATTATGATTGCTTACAATTTGTGTTATTGAGTCTAGATTATTCTTACCAATATAATTTACCTATCTTGGAGAACAAAACTTTGAAATTTGACGATTAGGCGAAACGGAGTTGAACATAGTTCCGGCGCCTAGGCGCCAAGATTCGGCGCCTACGCGCCCGAGTTAAACTCTGTATCAATAGGTCCGACGCCTAAGCACCACAGTTACTGGGTCGTGCAAAAATAAAAAATTTTCAATTTTTCACACGATTTTCACCTTTAAATCAACCCATCTTCATCCCTAACCATCAAGCAATCAAAGTTACGTCCATTACACTTCATTCTTGAGAGATTTGAGAAATTTTTGAAGAAATGGAAGGAAGAAATCTCGGAGAAGAGGCTAGGGACAAGGTCTCAAAGGATCCTCAACCCTACTTCAATGGTTTCATCGCGGTAAGTTTAGAGAAAATTTTTAGTCACTTGGATAAGTTTGAAGCAGAGTTTAAAAGCATTGGAGATAGCCTTCATGAGATGTTTTATCAGATTGAACATCTAGAATGGCAGATGAAACTTCAATATGATCATTTTGCGGCTTATCAAGATGCTCAAGTTGAAATGTATGCAAAGAACAAGTGGATTGACAAACACACAGCTACTGATTTCCCAAGAGCGTTAGTGTTCTTTCCAAGCGGAATACACAATTTCCCTTGTGAAGATTAGAGTATTCTAGTAATGAGATAGTTATTATCCGGTTTGTTGAGTCGTTGTATCGATGTAGTGAATCGATTGTATTTGTGTATTTGCTTTCATATTCAATGCGCACTGTTTTTGCTTAGAAATTGTTGTGTCTGATTGTGTATTAGGAACTTGAATCAAGTATGATACTTATCTGGAATATATTAAGCCAATATTGAAGATTATAAATGGAATTTAGTGAAGTTTGATTTAAACTTTATGTTTGATTGGTGGATTTAATATTTAATTTTTAAAATTTTTGGAAAATGTTTTGGAAGTTAGAAACTGAAGCCCTACTTTAATGTGAGTAATTGGAAGTTGAATTTATGAATTTTGGTGGAAAATTAAATTTAAAAATAAATTTTTTTGAAAGGAGAGTCTGGCGCCTAGGCGCCTAAGCGCCTGTTCGGCCTGTACCCAAAAAATTCCTTAAATACTCCCAAAAGCCATTATCGACGCCTAAGCCTTCTTCTTCCTCCACTTTTCACGAAAATCAGCTTTTAGAATCCATTTTGAGGTCAAAACAACAAGGATTTGGGCGTGAAACCACTCGATTTCTTTGTCTCAAGGTCAGATCTACACTTTAAACCATTTATTTTCGATTTTCACCAAAGATTTCCCTAGGTTTTGCTAAGAACTGAAATTTTGAAAATTTTTTTGATTTTTAGTGATTTCTTTAGATTTTTAAACTTATTTTAGGTTTTCTAAACTTAAAAAGAGTTTAAATTTTTTATTCATAAATTTGTTCTTGTTTTCTTTCACATTTAGATGGCTCTGAAATCTAAACGCGGGAAGGTACGAGACAAGTTCGATAGCAGCAAATTTTCTACTACGGCTGCATTTTCGATTTAACGAATTTGTGACGTCGAGGAAATTCATTTCAGAATGAAGTTTCTATCATCCGGGGGAGATGATTGAAAACACTATTGTTGCACACAACTGGCAACGATTCTGTTATTTCACTGCTGTTGCTGTTATCCCTATAGTAAAAGATTTTTATGCGAATTTTCTGGATACCGAAGATTATGAAGTTTTTCTCAGAGGTGTCAGAGTAGGATTTACTCCAGAAAGAATCAATGTATTTTATGGCCTGTCACCGACTATAGAGTGCCACTATTCTGGATTATCTCCATCTGAGGAAGATTTGGATATGATCATTGCTTATTTGACTAACGGTGCTAGATCTTAGAAGATCAGGAGCGGAAAAAGGGTAAACTTCAAATCCTCCAAGTTAAATGGTATTTCTAAAGCATGGCACTATTTTATTTCTGCAAGATTGTTACCTTCCAACCACCTGAGTGAAGTGACTAAAGATTGAGCGATCTTAAACTATTGTATTCAGGAAAGGAAGCCTATTGATGTCGGCAGTGTTATTTATGATTCTGTGGATTCTACTGCGAGATCCAACACTTCTGTTGGACTGGGATTCCCATCTCTGATTTATTCATTATGTATTAGCAATGGAGTCACTGCAGATATTTTAGAGGAAAGATTGAAGACTACTAAGCCGATTGGTCAGGAGAGCATTAGTATATATGATCGTCTTCAAGGGAAGAGATCAACTGCTCCTTCTTCTGTACCCACTCCAGGTAGACCTTCTACTTCCCGACCTTCTACTTCTGCTGAGCCACCGTCGAGTTTTTGGGAGTCAATGCATGATCAGTTTATAGAGAAGCAGCAGGAGTTATTTCAAACTCACTGCAGGGTTGATACTATTGATAAGAAATTTGATCATTTATCTGACTATACCCAGAGGAAGAGTAGCTATGATGTTGAGTATGATGAAGCCTTCATCAGATTTCTGAAGGGTGAGCATGATGCTAGTTTCCCTACTTTTCCTAGTTTCATACCATTTGTTGATCCTAAGGATGTTAAGTTTTCCTTTGGTGACGATGATGATAATGAGGCTACAGCCAGTGACTAGTGGTTGATAGATCTCTATGTTGTGCTAATTTATTGTTAGTTTGTTTTATTTGGTTTGTTTATTTAGTTTGAAGTTTGATGTATGTTAATTTATTTATGTACCTGTGTGGAGTGATTAGTGTTAAGATTATGTTGTTAGAATATTCTGAGTATATTGTGTTTGAGACTGAGATTAGAGTTAATTTATGATATGTTTGTTTTAGTCTATTGTTTAGTAACTAGTAATTTTTCTCTGCTTTTATTTTGTTTTAAATTTAGTATAATCATAAAAATTAGCCTGCTTACTTTTTATACCTGCTTCAATTTTATCTTTATTATTCATAAAAGCATGAGTAGAAGTAAATTTTTCTTTTTAAAGATCGTTTTTACATACTTATAAAAATTTCCTTTTTAAAATTATGATTTTCTTTCTCTCATACTTTCAAATTTTCATAGTATACCAAAACTTAAGTTTGGCGGAAGGGAAAATACATTCAAATTTAAATTTTATTTGTCCTTAAAGAGCTAATATTTTCTTAAAATAAAAACTTTTTAACATAACTTAAGGAATGAAGAATCTATTGAAGATTACTTTTATTTTTGAAATTATAAACAATTTAGTGAACTTAACCAAAATTTTAATAATTTTGATTGATTTTAAGAATAGAATTATTTAACTTAAAGAAGAAAAAGATTAAGGAATTTTTCTATTCATGGTAGAAATAATGGAATTTTAGAAGTATTAAGTAATCAAAAATTATCACTTGAAAAAAGAAAAGATTGAAAATCTTTTTGAATTTTTATTCATGTTATAATAATTAAGTGGAAATGTATAAGTTTTGAAAATATAAGTTAAGGATAGTGAAGTTCAAAATCATTAACAGGCTATCCAGATATAGTAATCCTCTCTCTATATGTCAAAAAAAAAAGAGAAGGGAGGAGAATCTTGAGGAAATACCTAATCAAAAATTGGCATCACTTAAATTATCTTATAGAAGGAAAACTAGTTAAATATTTTACTTAATTTTTATGCATGAGTCTTTATTTAGGAAAGGTTTTTCAAGAAGATCTTTTTCTTGTAAATAATCTATGAGATCTTAATATAATAAACTTCTATAATTTTCAAAATGGATGAAAAATTTGAAATCTTATGATTTGGTAGTTGAATATTCTTTAAATTCTTAAAATTAAACCTAGTTAGTGAAATTGGGTTAATAATTTACTAAAGACTTTATAAAATCAAAAATTATAAGGAATCTTAAATATTTATCTTTTATTCCAAAGGTTATACATTTTATATAGTAAAAAGGGCTACTTGAGGACAAGTAACATTTAAGTTTGGGGGATTTTGATCCATGAAAAAATATACCTATTTTTATGCCTTGATTTTTATCAATTTCTAAGGATATTATGCTTTAATGAAAGGTATTTTTGTGTTTTTGGATGTAGGTGATGTAAAACGGTCCAAAAAAGGAAAAAGGGTGAAAAAGGAGCAAAATGAGCAAAAATGGAGCAAAATACAAGAATTATCAAAAATTATGGCATGGCGCTTAGGAGCCAAAAGTTGGCACCTACGCGCCAGACTCGATACAGAAACTATCAAGTTTTTGATGACTTGTGGACGGTTATTTTGACGGAGTGAGCAGTTATTGGACATTCTAGAAGACTGGCAGTTGTTCCATGATAATAGGACATGTGATACATTGCATTTGAACGCTCCAAAACGGTTTTAATCGCGAAGTGGTGCGAGCCAAAGTGAAGATGTGCGAAGAACTGGACGTGGTGTCCGGCGCCTAGGAGCCAGATTCCAGCGCCTAGGAGCCAGATTCCGGCGCCTAGGCGCCAGACAGACCTTCTAGAAGATTCATTAAATTTGGTTATGTTTTGAAGAGGTGCCTCAAGGAAACCCTTGAAGCCTATAAATAGGAGTCCACTCCTTCAGAAATTGGCGCCCCCATTGTATACCCTATCACTTAGCCACTTTAGAATCTCTCATCCTTAGAGAGAGAAATAGAGAGAGAAATTTAGGGCCACTTTTATTTAGTTTAGTGAGTTTATTTTCAAGTTGTTGTATCTGGAGTTCATTACACTGTGGAGTCAGTAGGAATCGAAGATCCGTAGAAGGAATATTTGAGATAAGTATTTTATTTTTGATTCAAAGTTTATTTATTATGTTTTGTTGTTTATATTCAATGTGTTCTGAGTATTTAATTTACTTTCTTCCTTCAATTATGAAAAGATAAATAAGATAATATAAAATTCGATGGAGAATTGAAAATCAAAATATTTTCAAAACATTGTGATGATATTAATACATGATCTTACTTTACTTTTAAAATTGGTCATTTAAATTGTTAAAACCTGTTGAAGAGTTTTGAGACCTAGAAGGAAAAGAACTCTTAACTTGTAGATGTCACATGAATCCTTGGGAAGTCGAAGGCCATGCGCGGGCTATTCAAGGTGAAGTGCAAATAAATAGGAAGATAAGATTTAAAGGGCGTAGAATTGATAAGTTTTTAGAGTAATAGACTAAATTCTTATAATTTGATTTATAGATAAGGAAAGGGTCACTAGTTGGGCCTACCATAGCCACCCTTGGACATCTAGTAGTGTGAGCCTAGATTAACTCATTCTACTAACAATACATCTGGACCTGATCTGTAGATTAGCCAATGTTCTTTGCGCCTGGATAAAAGGGTAAAGAATAGGAATGCTTCTATTTGACACAATACCATAAAATAGATTCTCCAACGAATATTAAATTATCTTAAGAATCTTGAATTAACTGAAAGGAAGAAAGTTGTTTGTTTTATATTGTTTTCACAAAATCATTTTCTTATTATTGTTTTCTTTATCTGCATCTAGTAAATTAAAAGTAATTTATAGTTAGATTAAAATACAAAAAGATTTTGAAATACAATATTTAAAATTTATTACCCTTTTTCCCCGTGGGATCGATACTGGGGTCTTTGTTTCAAAGCCCTTTATTACTTGAAACGATACGTATACTTGCATAGTACCCAAAAAAGTATATAAAATATTTTCCTTTAAAATTATATTTTGCTATATAAACATATATTTAAAAAGTATTAATCACTAACGGCCTAGCATTCCGTAGCAATCATGTTTTATTTAATGCTATTGCCGTAAATTTATATTTGGTACACATCTATATAGCAAGTTATTCCGGGTCAAGTGTTTCGCGCCTTTGCCAGAAATTAAATTTTCTAGCAGTGGTAACAAATTCTTGTATTTTGAAATACAAAAATCGGGTCAGTTAACACTACAAGTATAACAATATTCAACAATCAAGTCAAAGGGTTCTAGTCTTCTATTTATTTTAAGATAAACCATAATTTGTCACATTAAGAATGCCTTGAAAGATTATGTGAAAAAGGAGTTCATGTAATCTTCATCAGAATGTAGGCCAATACTTTAAATATAAATTCAGAAATGAAATCAAGTATTCCCTTTAGAGACTCAAGTGAAGCTAATTTTTTATTAAGCATCTCCTCAAGCTTCTCCTCATAAATATTTTTCTTTCTTTCTTTTTTTTTTCTTTTCTTTCGGGATCATTTTCAATCCCCATTTTTTTACTCTTTTTTTTCTTTTTTTTTTCTTTTATTGAGGATTACTATATTTAGAGAGCCTGTAATGATTTTGAACTTCACTCTCCTCTTTCTAAAGTTTAAACTTGAAACACATCCATACATTATAATTAGGTATGAGCTTTATTATTGATCATAAAGTCACAATCTCTTCTTAACACACAATACTTTAAGTCTCTTAACATTTCAAAAATACTGTTTTCTTTACTTTAAATAGTTAACTATAATCAAATTCTTTCATACTAAATATCTTACCTTTATAAAATTAACTTTTATTACTAAAAACTTTCATCCAATCCTTCCATAATATTCAATTGAAATAAAAAGTTTTAGTTATCTCAAGCGATGTTCAATTGCCAGAAGTTATGCAAATAATTTTTGAAAATATAATAATTGAGAACAAATTAGAGTTAATATTTTTCTTCCCCCCAAACTTAAATTTCAAAAATATTTTGCAATTAATTCCATAAAATGTAGCAGGAAGAAAAAGTAAAGTTTGAATCTATTTGTTACTACAACATCCTATCAAATTCATATACATGCATAATCAGGATAGAAAGACTGTAGGAGAAAGTAAAACTAGCCTAAAACATGCTTGCAATAAAATTACACTAAAACGAAGTAATTTCACTTTAAAATTTTACTTTTCTTCCTACCCACAAACTTAATTTTTAACATATATAGCATTCAGTACAGAAAATATAAGCAGGAAGAAACAATTTAGAAATTCTATCTACCACAAATGTCTATCAAAACCATTTGCAAGTATTCATTAGGATAGAACAATATGCAGCAAAAAATAAATCTAAACTAATCATGCTGAAATTAACTAAACCAAAGCCTAAATAGCATAGCATGTTTCAGCAAGGGAATATAAAAATGTTCTTCAATACCTAAATAAAGTTGTAACACAAACATAAACACACATATGATAAATGAGGTTAATTCATCATGTAACTCATCGCATCTCACTAATTTACTTCCAATTTCTAATGGAATCACTACACTAGTAAATTGGGAACTTTAAAATAATTTTATAGATTATAATCCCAAAGATAAGATTACCCCTGATAAAATGGTTTCTGGACACCAATCTCAGGCATCATCTAATCCTTATAATTAAGCACCACTAACAGTTATAAAGATAGTGTAAGATCATCCTAATGTTATTCATCAAATAGGTTCGCGACTCCCACCTAATGAAAATAAAGTTGTAGAAAGGAAGTAACAAATTAAGATGGAACTATCAAAGTTCAAAATTCATGATTTCTCTTGTAAAACTCAAGTTTGAGTGAGACCCGAGTTATAGTGAACTCGTCAATCCAACTACTACAAGAGATCAGTTCTAGACATAATAAGAAGTTAAGGAATCATATCTCTCAAGACACAGACATATATCAACTCAAACTACTATCAATCCAAACATCTACCAACAACAATCAAACTGATCAATCCATAATGACACATAAACATCAATTCAATCCAATCTAATGTAAACATCATACAACACTAACAATCATGACTCTCAAGCACACTAAATCAAAGCACACTGATAACTATGGGTTGCCTCCCATAAAGTGCTTGGTTTAACGTCGTTAGCTCGATAAATGATTCCACCTGGATCAAAATTCCAATTAAGTAATCCTCGATCAATTGCCCAATCATTTTAAGATCCAGGGATTCCTATAAAATCCTCAAATTTTAAATTTTCATTCAGCTCTTCATTTTCAGTTGGATTTATATCATTGTTCCTCATATTTCTTTCTAGATCCAATATTCTTCTATTGATTTTCTGAATCTGCATATTAATATCATCCTTGAAATTTATAAGAAATGGATCTTTATAAGATACTTCAATATCTCCCAAATTTTGGATTAGATTTTCTCTAGAATTCAGATTCAGGATCAAATTCTTCTGGGATATTCTTTTGTCTCATGTTATCTTCTATTGGTCTTTCAAAATACTTATCCTCTTTTCTCAACTCAAAACTCTTTTGAAATATATCCTCAAATTCTCTTCCAAGTCTTAGTTAAATAATTTTATCTTGTTCATCATTTAATTCAGGTTTTTCTTGTGGTTGAGTCGATTCTAAAGATATAATGACTGGTTGTGTAGATGAATTCCCTAAAAAGATAGACTTTAAAATTGTATGGGGTACATCCATCTTAAGCTCAAGAGATTTTTCAACAAATGGAATTAAAAGTTTACTATTTTTAGTAGTGTCCATCATTTCACACCTCTCCTGAACATACATATAGTCTTCTTTAAATAACCTTTTTGAATCATCATGAAATTTTATTTCAATGTCATCTGCTAACTTACTCTCAAAACTTTCTTGGAAATGGTCTTTACTTAGATAATCAATTTCATATATCCAAAAACATTCATCATCTTTTCTCTCAGCTGGATATTTCATAGTCCTTAATACATCAAAAGTAACTTCATGGTCATTAATATTCATAGTTAACTCTCTTTTTACACATCTATCATAGCTTGTCCAGTAACAAGGAAAGGTCTCCCTAAAATAATTGGAATTTTCTTTATCTTCCTCCATATCAAATACAATAAAGTCCAAAGGAAAGATAAATTTATCTACTTTAACATGCACATCTTCTATAACTCCTTTTGGATAAACGATAGATCGATCGCCTAATGTAAGGGTTACAGTAGTGGGAGAAATATCGACTAAACCTAACCTTCTAAATATAGATAGAGGCATCACATTAATGCTCACTCCTAAATCACATACAGCTTTTCCACATAATTTTTCTCCAATTGTACAAGGAATTGTAATGCTACAAGGATCTTTAAGTTTCTAAGGAAAATTTTTCTGAAGTATGACACTGCACTCCTCACTTAGTGCAACTGTCTCATAATCTCCAAATTTCCTTTTCTTGTTTAATATATCCTTTATAAACTTTGCATAACTTACCATCTATTCCAAAGCTTCAGTAAAAGGTATATTTATCGTTAACTTCTTATGTACTTTCATGAACTTTGAAAATTTTTTATCCAACTCATGTTGTCTAAGTTTTTGAGGAAATGGAGGTGGTGGTTTTTCCAAACTGATTTTAGTTAGAGATATTAATTTTTCCAGATCCTTAGAATCATGTTCTTCAGGTCTTTTAGTTTCCTTTGTTTCTCTCACAACATCTTTCTCTTTTCTAACCACATCCTCTATATCTCTTCCATTTTTTAATTGGACAGCTTCTACTTGTTCATTAGTGTTCTCTTTAGGGTCGATCTCAATGTTGCTAGGAATTGTTCCTTTGGGTCTATTGCTAAGTGAATTAGCAATTTGTCCCAATTGATTCTCTATATTTCTAATCACAACATTTTGACTTTGCAACTGGTTTTCCATTTGCAATACAACTTTTTCCATAGACATCTTCTTATCCTCAAATTGTTGATCATTGTTAGAGTCCGGTGGATATGAAGGTCTATAGTTTGTGTTCCCCTGATTATTCCAACTTCCATTATGATTTGCATGATTATTTTCCCATTTTAGGATTTCACCATTAGTAGTATGATTCCAGTTAAATTTAGGATGGTTCTCTCAATCTGAGTTGTAAAAGTTAGAGTAAGGGTTGTTTATGGTATTTAAAGTCTTATATGATAATTTAGAATCAATTATAGGCCCTAATAAACTTTCCTCACTTACACGAGTAAATTGAGGTTGGTTCATTCCAAATTGGTCCAACTTTCTTGATATTGCGGCAATCTGAGATGCAAGAATTGAAATCGTATCCGTATCATGAATACTAGCTAAATTTTTATGATTTAACCTTGCAGAGGGCCATTGAAATTCATTTGTAGCCATTTCTTCAATTAATGCATACGCTTCATCAAATGATTTTGACATTAATGATCCACTAGCGGCAGCATCAATTATAGACCTAAGGAATCTTACTAACCCATTATAAAAAGTTTGAATGATTAACCAATCAGGCAGAGCATGGTGAGGACACTTTCTTAAGAGTTCCTTAAATCTTTCCAGGGCTTCGTATATTGATTCTCCTTCATACTGACAAAATGAGATAATATCATTTCTAAGTTTAGTAGTCCTTAAAGGTGGAAAATACTTAGCTAAGAATTTCTGAGTTAACTCCTCCCAATTTTTAATAGAGTCAGGTGCTAAGGAATATAACCACATTTTAGTCTTATCCCTTAGTGAGAAAGGAAAAAGCCTTAGCCTAACAGCATCGTCTTATATACCATTATAATGAAATGTAGCACAAAGTTCTAGAAACTTTGATAAGTGTAAATAGGGATCTTCTAAAGGAGTTCACCCAAACTGATTGTTCTGCACCAGTTGGATAATCTCAGGATTAATTTCAAACGAGTCAGCTTCTACGACAGGGTTTTGTATACTTGAGTGAATTTCATCTGTCGTAGGATTTACGTAATCCTTCGATGAAGTATGATGATTTTCTAAGTTATTATTTTGAAAGTTTTTCATTTTCATTTCAAGTTTTTTGAGTCCTTTCTATATTTTTATTTTTTTATTTTCTTCAAACTCGGGATCATAAGACACAAGTCCATACTTAACACAACAAACAATACATTAACAATTAAACAAATATAACCAAAAATATATTCAACACAACAAAACATTTTCACAAACATCTTATTTTTCATTCAAACAGTTTTTTTACACAAAAATAGTTTTTACGACACTACAGTTTTTCAAGTCTAAACCTAATTACTTTAACTAAAATTCTCCTAAAGTTCTTACCGAAGATTCCCCGGCAACGGCGCCAAGAACTTGACCAGACCCGCAATTACGCAGTAAATTAACTTCCAAAAGATGGCCAAAAACTTGACCCGATTTATAAATAGCATCCAGTGTACAAAATCTTAAATGATATAAAAATTAGAAAATATTTTACACACTAGGGGTACTACGCAAGTATACATATCGCTTCAAGTTATATAGAGTTTTCTTTAAAAACCCCAGTATCGATCCCACGAGGAAGTGAAGTAAGAGGTCTTTAGTCAAATTCTAGTCTACTACTAATAGTCTTTAGTTTGGAATGTCGATTAAAGTTGTGTCTTATCTAGAAACTACTCCCAAATACAAGAGTTAAATGTAATAGTAACTATAACTAAATGCAAATAATAAGTCTAAAGATAACCCTTTTTGGATGAGTTGGTTTGGAGAATTTTGAGATATTAAAAACTACAATTCATATATAATGAAATAGATAATATATAGGAATGAGATGTATTAAATATTTTACGAGCCAAATAGGAGCAATCCTATTCTTTACCCTTTAGTCCAGGCATAAACAACACTGACTAATCCTACGCTTAGTTACTAAATCTGCGGCTAGGCTGGGAGGATATCGTCTCTCACTTCAGAGCTCCCACGTTCCCCTCGCCTGAGGGCTAACAATCTACACTTCAGCACCCAAATGATAGGACTGAATTGAGGATTTTAGCCTATCACTCTAAAATCTCCAATTCTACGCCCGATAATTATATTTCCCTATTTATTTGCATTCAATCCCCATGAACTTCACCATCCATGGAATTTGAATGTGGTTCATACTTAGTTTTAGAAAGCATAACCCTCTCGGATCGTATATTTTCACAACAAATTTTAACATTACAAAAGGCCTTAATTGCAATGTCAATTAAGTGCAAGTAAAAACCATCACATTTATAATTAAATTCACTTCTATCATGCATCACAAAATCCTAAACATGATTTCTACTCATTACGAAAGAAAAGTAAAATGAAAATAATGGCATAATCTTCTCATGCCACTATTTCCAAAGAAGAAGAAAAAGTAAGAGAGATGTGTCACAAAGCACGAAGAAAACACAACAGAAACTTTATTTAACCAAAGCAAATCCACTAGGTAATTGTTTACAAAATTATAAAATAATGAGGAACAATACTTAGTTTTTTCCTCTTGAAAGAAAGATGAAGATCTCTCCCATAAAGTCTCCCGGCGATCCATGCAATGCTAGAGAAATCCCTTACAAATTCTCTCAAAATCTCCTCTCCAATCTCTCCAAAAGGGTAGAAATCTACATTTCTACTCTTAATCTAAGAATCCTAAACATTCCTCTAAGTTTTTCTCTCATTTACTCTATTATTTCTCTCCTTTTCCTAACATAAATTCGTCATTTTTAAAGAGTGTGGACGAATTTCCAAGAGTCTCCTTAAGCAACCCTTCGAAAAAGCGTCCTATTATGTCAAATTACGGCCCAAAACCGCCAAAAATCGGTCTACAACCTTCCCGGCCGCCGTCGGCGGGTTCGAGCTCACTGAAGGCGAGCTTTTCAGCCATTTTTCTATGGTCTCGGGAAAATCTCACCGTCGCCGAGATCAATCTCGTCGTCGGCGAGCAGACTGCTGCACAGCTCCACCGTTTTGCTCCGTTTGGCTCCTTTTTAGCTCCGATTCGCCCCGTTTTAGTTGCGTTGCGTACGTAACAGATAGCCCTACAAAATAAACATAAAAATAACCTTTCTTTAAATTTTAGTCTCATTCAAAAATATACAAGAAGTGTAAAAGAGATTAATTATCAAAAAACTTATCAAAAGGTGTTAGGGCAGAATTTCATTTCTTGCTCATTTTTGCTCCAAATTGCACCGTTTTTGTTTCTTTTTGCTCCAATCACCATTTCTTGTACCTAAAACCAAAAAACATACAAAATTCCTTCTTTTAAAGTGTAATATCATAAAAAATGAGTAAAATGATATAGCAAAAAGCGTATATATTTTAGGCGTGTCAATAATATTTTTGACAACTTTGGGCAGTTATTTTGATGGTGTTAAGCGGTTATCAGACCTTCTAGAAGACTGGAAGTTACTTCTAATATATAGGACATGTGATACAATGCATCTGGACACAGGAAAATGGTTTTAATCGCGAGGAGGTGCAATCAAAAGTGAAGAGATGCGAAGACCTGGTCACGGACTCCGGCACCAGATCCCGGCACCTAGGCGCGAAAGTTACCTTCTAGAAGATACATTATATTTGGACAAATTTTGAAGAGGTGCCTTAAGAAATCCCTGGTCAAATTTGGTGCTCCATAAATAAGAGCTCATTCTATAGAGAAAAGTGCACCTAATCAACCAAAAGCTCTCCACGCTTGAAAATAGTTTTAGGGAGTCACATTCTTTAGTATTTAGTGAGTTTATTTTAAGTGTTAAGTGTGAGTTTATTAGTGTTATTGCTGTTGAATTCTTTCATCATTGCATTGGAGTCGGTAGGAGTCAGCGGATCATTTGAAGGAGCATTCCAGATAAGTCTTTGTAACTTGGTTCAAAGTTTTATAAATATATTTTGTTGTGTGAATTCAATGTGTTCTAAGTAGTTAGTTTTCTTTCTTCTTTCAACTATGAAAAGATAATAAGATAATTGAATTTTGTTGGAGAATTTAATTTAAAATATTTACAAAAGTTGTGATGATATTAATACCTGATCTTAATTTACTTTTTAAACTCGTCATTTAAATTGTTAAAACCTATTGAAGAATTTTGAGACCTATCCGGAGATGAGTTCTTAACTGGTAGATATCACATGAATCATTGGGTAATCGAAGGCTTTATGTGAGTTATTCAAGTTGAAGTGCAAATAAATAGGAAGATATAATTCATTGGGCGAAGAATTAATTAATTTTTAGAGTGACAGACTAAATTCTAATAATTTGTTCTATAGAAAGGGAACAGGTCACTGATAGGGCTGACCATAGCCACCATTGGACATCTAGTAATGTGAGCATAGATTAACCCATTCTACTAATAAAACATCCTGAACCGATCTATAGATTAGTCAATGTTCTTTATACTATCGAGCGAAGGTAAAGAATAGGAATGCTTCTATTTGGCACAATACCATAATCTAAATTCACCACAAATGATAATTATTCTAAAAAATCTTAGATTAGTTGAAAAGGAGAAAGTTGTTTTAATTATACATGCATTAATCTTTATTTAATTACTGCTTACTTACATTTAGTAAAAATTTTATTAAATTAAAAATCTAAATTTTAAAAAGAAATAAAAATAATAATTACTTTTAATTTGAAGGATCTTAAATATTTCTTAATTTTCTCAAAATCTTCCCTGTGGGATCGATAACCAGGACTCCAATAGAGCCCTGTATTACTTAAAACGATACGTATACTTGCATTTAAAATTGTGACTTTTACAATAATTAATATAAATATATAAATATAAATTCATAAATTCTTACATAAGTAAAAGTCATGCCGCATCATATACAGATGATGAAAAAGATTGATATTGCAGCTATTATTTACAAGAATATTCAGAAGATTGCTAGAGGCGAGACCACTGGAGGATTAGGACATCCTGCTTTAGTTCATGCCCTATGCGTTCAGTCTGGAGTGGAGTTCAGTAGTTCTGAAGAAGTGGCTATACCATTGAAACCTATTACAAAGAATATTATTCGTACTTATGAGTCTCATGTAGGAGCCAGTGCTGAGCATAGGAGTACTGATATTCCTACTATGAGTTATGATGTTCCATCTACATCTAAGCCACCTACCTTATCTGATATTATGGAGCAGCTGAGACTACAGAGTGCTAGTATGAATAGACTCCATGGTCGGATGGATGTATTTGAGGCGAGGAATGATGTGAATGAAGATTATATGCAGATGAGAGTTGAGTTTGATATTTCTTATTATGATGCTCAGGTCAGATTTATGAGGGGGGAGTCCGATGTAATATTTCTTACTTGCCCCAGCTATACACCGCATAGACCTGACCCTGCTGATGACCCTGCTGCTGATCCTAGTGATGGAGACTGGTAGATTGTTTATTTTATTTATGTTGTTCTTATTGTGTTGTGATGTACTGATGTGATTTAGTAGATATTTACTTTTCATGTGATGTGTAACCCTGTATTGTATTGTTGTGATGTAGTTATTCATTTTTCATGTTGTGTGTAACTTTGTTGGTGTATTGTTATGTTGTACTGAAACATTGAAATTATTAGCTGGACTGTGTAGTATTGTGATTGTTTATTTAGTATTATAGTGTTCTGTTGATGTTTATATGTTTAATGTTAATTTCTCTTCACCCATGCAAAAATTTAAAGTAATTATATCACTGCTACTAATTGTTTCATGCCTGCTAGTTGTAAATTTTGACTAATACCAGATAACTATTGAAGATTTCAAGATTTTGAACTGTTTCAAATTTACTGAAAAATTTAAGTTTGGGGGAGGGTAGAAAAATACTATCTTTTATTTGTTCTCATTTATTATATTTTTAAAAATTTATTAGCAAAACTTCTGGCAGTTGAACCTCATTATAAGATAACTAAAACTTTTTATTTCAATTGAATATTATGGAAGGATAGGATGAAAATTTTTAGTAATAAAGGTTGATTTTATAAATGTGAGATATTTAGTATGAAAGGATTTGATTATAGTCAACTATTTAAAGTAAAGAAAGCTGTATTTTTGAAATGTTAAGGGACTTAAAGTATTGTGTGTTAAGAAGAGATTGTAACTTTATGATGAATAATAAAGCTTATACTTAACTATAAAGTAAGGAGATGTTTCAAGTTTGAACTTTAGAAAGAGGAGAGTGAAGTTCAAAATCATTAAAAGGCTATCCAGATATAGTAATCCTTAATAAAAAAAGAGAGAAAAGAAAAGAAGGATTGAAAAACAATCCCAAAAAGAAAAAAGAAAATGAAAAGAAAAGAAAAAAAAAGAAAAAATGTTTATGAGGAGAAGCTTTAGGAGATGTTTAATCAAAAATTGGCTTCACTTGAATCACCTTAAAGGGAGAGCATGATTTCATTTCTGAATTTATGTTTTAAGTACTGGCCTACATTCTAATGAAAATTATCTGAACTCCTTTCTCACATAATCTTTTGAGGCACTCTTATTGTGACAAATTATGGTTCATCTTGAAATAAATAGAAGAATAAAACTCTTAGACTTGATTGCTGAATATTCTTATACCTGTAGTGTTGACCCGAGTTACTAAATTTCTTTCTAAAAATCTAACCAATGTGATCTTTTGAATGAAAAATTTTAGTGTCTTACAGTTGAAAAGTACATTGCCTAGAGTTATATTTTATGTAGTAAAAGATTACTTAAGGACAAGTAATTGTTTGAGTTTGGGGGATTATGATGCACCAAAAATATATACGGTTTTTGCTATATAATTTTACACATTTTTGGTGATATTGCACTTTAAAAAAAGATATTTTTCATGATTTGATGCAGGTATGATGATTTTAGGTGATTGGAGTGAAAAGAAGAAAAAAGAAAAGAATCTGGAGCAAAAAAGGAGCAAAATGGTGAAAAAGTGTTCTGGCGCCGCTGGCGCTAGAATGAACAACGATGGCGCCCAAATCTAGAGAGCCCAGAATTAAATTGCATGATAGAGCACCGCCGACGCCCTATCTGGCGCCGCCGGTGCCCGAAGTCGGTGGAGTTCAAATTTGAATAGTTTTGGCGACTTTTTGAAGGGATGCCTATGGAAACTCTTGGGATTTCATGCGTATCTAATAAGTAATTGTATTTGGATGATAATAGAGAGGTTCTAGAGTGTTTCTTCAGTACTTTAGAGTAGGTTTTGTGTGTTTCTCCATAGTTTAGTGTGTTAGGATTTAGGAGACTGAGGTTAGAAGTAAGGATTTGAGAGGAAATCTTCTCTAATGAGGGAAGGAGAAGAGGTAAAGTGAGAGATTGCTTCTTCCTTTCCATTTTAAACAGAGAATCAAGTGTTGTAAAGAAGATAGAAGAGGAATTAAAGGAAATTCAAGGGAATTGCATTGGAGAAGAGAAAGAGATAAGTTGTATTTTCTTTTTGTTTTGTATGACTTTTCTTTAATATATAAAATCCATGTTTTATTGTATCTTCTCCGTGAATTCTGAGTAGTCTCCCTTGTCTTTCTCTATGCAAAGAGATATGATGATAGATTGATGTGGATTTGATGTGCTTTTAATGTAATGAAGAATTTGTGATGGTTTTTCATTTAGAACCTAATTTACTTTCAATTTTGCTAATTGAAATGTTAAAATATGTTGTTGAACAGTAAGTTTGAAAGGATTAATGTCCTAAAATAATGGTGAAAGATCCATTTAATTTCTATGGATGAATTGTGTAGTTCATAGGAATTGAGTGCAAATAAATAGGAAAATATATTTTGATGAACTTCAATGTGGAGATTTCAGGGTCACAGGCTGAAATCCCCAAATTGGTTCTAAGATTAGTAATTAATATCAAAGGTTAGCCTTTGGGTGAAGGATGAGTGGGAGCTCCGAAGTGAGAGCCGGTATCCTCCCAGCCTAGCCTTAGAGTTAGTGACTAAACTTAGAATATGTCAATGTTCTTTTCTTGCTTAGAAGAGGAGGTACTCTTTTAAGGGTAAAGAATCATCTATGCTCCTATTTGGCACAATAATATAGATAACTGTTCCAAATCAATCCACACATCATATTCATTACAAGAGGAAAGATACTTTTCTCATATATCAAAAACTTTTCAAATACTTAGTTTAGTGCGTCTATTCGTTAATTCTATTCTTAAAATTCATAGAAGTAATTATAGTTAATTAATTGTTACTGTTTAGTTGTTCTTACTGTTTCCTGCATAGTGGTAGTAAGTAGTAAACCTTAATTTTAGTGCTTATTACATATTGTGTAACGCTTTCTTAAAAACTTCAAAATTTCCCTGTGGATCGATATCCAGGACTCCATTAGAGCCCTATATTACTTGATACGATACGTATACTTGCGTTGAATGCTTGGACTTAACAAAATTATTATAAATCTATAAATCTGAGTTCATAAATTCTTGCAAAATATAAGTTTGTCGCATCAAGTTTTTGTGTCATTACCGGGGATTAAATCTTCTAGCAGTGGTATCAAATTCTTGCATTTTTAAGTATATATAAAGTCGAGCATCAAACGCCACTGATTACTATGCATGTGTCGTGCACCAATTACATAAATGTTGTAGTGCAGTGTACAATAAGTCATAAAAATAATGTGATTCATTGTTCGAGTTTCAAGTTCATGTTGAATGCTATAAACAAAGTGAGCTCTTTGAGCACTATGAATAATTTTTTAATATTTGTCATGATCAAATTTCTCCGCTTGAGGGGCATAACTTGTCGAGGCACCTCCTTGCTTGAATTGAACTTCAGGTTCTTGCTCACTATGTGCAGTCAAATAGAAATAATTAGGTTTGAATCCCTTGTGGCGAAAATTCAACTTTACTTCTTCGGGTGTCAAAAACACTTTATTTTTGTGCTTCGCATAGGAACATTGAAACATACCCTCCGAACGATAGATGGACAGTTATGATGTCACATGCACAAATTCTTTAACGTCATTCAATAACTCATCTGTGAGTCCCTTTTCATCCTGGATATAATCTATTATACATCCAAGCTCTCAAATTACGAATATTCATTCGCAACATAGATTTAGCTTTACTGATCAGTGCAACTTTTACAGAAAATAAAAAATTACTAATACTTATCAATATGTACAACCGAGAATGATTGGTCAAGCGGATCTCCGAATCTCCTAAGCTCATCGGTTAGCCGACATATATATTTAATTTGTATGCCACTCGATCTACGATAACCCCGTCATATATATATATATATATATATATATATATATATATATATATATATATATATATATATATATATTAAAACCAACAAAACTTTATTAATCAAAGTCTAGTACATCTGGTTTGAGGAATGCTAAGAAAATCCCCATTCAATAAAGATCTAAAAAAAGAAGAAATAGAAGATGAACTTTAATAAAAACTACGTAAGATATTTTAGAAGATGAAGCATCCTTAGCAAGCCAGTTTTCTGGTTGATTCCTTTACGATGAATATGATTCCAACGAATGTATAACGAAGAGGAAATTTGCATAATTTTGTTAATCCATATTTGAAGATACCAAGGAGCATCAGTGGCTTTTGTCAAAATGTAGCAATTCTAGAGGGTCCATCTCAATTTGTAAGTGAGAATAATGATTCAAATGAGCAATTTTAATGGCCCAATAAACCGCTAAAGCTCCAGCCTCAATTGTAGAAGAAAAACACTGATGAGTTCCTCCCACTATACATTTTATCATAGTACACACACACACACACACACACACACACACACACACACACACACACACACACACACACACACACACACACACATATATATATATATATATATATATATATATATATATATCAATTTATCATTTTGTCTATAAGTATATATATATCAATTTATCATTTTGTCTATAAGTGTCAGGGCCCACTCAATCTATGACAACCTGATACATTCCTCCACTTCAAACAACCAACTTGAATTCTACTAATAAAATTCCCATCTAGGTATCACAGTCACTTTGAAGAAAAACACGATGCGTTCCTCCCCTTCAACCAGTCAGTGTGAATTCTACAAATTATAACATTCCCATCTTTATCGCAATCACTTTGGATAATAGACCCAATGCATTCTTCCACATCAACTGGTCAACGTGAATTCTAAAAATAACATCCCCATCTATATAAATGTCCCTTTGAACAATAAAAACGATCAATGCATTACTCCAATGGTTCAACAAACAAACTTGAATTCTACTAGTAACATTCCCATCTATTTCAACATCACTTTGAACAATAGAATCATTGCATTACTCCACTAATTCAACCAACCAACTTGAAATCTACTAATAACATCCCCATCAAGTAAGATTCTCATACATATCACTCAATGCAAAGAAAACATTTTATACATACCACTGAAATATATACATAGCTAACACTTAAACTTCAATGCATTGCATACATACCACTGAAATCTTATGAATTTACATGTCTAACATATAAACTTCAAATCCTACATACATTCTAAAATTTTATAACGAAAAAATATGGTAAAGAACAAATTACACATTTTCCTCGATCATTCACTACCTAGAAGTCGAGCGGCGACGGGCTAGGTGTTAGGTATGGCTCATATACCGGTAGTTGGAGTTTTCTTGGAATGAAGAGGTGTGTCGCTTCATTAAAGGGGTTGGGGGCAGTGAGTGCATTTTAGTAATTTATCCGTAGGTTTTATCTATAAATAGATGTGTAACCCTATGGGTATTAAGCTGAACTTGTAACTCCTCTGGAATAGTGTAGTTCGACGCTTTGCTTCCGAGGACGTAGGCAACTTTTTCAAACCTCATTAAATCTCTGTGTTCTTTTTCTAGATTTGTGTTTGTTCGCCCTAAATTACCCAACAATCGATATCAGAGCAAGGTTCTAGAGCGGAGGAGATTCAAGCAGAGAAGAAGAAGGATTTTAAGATTTGGATTCTGGCAGAGGAGGGTGTTCAGTTCCAGAGCGATGAGTTCATAGATAGCTGCAGAAAGATTCCAGATCAAAGGAATAATTGCGAGCCAGTTCAGCGACCCTATCGGACTTTTGAGTTCAGTGGTTTAGGCGATAGAAGCAGAAATCAGAGGAGAAAAAAGAATTCCTCCTCTAAATTTCTTTTGGACGTAGAGCAGCAAAGCCTCCGGCAATTTAGAGGCAAAGGCTGTCGACATATTTTTAGGTTTTAAATTTGGTTTAAATATATATATATATATATATATATATATAATTTAGAAAGTACCATTTGATTTTGAAAATAATTTTGAATTTGAAAATTTTAAGATATGAAATCAAACCGATCTCACATCCCGAATAGTTTATATAAATGAGCGCCACATCACAAGCTGTGTATCTATCTCGAAGAATAGACACACTACATGTTGATGGGGCTCGATTAGATAAACTAGAAGATTTGTGACATTCGTTTGGTCTGCGAACCAATTTTATAAGCCGACAAGTTCCCCTACTTAATATAAAGGAATTAAGCAGGGTTTATATTACCTGGGTTCTTAAAGTTCCCTATAAGGGCAAGCCTCTATAGTTAATTACATCTTAAATGACGGGAATCACTTAAGAAAACTCTCGATAATAATCGATAATTTCGCTCTCGAGAATCTCGAAGTTTAAGTTTTCGAGGGATTGAATTTTAGAATTTCGATAGGGAATGGATCAAATTTGGAACATTTTGTTTTGGGAATTCAAAGGAAGAAAGGTAGGAGAAATTACAGATTCGAAGCGAACTTCGGTAATTTCTCGACTATCCTATTGTTTGGCTTGAATTTAGGAAAGTCCTAATGTTTATTTAATGTTTTGATCTTGCCAATTTTAATTAATTAGGACTTATATTCGTATGACATGATCATACGAATAGCCTCAAAGATGTGAGGGTTTATGTCGTATCGAACAACTGCCTCGAAGTCCTAAGACCGGTTAGGGCTTAATTTACAATGCGAAATGCCTAACAAAATGTTGAGGATTTATGTTGCACTAGAGCGGACTACCTCGAGGTTCTATGGTTTGGTTATTTAATTCTAAGAAAGTTTCTGTGAAGTAGACTCGGGTTTTGCTGACGACGATGGCCGTCGCTGCCCACCATGCTCCGAGCTCTTTGTTGTTGCAGAGGTTTAGTTTTAGAAGATTGTAATCAAAAGAGAGAGAAGATTTTGGTTTTAGAAATCTTAAAGTACAAGTGTTTTTTTTAGTGTTTTAATTAAAACAAATCTTAAAGTTGATTATAACAACACCGGTAAAGATACCACGGTTCCATCCTTCCGGCATCGTTATTTTTATCGGATTCACTTAGTCCGGATGAATTTGCTAAACTCAACTAAATGAGTTCCACACTTTCATTTAGACCGTGGGAAATCCCGTTAGCAACACGTAGGTTACATCATCAGAGGTATTCCGATCATCCAACAAGACGTTTTAATTTAGTTGTAATTGTAGTTTTGTGTTATGTTTGTGATTAAATTTTGGGTTGTTTTATATTTTGAAATGTTGTGACGGTGAATTTTATCTTGTAATGACTTTTAATTTAGTTTTGGTTTCAGTTTTAGGGACTATCCTAAAGGTGTGGGTTTTCATGCAACAGTTGTTTATCATGCAAGAAAAGTAAAGTGCATTTGCAATAAAGTAAATTGCAAGGAGGTAAATTACAATAAAACAAAAGCGTACTTGGGGGTCTTCCCGTCATCTCAAGCTGCACTTAAACACAATTTAGGATATTTAATCATTTAAAGCAAGTTCCTAAGTAAAGCTAAGGGAAGGGTTATGGTTTTCTACCAAGGTCCTACTCCTATAGCTAGTCATCTCCTATGACGTCTAGGTTCTTGTGTTTTGGTTTGAGGACGATTTTCTTCATCAAAGAAAAATTAAGTTCAATTGTTCTTATAAATATCTTATCATATTGAGGAAGTGCTTAAGACGAATCTTAAACATCTTTTCGATACCTCTAGGATTGTTTTAAGTCCAAGAGAATTTAAATATACAAATGAATTAATCATCAGGAGTTCGAGTTTTGTTATCTTGCTCGGTGAACTAGGACATTTGAATATCCTATGAGTGAAGTAATACTTCACTTAACACTCCGTTTAGGAGTTATGACAACATGAGCTTTTGAGGGCAAATTAATGTTCAAGTGATTTGTGATTTAATTTAATTTCAATTAATGGGTTTAAGTTTGGAATAGTATTCGAAGTTGTTTTAGATTTATTTTGAATTCTTTATGTCTTTGTTGATGTTATATTTAATTCAATTTAATTTAATTTAATTTTAGTTTAATTTAATTTGGTTTAGTTTTACTTTCGATTTAATTTTATTTAATTTAATTTAATTTTAATTTTATTTTAACTTGATTTTTTTTATTTAATCTAATATATTTTAATTTAATTTAATTTTATTCAATTTAATATGTTTTAATTTAATTTAATTTAATTTAATTTAAAATGTTTTAAATTAATTTAATTTAATTTAGTTTAATATGTTTTAATTTAATTTAATTTAATTTAGTTTAATTTAGATTTAATTTAAATTTAATTTAAATTTTTAATTTTAATTTAATATTATATATATATATATATATATTATATTTTAAAGATGATTTAATTTGATTGTTAAAGTATTAATTTAATTGAAATTTTGGAAGTATTTAATTTAAATGTTTTAATCTTTAATTTAATTTAATGATTAAGTCTTTTAACATTTTAAATCTTGAATTTGGATTATCATTTTAATTAGGAATTAAATGTTATTGAGGTGATTAATTTAGGGATTTTTTTTTAATTAAAGAATAAATCTCTTCCTAATAATATCCCTATTTTAATAATTCCAATTTTTTATTATTCTTCGAAGTTTAATCGATTATTTAATTAAGGTTTATTTTAATTATTTTCAAATTGTTAGGTAGGTTTCCACCCTTTAACTACCTAAGTTTCAAACATCCAAAATCAACTTAGTATCAAATATTTTACCCACCCTTTTAATTAAACCTAAAATTTTTAATTATAGGTTAAAATTTTAATTACCATTTTGCCCTTTAAACTTACTAATTTCATAACTCACTAAATTGAGCATAAATAAATTTGAAATTTTTATGTGACTTCACTCATATATCAATCAAGACATTAGAGGAGAAAATGTGATTTTTCTGTATTTAAATTATTTATGTAATTATTTTTGGTGGAAAATAAAGATTTTCAAGGAAAATTTAATAATATGACCAAGGGAAAGTTTCTATCCTTAAGAAAATTATGGGACATTCCTAATGACCAGAGGACCACTTGGACCAATTTTGGTGATTTTTTTAATTATATTATTTTTATTATAATTATTTTGAGTTTTGGAGTATTAATTAATTTAAAAAATAAAATAAAGGTTGAAAAATAAATTTTATATTTTTTAAAAATCTCTCTGATATCAAGGAAACCAGAGAATCAATTTTTATAATTTTCTGATTTTTCTTTGATTTATCAGAATTATTTTAGTGGAAATGCTACAAAATACATTTTTTATTTTAAAATTACCTTAGGACTTTAAAATTTGATATCTCATCATAGAGACTTAAGAAAAATATGGGGTTTGTTCATAAATGATTAAAATTCAAAATGTGACATTTTGGTGAATTTTATTATTTTTGTGATTTTTATTATTTTTTAATTATTAAAATATTAAAATAATGCAAAAAATCAACTTTTTTGGAAAATTACAATTTTAATTTTCTTAAATGCCCCTAATATCAAAGAGGCTCCAAAACCAATTTGGTGAATTTTTGAAAAGTATTTTGAAAGTTATGAATTTTTGAAGTTTAAGTTTGGCTAAATGGTTTAATCAACCCATTTGATAGGGCTAACTGAGTCCGATTGACTTCAAACTTTTATGGTGGGTTCCTCTGATCCTAAAGGTCAGTGGAGAATTAATTTCAAGTCAATTTGATGTATGATTAGCTCTAATTAATTAAAGTTCCATTTTGGGTGTTTAAGCCAATTAGAGTTATTCCAAGTGAGTTAACTCAAGTCCTATTTTCCCTTGGGTCCTCTGGTCATAAGAAACCTCTCCAAATTTTCCTAGAATTTATTTCACAACATGCTAATTATTGGAATTAAAATACTCAGAATAATGACCTAGAATTGAAAAATAAATAACTCTTCAAAGGGATGGCATCTGACTATGGAAAATTCAGGGAATGTCCCCAAATTCAGAGGCGTCAAAATCAATATGGTCTCATGCCATGGTGAATTGTATACATGCATGGAGATTTGAAAATGTGCAGAGAGTAAATAAATCATTAAAAATCAAATATTCAATGAAATTAAATGATTTCTTTTCCACATTATTCTCTTCTATTCACGGAGCAAGAGGGTATTTTTATTTTATTTTTATGATTTTTCTACACAAAGTTATGGATTTTTGAAGTTCTGGGTATTTAATAAATAAGAAAATCCTATTTTCCTAGTTAAGTGACGCGGCGCCAGCTCAACCTCGGCAGCTCCGAACGCACACGCGTCGTCTCTTAATTCGTCGTCGCCATCCGACTCAGCACTCCAGGGACCCGCGGTTCACGTACCATCACGCTGTCCGGCTCGATCCAGACCGTTCGCTCGATACACGCTCGATCTGACGGCTCCCAGTCATCTTCTATGACTGGTGTGCACCCGTGACCGTCAACCTTCTAACCACTAATTTCTCACTCGATTCTCAACGGATTTTTGTGTTCTTATGCTCACATGGATTCGTCTTGAAGAGAGGAACACATCCATATGGTAAACATGCATTGAAATTGATTGAAATTAAATGGAGAATCTCTGTAAGCTCGGGAAGAAGAGTGAGTCCATACCTTTGCTCAGAGAAGTGAAGCTTCGATCTGAGAGTTATGTCACCTTCGATTGGGTCCGAGCAAGCTCCGGATGAAGTCCCTTGGCACTAGTGAATTGTCCGGGTATGATTTCGACCACGGCCGATTACAAAGCTTGGAGTACGGAACAGATGGGTGGCTCTGGAGAAGGGGCTTTGCTGGTAAACTTCCTCTCTTGGTACGGTGAAGGTGTAGGACCAGTCGATTTGGGGATTGGCTCACTTGTGGAGAAGTGTCCTGGTTTTGGGCTTAGATTTCGACTACGAAATTGAGCTCGAATAGAGGAAATGGTAGGGGGATTTCGAGTGGGGATCAAGTTCTATATGTGTGGGGAGCGATGCTGGAATGATTTTGGCGAGTTTCCTTAAGGTTGGTTCAGCACCTCTTCCATGGCCGAGAGAGGTGGTGTTTAAATAGGAGAGGCTGGAGGGCCTCCCGGGTGAGTTGGGGACCAGGATCAGTTGCTCTTGGCAAGGGAAGAACAGTTCGCAATGGCCACTGGGCATGGGGCAACTCGGCGAGGGAGAATTTCAATGCTTGGCTCCTTCTAATGTCTCAGCCATGGTGTTTTCTGGCGGCCTGGTGGCTGGTCGGCCAGGCATGGGTCACCCTCAGGTTCAGGTGGGTCAGGGCTTGATGTTTGTGAAGTCAGTTGGTGGCTGCCATGTGTAAAGAGTTTGAATAAAAGTGGAATGGGGTAAGGGTGCATTTTGGCTCAAATTGGTCAAATGCATGGATTGGGCTAGGTGCACCTTCCCATGGCTAGTTTGGGCTGAAGATAAAGTGGTTTAGATCAGCATAATTAGTGGGGAAGGGTCACCATCCAAGTACAATTAAGTTTAAGCAAGGTTTACTGGAGTCATGGAAGTGGCTAATCCCCTTAAGGGAATGTGGAAAGGGCCTCCTCCTCTTGCCATCTTGGGTATGGTGAGGTGGAAAGTAGATCTCATGGCTCTCATGTGGCTCATGCATGGCTTCACGGCTCATCTTTGTCTTGGGAAAAGTTTAGTCAACTTTCATGAGGAAGGGTGTTGGAATTTTTGATGGATTTGAGGAGAATTGTCATAAGGCTTGATTTGGATTTATTTGGTGATAGATTTTAGAACTTAGGAAGTGTTTTGAATCAAAGGGATGATGAGAGAAATTTCATGTGGGCTTTGTCATAGACTTTGGGCTTTTGAATTTGTCTTGGATGGGCTTTTTTAAAAAGGTTTAAGGAAGTGGGCCTTGAGCTTTATGGATGGGATTTGTAGAGGGTTGGGCCAAATAATTATTGGGTTTGCTTTAGGGATGTGTCATGAGTAATTTGAAACAAATTTGAGGTGGTTTGGGTTTGAATTGAGTTGAATTTGGGCTTTTTGGTAAAGTGGTCAATTGTAGGCCAAATTGGGTTAACTTGGGCTAATGTTGAGCTAATGTTGAAATTGGTGTAAAATTAATGTTTAGAAATGTTTGTAGGGCTGTTTCAAAGAGGTTTCAACTTTTGTTGGGGTTGGATTTTGGGGTTTGGGCCTATTTGGGTTAAGTTTGGGTTTAGGTCGAAATTGGGCTTTTGGTTTTGGGTTGAATTTGAGTGGGGTTTGGGTCCAAATTTTGGGCAAATTATGTTAGTGTTTTGTTTTTGGGGATGTTAGGGAAGGTTTAGAAAAGATTTGGGGTTAATTGGAGTTGAATTGGGTTAGTTTGGGCTAAGTTTGGGTCATGGGTCCAAATTAGGCTTTAAGGTCAAAAGTGAAATTGGATTCAAATGTCAATCAAATTGGACTTGAATTTGGTCTAGATTGATATTGTGGATGTTAAATTAAAGTTTAGAATTGAATTGGACCAGAATTTGGGTCAATTGGGTAGGTTTGGTATGACATTGGGTTCACTTTGGGTTAAAATGGGTCAAATTGGGGATTTTGACAAAAGCGGGATAAATTGACAAAATTGGCCTATGGTGTAGTTGGATAAAATGAAATTGGGAATATTTGGGAGTTTCTGGAATTTTTTGGGAATTTTCCGAATTTTTGGATTTTTTGGCTAAGAGGGGCATTTTGTGTATTTGGAGGGTATTGGGGGGTATTTTTGGTATTTTTGGCTATGGATGATCAATTTGAGTGGAGGGAAATGTTTAGGAATGATTTTGGAGAATTTTGGGTAATTTAGGTGATTTTGCAAATTTTGGGTAGTTTCAAGGGCATTTGGTAGGTTTGGTGGGTTTGGGGTCCCGGGGATCAAAAATTGAAAATTTAGAAAATTGAAGATTGGGTAAATGTAAGTGGAATGAAATCATTTTGGTTGAGCCATGAAGCCATATCAAGCCGCATGAGCCATGAAGGGACTCATTTGAGGCATTCAGCTATGTTGTTCACTAACCTCTTGCGCGAGGGCTTAGGGGTTAAGGACCATCCATGTGAATCACCTTCATGAGTCGGGAGGTCGAGTTGGGTATGGGTGTGGTTTTAGGAGGTGTGTGAAAGTGTAGTGTATAAGTGTAGTGTGTGTGTAAGTCGGCCCTCACCGGACCGGGCCACCCGGGGCGGTCCTAAGGCCGAAGAGTCCTATAGGAACTCATCCTTTAAACTTCCACATTTGATTTCAACCCTCTAGGTGAATAGGGGTCTACAATCAAGTTTGTGGAGTTTGCAGAGAGTTTAAGAAGTGGTTCGAAATTCTAAAGGGTGGGTTCCACTTCTAGTCCTCTAAGATAGTCGAAGGAAAAGCTGAGGCTAGATCCTGAAGTACTAAAAGAGAAGAGAAGACCTCATCGAAAATGAGGTCGACAAATGGACCCCCAATAGGTGTGGTGTGCTAGCTAAGCACACCGCGCGTATTGGCGTTGACCGAAGCGATCAACAAAATCAACACAAAAGTCCAGGTGACAAACTTGGGACAGAGTAGAAGAATTTCCGCTGGGGAGTGTCAAGTATATCTCTAAGACTGGAGATTCTTGAACTCTCGCTGGGGAAAGGAAAAGGAGGTGAATCCCAAATCGCATGATCTGGGGGAATTTCGATTTAGATTTCATTTTGTTTCAGTTTAAGTCTTGACGTGTGAGTTCAGATTTTAGTTTGAGTTTCAATTTAGATTGAAGTTTTGTTAAAATTAATTTGAAGGTATTTGAACTTGAAATGAAAATTGGAACTTTGTGGTTTTAGATGTAACATCTTCAACCTCAAAAGAAAATTGAATTGATTGGATTGAACCATTACAATGAGGAGAGATCTCGGAAGCAATGCGGTATTGGATGTAAAATCCTTAACCTCGAAGTTTGATTTTGATGTATTTCATTGCAATAGGGAAAGAACCTAAAGCGATGCGGTATCGGATGTAAAATCCTCGACCCCAAGAACTTGATTTTGATGTATTTCATTGCGATAGGGGAAGAATCCTAAAGCGATGCGGTATCGGATGTAAAATCCTCGACCCAAAGAATTTGATTTTGATGTATTTCATTGCGATAGGGAAAGAACCTAAAGAAATGCGGTATCGGATGTAAAATCCTCGACCCCAAAAATTTGATTTTGATGTATTTCATTGCGATAGGGAAAGAACCTAAAGCAATGCAGTATCGGATGTAAAATCCTCAACCCCAAAAATTTGATTTTGATGTATTTTATTGCGATAGGGAAACAACCTAAAGCAATGCAGTATCGGATGTAAAATCCTCAACCCCAAAAATTTGATTTTGATGCATTTCATTGCGATAGGGAAAGAACCTAAAGCAATGCAGTATCGGATGTAAAATCCTCAACCCCAAAAATTTGATTTTGATGTATTTCATTGCGATAGGGAAAGAATCCTAAAGCGATGCGATAACGGATGTAAAATCCTCGACCCCAAGAATTTGATTTTGATGTATTTCATTGCGATAGGGAAAGAACCTAAAGCGATGCGGTATCGGATGTAAAATCCTCAACCCCAAAAATTTGATTTTGATGTAATTGATTTTGCAAAGATTTGTAGTGTTGATTTGAAAAGTGTGGAATTTTGGTGTTTCGAGGATTTCATGAAAGTTGTAAAAGATTTTTGTGGAAAGAAACAGATTAGGAGGGAATACATAGATGCTACATATCCCACTCGAAAGAGTTGATCGAAAGTTCTTTGGTTTGGATTGGATACAATTCCTCTCCATCAGATCCGAATCAAAAACCTCGTGGCTCCGTGTCAATGGAATCGACCGCTTCCATCCCAGACAAGGGAGAGAGTAGAACAGATTGGATTTCAGATTTGTAAGGTTGAGTTTGAATCTGATTGAGATTTGATTTAAAATTTGTGTTCATTTTGTTTGTCCTTTAATGATTCAAATTTGCTTTATCGTTCATTTAATGTTCATATGGATTTGGCGTTCATCATTTTTTTTTAGATTTTTAAGGAAAGTTTTCTTTTATTCTTTTTGTTTCTTTTATGTTCTTTGTTTGAAGTTCATTTAACTTTAATGGCGTTTCCCAATCAATTTGCACAAAAGAGGTGAAGGCCAAAATGTGACATGGTCACTTTCATTCTAATCATGTCGAAGATACATCATACAACTCAATCTGGAATACATCTCATACAATCCATGTAGACTCAAAATGGACTATGTATGATCTTTGTCGATCGATCCAAAAAGGCATCTGTCAAAAATCCATGTCTGAATAGTGAGGTACATGGTCAATAACATCACCTTCCAAGCCATCCTTCGCAAGGATGTTGTATGGATGTACGTTGGAGGTGTGATATTTTCCATGTAACTCACGGCTCGTAAGGCCGGAGACTCTCTAGCTGCGGGTGCTGGCTGGAAGTGGTAAGGTGCTTTCTGTCATCCATCCTTCGAAAGTAAGCGAGATCCGCTTCATTGGTACTCACGGTATGCGATGTTTAGCGACATCCGCTTCGTTGCCCTTTAGTATCATGACGGAACCTACCGGTAATGGTATCTTTACTGGCTCTCGGAACTCACTCGGGCTCGCTATCCGGAGGTCGGATCCGAACATGATATTACACTCGTTCGAAAAGAAGCTGTACGGAAAGGTCGACAAAGTCGTGGTGATCGATGTGTGGGGGTATGCGATCACCCTTCTTGTAAATGTTAATGATGTAAGCTGCTGGGTATGCGATACTGCGGCGGTACCCTCCATGTTATCATTCTCTTTACCATCCTTTTGATGACTAATGGCATTGGATCTACCTTGCCATGACGGAGTATCCCGGTGGGTTTCCTTTCCGTCTTCTGCGAAGTTGTAGCGAGCATCCACATTGTATTGTAATTCTCCCTTTCCCTGGCATCCATCTCCGGGGTTTCGAGTAGGTGTTTTCTCTTAAGCGGTCTGCTCGACCCATTCTTTTCAAATCTCGGATGCAGTCCACGATTTGTTGTTGTTTGTATTCTGAGAACACGTTTGTATGTAGCTCGAGGCCTTCTAGTATATTGATCCTCCTGCCTCTAATTCTCTCGAAGTATTCAAAAGTTTACTTCTCGACATTACGCATTCTTTCTAGCTCGTATTCCGGAATAATGCGCAAATGGCCGAGGCACAGTGACGTCTTGTGGGATATATGGCTCAATCCCTTCGCGTTCTCTTGCATACCTCGGCTCCTCGGGGATGGTCTCCGTCGAGACATCCTCCAGGATTGCTTCTGCAACAAGGTCATGCATTACTGGTGGTGGCTTTATCTGGTAGTGTGGTAGTCTTCCTTCTTCTGATCTCCTTGAGATTTCTCTGGTCTCTTCTATTATCCTCGGGGCTGGCCTCCTTTCTTCAGGTTCCTGGCAAACCGGTATCCTTGAAGTATATGCACTGGTAGTAGCGACTGCCTCGTCGTACGTCGGTACTGTTGCTAGTTTAGTTAACATCTTGCGGATACGGCGATTTTTATTTCTTCGTTGAGTTGCTGTGAGAGTAGCTCTTCGTACTTCCTGAATCTCTGTGGGCGCGGCGCTGATGAGCCTTCCCTCTGATGTAGCGACTACAGACTTGATTCTCTTGTCCTCCTCAGTGTTTATTTTTCTTTTCTTGCAGCTAGGTTGGTGGCTTGGGCCACCCACTTTCATTCTTGTCCGGCTGGGCGGTTCCTCTCGATCAGCCGGGACCCGGTCACCTTCCTCGTATTGCGGAGCTCGCTGGTGCGAAGTCTGAGTCAATCTCTATTATCGCCCATATTTCACCCTCTTTTTGTCGAGTGCAAGCTTACGCCATTTCTAAAGTTCAGGACCAACCGCCCGTTCGACATTTCCCTGCAAAAAGACAAGGAGAAAGATCAGGGGATGCACTAAGAACAAGAACATTAAGAAAATGTTTATTGGAGACAGAGTTTTCTTTTTCTCTTTTTTTATTATTCCTTTTGTATTTTTAAATTCAACAGGAATGAAGTGGGAAAAGATCAGGAAAAAGATTTTGATTTGGAAGAGAGAACAAGGAAAATTTTATTGTCACGATTTTATTTATTTTAGCACATTTTTTTATTATTTTTGGGTTCGGACCCAGTCATAAGTAATTACTTCGCCCGTGCTTCTAGGGATGAAGAATTCATTCCTTCGAAACATCAGGTAGTGTAATACTTCTTCAAGTATCGTCCGTTGATCGGAAGCATATGTCGTTCTCCTTGGCGATTCACTAGGCTGGTAGGAGCCTCCTGAGTAGGCTGCCTCAACCACAAACGGTCCTTCCCAAGTGGATTCAAATTTTCCTCCTATCTTGCGGTGTGCAATGATAGGTCTATTGAGAACGAGAACTAAGTCACCAACTTTGAAGGTTCTTGGGCAGACCAGTCTGTTATGGGCTTGAACCATCTTAGCTTGGTATAGTTCTAAATTCTGCTGCGCTGCAAGTCTTTTCCCTTCCAGGGTTTCCAACTCCTCTAGTCATAATTTGGCATTCTCTTCTATCGTGATTTTGTTTGCAACTGCAATTCTGAGTGAAGGAAGCTAGACCTCTAAGGGTAACACTGCCTCGGACCCATACACCAGAGCGTAAGGTGTAGCTTGAGTAGGAGTTTTGAAGGTTGTCCGGTAGGCCCATAAGGCTTCTAATAACTTCTCGTGCCAATTTCTCTTATTATCGTCCAAAGTTTTCTTTAAAATTTGAACGAGAGTTTTATTAAAAGCCTCAGCCAGGCCGTTTGCTCTTGGCTAGTAAATTGTTGAATACCGCCAGTCGATTCCATGTCTCCTGACAAAATTGTTGATTTGCGTGCTTCTGAATGCTGACCCATTATCTGAGATGATACTGCGTGGCACTCTAAAATGGTAGATAACTTGGTTCTTGAAAAACTGTAGCACGTGGTGTGCTTTCACTTTTCTGAGTGGAACTGCCTCTGCCCACTTGGAAAAGTAATCTGTAGCCGCAAGAATGAAGCGATGTCCTTTTGAAGATGGTGGTTCTATTGGACCCACTATATCTGTGCCCCAACATTCAAATGGCCACGACGCAATTGTCGGATGTAGCACATTTAGAGGTTGGTATAGAACCACTCCGTGCACTTGGAATTAGTGACAGCTCTTGGCAATTTTCATGCAGTCGGTCATCATCGAGGGCCAGTAGTACCCTAGTCTTTTAATTTTCATTTTCATCTTCGGACCCGACTAGTGAGCGCCACAGAGTCCTGAATGCACCTCCTTAACAATTTCATGGGCCTCGAACCCGCTTAGGCACCTTAGCTACATTTGATCAAAAGACCTTATGTATAACGTGTTGTTTATTAATGTGTAGGACAGAGTTCTTTTCTTGATCTGATGGGCTAACGACCTATCGTCCAGTAGTTTTCTCTGTTTGCGGGTAGTACATTAATGGTTGTCACCGATCTTACGTGTTTTTACATCACTGTCTTGCATGCTGATTCTTTTCCTTTTTCCGATTTGTGTATTGTGTCTATGTCGAGCTGTGATAGGACCTGACGTCCATGAACTGACACTTCCACTGATTCATCTTGCAAGCAGGAAAATTCTTTTGCGAGGCGGGCTAATGCATCTACTAAAGCGTTTTATTTTCTGGGAATTTTGTAGATCGTCACATTCGGAATATGTTCTAACAACTGTATGGCATACTGGAAGTATTGCTCGAGTCTTGGCTTTAAAATTCTGTACTGTCCGGCGATTTGTTGAATGATTAGCTGCGAATCCCCGTAGATGTTGATGTTTGTTATCCCCATTTGAATAGTTATTTCCAGTTCTGTTACGAGAGCTTCGTATTCTGCTTCTTTGTTTGTACACGGCTCTGTTAAGTGGTAGGAGTATCTTAACATCCCATGCTCCGGTGTTATAAAGATTAGTCCAATTCCTGCCTTATCGGGCACTATCACTTGCGATTCTTCATCTTTGTGTGTTGAAGATGCTCCATCGAAATATAATTCCCAACGTCGATCATCAGGGTCTTCTAAGCTCATTATTTGTTCATCTAGCAAGTCGTCATTGAGAGGAGATTCCGCAGACAAAGGGTGTCTCTGCGAGGAAGTTTGCTAGGACTTGTCCCTTTACGGCACGAAGAGGCACGAAAGTTATATCGAATTGCAATAATATCATTGACCACTGGAAAGTCTACCGAAAGCGTTGGACGGGTCATCGAGTATTGCAATGGATTAAATTTCGAGATCGGGTTCACCTTATGAGAAAGCATGTAGTGCACGAGCTTTTGAGAGGCGAAGATCGGGGCCAAACGAGTGCTTTTCGATTGTGGGATACTTTATTTCCGTCGGAAGTAAACGACGGCTTAAGTAGTAAAGAGCATTTTCTTTACCCTCATCATTGACACAGACTAACGAGGCTCGAGAGAGTCGTCCAAAGCCGCGGTATAAAGTATCAATGGTCTACCTGAGGCCCGGAGTCTGCTAAGACGGCGAGGTGTCATTAAATATTGTTTAATTTCGTCGAAGGCCCTACGGCATTTCTCTTCCCAAATAAATTTGGCATCATTTTTAACTAATGCGAGAAAGGTCGACACCTACACGACAAGTTCGAGATAAAGCGTCGAAGATATGCCAACTTCCCTTGAAAAGATCGTAGTTGTTTTAAGGTTACGGGAGGTGGCATTTCTAAGATAGTTTTAATCTTTTCCGGGTCGATTTCAATTCCACGATGTCGGACAACGAATTCTAAGAATTTCCGAAGGTGACGTCGAAGGCGCATTTTAAGGGATTCATCTTAAGGTTAAATTGTCTTAATCATTCGAAAACAATTCTCAAATCATACGAGTGGTTTTCCTTTACTTTGCTTTTGATGACCACATCATCCACGTAGCACTCAACTTGATTGTGGATGAGATCATCAAAAATTCTTGTCATTGCTCTCTAGTAGGTTGCTCCTGCGTTTTTCAGTCCGAATGGCATCACTATGTAGCAATATACTCCGATCGGCGTTCGAATCTTTGTAAGTTTTTCATCTTCGAAGCCATTTTTATCCGGTTGTATCCTGAAGATCCATCCATGAATGAGAATATTTCATGTGTTGAAGCAATGTCGATCATTAATTCCAGGATCGGTAGAGGGAATTCATCTTTTGGACATGCCTTGTTTAAATCTCCGAAATCCACACAAATTCGATATGACCATTCTTCTTCTCGGTCGGTACCACATTGGCTAACCAAGTCGGGTATTGTTCTTCACGGATAAATTTGGCGTCTATTAGCTTTTTAACTTCGGTTATGACTTGTTCTTCGATTTCTAGACGCATTCTTACGGGACCTTGTACGATTGGAACGCAGTAGGATCCATTCCTAGCTTATGGATCTGCGACCTCCGGAGCTAATCACGGCATCTCATCGTAGCTCCAAGCAAAACGATCTTTAAATTCCATTAATAACTTGATTATTTCTTCGGAGTCTTCTTTATTGAGTAAGGAGCTAACAAAGGTAGGTCTAGGCTCTTCGCTAGTACCTAAGTTAACTTCCGTTAACTCATCTATTGTAGATTTGATCTCGTCTTCGAACTCTGGTGGAGCGTTTCCAATTTGTAAATCTTCAAGTTCTTCTATAGTTTCCATGTAGTTTTCATTAGACTCGCAAGTGACAACCGAGCAAAATTCGGTATCGTCGACTCATCCTCTTGTGCCGAATCCGAGACCATGTTTTGAATTGGGTGGACGACCGGAGTTATTCCATAATTTTTCAAAATGTTGTGATTGACCTTTTGTCCATTGTCGAGGTAAGAAACCACGTCGAATTAAATTTTAAACACAAGGAGAGTACCACTCGAAAGGCAATTCCATTAATTCGGAAGAAGTGACATCTTCAAATTGTACATTGTTTTCGGTTTTGGAGGAAGGAGCACCACGATAGAATTTGATGGGCTTTGCACCGCCGCTACGTACCTCTTTGACCACCATACCCTCGATCTTATTAGAATGGATCGGGGTCAGGGTCATAGTATGTACATAGTGGTTAATCTTCTCGTACATCGACTTATATTCCTCGTTCTTTTCATCTTCGAGAGAGATCTTGAATTGCGGCTTCTTCCGACTTATTGTCGCTGCTTCTTGCTTGATCTCTTTTTCTTCTTCAGAACTATCTTCCCAATCAACATTGATGGCTGGTTTCCTCTGTCCAACTGTCTTAACGTCTCTGCCACGACCTCGTCCCCGGCCTCGACCTCGGATGCGAGTTGTGGAGAAACCTTCACCATCTCGCCGTAAGGGAGTGGTGAGTGACTGTTGGACTAGAACTTCAGGTTCTTCGTCGTCCCGAACTTCCTTTGCTTCATTCGTCATGGTATCTCTGGAGAAGATTGTTTTCTTTGGAGGTGCGTAATAAGCTGCATCTTCATGGATTCCAATTTTAAGTACGGAGAATGGTTGTAAGTCACCTTTGATGCACTGTTCCCCTCCATCGTAGTATTTGATGCACTGATGTAGGGATGATAGTACCATCTGATTTTCATGTATCCATGGTCGGCCCAGTAGAGCGTTGAATGACGTTTCTGAATCGATTATGTGAAATTTCGCGGTTGTCTTTGCTAAGTCACCGGTCTTCATTAGCAGTGTTATCGATCAGAGGCTCTTTCTCCTTTACAGTTGAATCCTCTTAATAACATTTTGTCTGCTTCAAGCTCGCGAGCATCAATTTCCAAGTATGCTAGCATTCGAAGATTCATTATATTGATTGATGCTCCTGGATCCACCAATACTCTGGAGAGTGTAAACATCCCAATTGTAACTGAAATGTACAACGGTCGGTTGTGGTCTGCTCGTCTCAAGTAGTAGGTCATTGTCCAGTGAAGGTAACACCTCGGCTTGTTCCTTTAACGAGCAAACCTCATCTAAGGAATCTCCGGTCATTTGAGCTAAGCAAATTTCTGGATCAAGAAAGGCCTTGATCAGAGCTTCTCTCATCTCCTTTGATAAGATGAGAGCGTCATAGATGCTTAGTTTGGTCGGTAGTTTCCTAAGATGGGCTAGCACGTTGTAGTCCACTTTATTTTCATGTGTCTCGGTTTCTTCCCGAATGGGTATTTCTTCTGCGGGGTTGGTTCTTCTCGAACAATCACACGCTTTACTTTGTCCTTTGGACCCATTCTCGGAGGTAGAACTCCTCCACTTCTTAAGTTGACTTCGTAATTTCTCTCGAATCTAGTATTGAGTTCTTTGGTGTCTCCTCCGAATCGGAATGACGGGTTCTTCGGATTAGCTTCGAGTCCGAAGGCTCTAACTCGATTAGTGATTCGGAGCTCCTCGAAACTCGCAAATAGATTCATTGCTTGTTGAACTCTCGTAGCCTCCTTGGTGGATGTCTTCTTTGTCATTGTGATCGTCGAGATTGTGTATGATTTAAGAATTGTTACTTGTATCGGAATTGATGTCCGGATTAAGTTGGTTGTTGCTAGTTACGTAATCGTTAGAAACGATCGAAAACGTAGCCAACGCCATAACCCTTATCATTATAAGATCCCACGGAGTGAGTAAATAATCATACGAGTCGGAGGTTCGAGGGATTTCTCCCCAGAATCGGAAACGACCATCCTAGGATAAGCGGCCCCTAGTCAGCCTTAAGAGTCTCGGTCTTTTCTTCTTCATCAATTTTCTTCTTTTCTTCGATCGTCTCTTATTGAGGTGGTTCTTCTATCGCAAGTGATAGTGCCGACTTGACGGGTTTCGAACTCCGAATTGAGGCTCGTACCGAAGTGGTTTGGATGCTGATCCAAAATCTTCTTCGAAGACTTTGTCCAGGCGGTAGTCCATCCATCATCAGTCGCATAGGGATCTATCGGAACAATGAGATCCGTCGAGATAACATTGACAGAACCTCCTTTCTAGGGTTCCATCATGTATTCCTTCGGGATCGTTATGTTCCCTTTTGGGAGATTGTTGTTGAGCCAACTTTTGAAGGTAATACAATCTTCTATCTTGTGTCCAAGCATCCGGTGGTAAGGGCAAAAGTTGGGATCACCTTTCTTGTCGACTTCTTCGGTTTCTTAGGCTCCGGCGGTTGGAAATGCAGAGTCTTCATCGGGCTAGCGGAACATTTTCGGCCTTGCCTCATTCTTGAACGGATACTCCTCGCTCGAAGCTCTCTTAACGTACATTGTGGACGAGGTGGTTGTTCATACTTGTTGAGATGGTCGATAGCGGGTCGGGGTTCTTCGGTAATTCTGTTGAATTTGTTGCGGCCGTTACGGCGGTATTTGTATTGGTTGCTTGCCTTTATCGGCTAGTTGCGACGATCCCGGACTTCTTTTCAAAAGTTTTCACGGGCTTTTGTTTGTCTTTTTTGTCGGTGAAACTTAATTGCTTCGCCTCCTCTTGCAAGCTTTCGGCCTTGCTTAACAACTTCTCGAAAGTCTTAATAGTAAATCCCTTGAGGAGAAGTGCTATCAGGCCATGAATTCTCTTAAGTAAAATGTCGGTGCATCTTTGTTCTTGTAGGTTGTGGCTCACACTTCATACTTAGATTCCTCCATCGAAGTATGTAGTCCACAAAGTTTCGTTCGGCTTACGCTTCTCTACCACTAAATCACCTATAGTGATGTGGTGCTTGAAGCTCCGAGCAAATCGCTTGATGAAGAGGTTCTCTAATTTTGAAAATGTCTTCACCGAACCGTTCGGTAATTCCGCATACCAATCGAAGGCGATTCACGACGAGTACTGCGACAAATTGTCGGAAGAGTAAAGCATCACTTTCGTCGACATTGCAACAAGCGGCACGAAAATGTGCAACATCTTTATCGAGGGATTCCGGTTCCATCAAAGGTCTTGAACGGAGGTGGTACGAAGCCTTTCGGATATTGGACGGCGTTAAATTCTTCGGGGTAAGGTCTGCCGTCCGAATGGATGTCCCGCTCTTTGATTGTGCCAAGGCTTCTCGCACTTCTGTTGTTCCACCATGCTCTTGATATCCTTTTCGGAATCATGCTTTGTATTGCATCCTTTTTAGCGATCATCCCCGTTGACGGATGTAATCTCCTTTCCTCCGTCTACGATGTGAATAACTTCTCGGGGTGTTTCTCTTTAGGGTTGAACACGACTACGGAGAGTGGCTAGAGGCTGCGGCCATCTCTTCCATCCTTTTTGCCATTTGGGCGATCGTATCATCTTTCTCTTGAAGCTGCATCCTCATCACTTCCGGCTCCTCTCTTTCTGCGGCTGCAGGAGCACCTTGTGAAGCTGACAAAGCATGTGTTTCAACCATGTTAATTTCTGCATATTCATCATCCATGAACTCTGACGAGTCGACTTCATCTCCGAACTTTTCTTCTCTTTCTCTTGCTAATCGTTGAATATCAGTTCTTAGCTTTTCCATAGCATCTTCTAATGGTCTCTTCTGTACATCCTTGCGGTTGTCATGCGATAAGCTGTCGGGTTTCCTTCTCATGAGTCCCCTTCATTGCGGTAGCACTTTCTTCGGACTCGAGTCTCTGACGAGACTTTCCTTCTTAGGTTGTTGTTTTAATCTTAATTGTCCGGTAGTGGGACGTCATACCATCCTTCTAGCGGCGGAAGGTCTAGGACCGGATGGTGCGTCGACCAAATGCTTGGAATGTGGTATCCTCCACAATTTGTAGTCTGAAACAACAACAGGTGGACTAGCTTTCATTCTCTTATTCGGCTTTTCTGGAGCGATAGCAGGCTCTACTCGCCGCCCAAGACGAGATTTCGCCGGCACCCACCCTATCCTTCTTAAAATCTCTGATACAGAGCATTTTTCTTTCTTTCCTAACTTTTCTATCAGGGTTTGCGGTCGAGCAAATGGCGTAATTCTAGCCCTTTTCTTACGGCCGTCGTTGTAATATGCGGGCGAGGCGATGCGAAGCAATCTTGCGGACATTTCCCTCGTCCTCCGCGGCGAAGAGGGGATGGAACCTACTTCCTCCCAAAAGTGGTATGTATTCGAGCACCGGTGTATACTTGGGCGGTTACGGGATTTCCTCGGGAAAGCAACTTCGGCGGCTACGGCTTCTCTAGCAATCCTTCTACTTGTTCCTCCTTTGAGTCCGTGTCGGTGGTGAAATTCTTGAGAGCTGGACCCGATCTCGAAAACGAAGGTCTCACGGGAAGATCTGTACCCTCCGCGGGCTCATCACGATTCCGAATTTCCTTCCCCTTTAGTACGGCGAGAAGCCGGGGTAGGTGCGAGACAACTAGACCGGTGAGAGTAGCAACAACGGTCATTACGCGAACAACGGTACTCCTCTCGGTTGGAATCTTTTACGAGAGGTGGGAATTCATGAGTTGACTTGAGGTTAAACTCAATCAACGGCTTCTTAGTTTCTGGTACTTTGCTTGCGAGTGAAAAGAGAGTGACGTCGGGGATTTTGATGTCGGTGTCCCCGAATCCTTGTCTGAATTGAATGATTCCATTATCAGACAGTTCGTTCTTGAACACAGCCAGGTCTAGTCCATTGACGAAGGAGAAGATCAGTTTTGGGGCTTCCATTTCTGCAGGGCAGATTCCAAGTGTTAGTCCCCGAATTATGCTTCTTCTTGTCGTAAAACTTATGACGAAAAAGAAAGAGTCCGAACACATTTCTGTTTATCTTAGTGTATTTGTGGTATTAAAAGAAAATTTATTTAGATAATTATTTTTCTAAAAGATTTGTTCGTTAGGATGAAGAATTACTAAAAGGAGAGTTGTAGGAAGGGTAAAGGAATTGGTTAGGAACTGGAAAAGGAAGAGAAAGTCTTGTAGAAACTTCTCGACCCGCAAGACTGCTCCTAAACTAATACCTATTGGGGGCCCACCCCACCTTAGAAATGAGGTAAAAGGATCTCGGAACCTCTGCGTTTAGGGGTGTCTACAACGGTGGCTCCTAAATCCGAAAGAATGTTGGCTATACTCGTTCAAGGTAGAAATGAACATAGTATTCCAACAGGAAGAAAGGTAGTTTGATCCACTAGGGACATGGATATACTACCGATTTCTTTGAAAGCAGAATTATTTGATTAAAAATGGAGAGAGGAATTGTCCCTAGCGGAGTCGCCAGAAATTGTCGGCATATTTTTAGGTTTTAAATTTGGTTTATATATATATATATATATATATATATAATTTAGAAAGTAGCATTTGATTTTGAAAATAATTTTGAATTTGAAAATTTTAAGATATGAAATCAAGCTGATCTCACATCCCGAATAGTTTATATAAATGAGCGCCACATCACAAGTTGTGTATCTATCCCGAAGAATAGACACACTACTTGATGATGAGGCTCGATTAGATAAATTAGAAGATTTGTGACATTCGTTTAGTCTGCGAACCAATTTTATAAGCCGACAAGTTCCCCTGCTTAATATAAAGGAATTAAGCGGGGTTTATATTCACAGGTTCTTAAAGTTCCCTATAAAAGCAAGCCACTATAGTTAATTACATCTTAAATGACGGGAATCACTTAAGAAAACTTTTGATAATAATCGATAATTATGCTCTCAAGAATCTCGAAAGTTTAAGTTTTCGAGGATTGAATTTTAGAATTTCGATAGGGAATGGATCGAGTTTGGAACATTTTGTTTTGGGAATTCAAAGGAAGAAATGTAGGAGAAATTACAGATTCGAAGCGAACTTCGGTAATTTCCCGACTATCCTATTGTTTCGCTTGAATTTAGGAAAATCCTAATGTTTATTAATGTTTTGATCTTGCCGATTTTAATTAATTAGGACTTATATTCGTATGACATGATCATACTGAAATAGCCTCGAAGATGTGAGGGTTTATGTCGTATCGAACGACTACCTCGGAGTCCTAAGACCGGTTAGGGCTTAATTTGCAATGCAAATGCCTAACAAAAGGTTGAGGATTTATGGTGCACTAGGAAGACTACCTCAAGGTTCTATGGTTGCTTATTTAATTCTAAGAAAGTTTTGCTGAAGTAGACTCAGGTTTTCTCGAAGACGATGGTTGTCTCTTGCACCATGCTCCGAGCTCTTTGTTATTGCGAGAGGTTTAGTTTTAGAAGATTGTAATCGAAAGAGAAGAGAAGAGTTTGGTTTTAGAAATCTTAAAGTCCAAGTGTTTTTTTTTAGTGTTTTAATTAAAACAAATCTTAAAGTTGATTATAACAACACGGTTAAGATCCCACGGTTCCATCCTTCGGCATCGTTATTTTTATCGGATTCACTTAGTCCAGATGAATTTGCTAAACTCAACTAAATGAGTTCCACACTTTCATTTAGACCGTGGGAAATCCCGTTAGCAACACGTAGGTTACATCATCCGAGGTATTCTCGATCATCCAACAAGTCGTTTTAATTTAGTTGTAATTGTAGTTTTGTGTTCTGTTTGTGATTAAATTTTGAGTTGTTTTATATTTTGAAATGTTGTGACGGTGAATTTTATCTTGTAATGATTTTTAATTTAATTTTGGTTTTGGTTTTAGGGGCTATCCTAAAGGTGTGGGTTTTCATGCAACGAGTTGTTTATCATGCAAGAAAAGTAAAGTGCATTTGCAATAAAGTAAATTGCGAGGAGGTAAATTGCGATAAAACAAAAGCGTACTGGAGGGTCTTCCCATCATCCCAATTGCACTTAAACACAATTTATGATATTTAATCATTTAAAGTAAGTTCCTAGGTAAAGCTAAGGGAAGGGTTATGGTTTTCTACCAAGGTCCTACTCCTATAGCTAGTCATCTCCTATGACTTCTAGGTTCTTGTGTTTTGGTTTGAGGACGATTTTCTTCATCAAAGAACAATTAAGTTCAATTGTTCTTATAAACATCCTATAATATTGAGGAAGTGCTTAAGACGAATCTTAAACATCTTTTCAATACCTCTAGGATTGTTTTAAGTCCAAGAGAATTTAATTATACAAATGAATTAATCATCCATGAGTTCAAGTTTTGTTATCTTGCTCAGTGAACTAGGACATTTGAATATCCTATGAGTGAAGTAATATTTCACTTAACACTCCGTTTAGGAGTTATGACAACATGAGCTTTTGAGGGCAAATTAAAGTTCAAGTGATTTGTGATTTAATTTAATTTCAATTAATGGGTTTAAGTTTGGAATAGTGTTCAAGTTGTTTTAGATTTATTTTGAATTCTTTATGTCTTTGGTGATGTTATATTTAATTCAATTTAATTTAATTGGATTTTAGTTTGATTTAATTTGGTTTAGTTTTACTTTTAATTTAATTTTATTTAATTTAATTTAGTTTTAATTTTATTTTAACTTAATTTTTTTAATTTAATTTAATTTAATTTAATTTAATTTAATATGTTTTAATTTAATTTAATTTAATTTAGTTTAATATGTTTTAATTTAATTTAATTTAATTTAGTTTAATTTAGATTTAATTTAAATTTAATTTTAATTTTTAATTTTAATATAATATTTTATATATTTTTTTTTATATTTTAAAGATGATTTAATTTAATTGTTAAAGTATTAATTTAATTGAAATTTTGGAAGGATTTAATTTAAATGTTTTAATCTTTAATTTAATTTAATGATTAAGTCTTTTAACATTTTAATTCTTGAATTTGGATTATCATTTTAATTAGGAATTAAATATTATTGAGGTGATTAATTTAGGGATTTTTTTTAATTAAAGAATAAATCTCTTCCTAATAATATCCCTATTTTAATAATTCCATTTTTTTTATTATTCTTCCAAGTTTAATCAATTATTTAATTAAGGTTTTTTTAATTATTTTCAAATTGTTAGGTAGGTCTCCACCCTTTAACTACCTAAGTTTCAAACATCCAAAATCAACTTAGTATCAAATATTTTACCCACCCTTTTAATTAAACCTAAAATTTTTAATTATAGGTTAAAATTTTATTTACCATTTTGCCCTTTAAACTTACTAATTTCATAACTCACTAAATTGAGCTTAAATGAATTTGAAATTTTTATGTGACTTCACTCATATATCAATCAAGACATTAGAGGAGAAAATGTGATTTTTCTGTATTTAATTTATTTATGTAATTATTTTTGGTGGAAAATAAGGATTTTCAAGGAAAATTTAATAATATGACCAAGGGAAAGTTTATGTCCTTAAGAAAATTATGGGACATTCCTAATGACCAGACGACCACTTGGACCAATTTTGGTGATTTTTTTTAATTATATTATTTTTATTATAATTATTTTGAGTTTTGGAGTATTAATTAACTTAAAAAATAAAATAAAGATTGAAAAATGAATTTTATATTTTTCAAAAATCTCTCTGATATCAAGGAAACCAGAGAACAAATTTTTATAATTTTTTGATTTTTCTTTGATTTATCAGAATTATTTTAGTGGAAATGCTACAAAATATATTTTTTTATTTAAAATTACCTTAGGACTTTAAAATTTGATATCTCATCATAGAGACTTAAGAAAAATATGGGGTTTGTTCCTAAATGATTAAAATTCAAAATGTGACATTTTGGTGAATTTTATTATTTTTGTGATTTTTATTATTTTTTAATTATTAAAATATTAAAATAATGCAAAAAATCAACTTTTTAGGAAAATTGTAATTTTAATTTTCCTAAATTCCCCTGATATTAGAGAGGCTCCAAAACCAATTTGGTGAATTTTTGACAAGTATTTTGAAAGTTATGAATTTTTGAAGTTTAAGTTTGGCTAAATAGTTTAATCAACCCATTTGATAGGGCTAACCAAGTCCAATTGACTTCAAACTTTTATGGTGGGTTCCTCTGATCATAAAGGTCAGTGGAGAATTGATTTCAAGTCAATTTTATGTATGATTAGCTCTAATTAATTATAGTTCCATTTTTGGTGTTTAAGCCAATTAGGGTTATTCCAAGTGAGTTAACTCAAAACCTATTTTCCCTAGGGTCCTCTGGTCATAAGAAACCTCTCTAAATTTTCCTAGAATTTATTTCACAACATGCTAATTATTGGAATTAAAATACTCGGAATAATGACCTAAAATTGAAAAATCAATAACTCTTCATAGGGATGGCCTCGACTTTGGAAAATTCGGGGAATGACCCCAAATTCGGAGGCTTCAAAAGCCGTATGGTCTCATGTCATAGTGAATTGTATACATGCATGGAAAATTGAAAATGTGCGAGAGTAAATAAATCATTAAAAATCAAATATTCAATAAAATTAAATGATTTCATTTCCACATTATTCTCCTCTATTCACTGAGCAAGAGGGTATTATTATTTTATTTTTATGATTTTTCTACACAAAGTTATGGATTTTTGAAGTTCTGGGAATTTAATAAATAAGAAAAATCATATTTTCCTACTTAAGTGACGCGGCGCCAGCTCAACCTCGGCAGCTCCGACCGCACACGCGTCGTCTTCTGATTCGGCGAAGCCATCCGACTCAGCGCTCCAGGGACCCACGGTTCACGTACCATCGTGCTGTCCGGCTCGATCTAGACCGTCTGCTCAATACACGCTCGATCCGACGGCTCCCGTGTCGTCTCATGGTCGGTGTGCACCCGTGACCGTCAACCTTCTAACCCTAATTTCTCACTCGATTCTCAACGGATTTTTGTGTTCTTATGCTCTATGGATTCATCTTGAAGAGACGAACACATCCATACGGTAAACATGCATTGAAATTGATTGAAATTAAATGGAGAATCTATGTAAGCTCGGGAAGAAGAGTGAGTCCATACCTTTGCTCAGAGAAGTGAAGCTTCGATGCGAGAGTTGTGTCACCTTCGATTGGGTTCAAGCAAGCTCCAGATGAAGTCCCTTGGCCTGGTGAATTGTCCAGGTATGATTTCGACCACAGCCGATTACAAAGCTTGGAGTCTGGAACAGATGGGTGGCCTGGAGAAGGGGCTCTTGTTGGTAAACTTCTTCTCTTGGTCTCGTGAAGGTGTAGGACCAATCAATTTGGGGATTGGCTCACTGTGGAGAAGTGTCCTGGTTTTGGGAATGGATTTCAACTCTGAAATTGAGCTCACCGAGAGGAAATGGCAGGGGGATTTCAGTGGGGATCAAGTTCTCTATGTGTGGGGAGTAGTACGGAATGATTTTGGCGAGTTTCCTTAAGGTTGGTTTAGCACCTCTTCCATGGCCGAGAGAGGTGGTGTTTAAATAGAAGAGGCTGGAGGGCCTCCGGGGGAGTTAGGGATCGGGATCGAGCTGCTCTTGGCGAGGGAAGAACAGCTAGCAATGGCCACTGGGCATGGGGCAACTCAGCAAGGGAGAATTTCAATGTTTGGCTCCTTCCAATGTCTCGGCCATGACATTTTCCGGTGGCCTCGTGGCTGGCCGGCCAGGCATGGGTCACCCTAAGGTTCAGGTGGGTTAGGGATTGATGTTTGTGAAGTCAGTTGGTGGCTGCCATGTGTAAAGGGTTTGAATCAAAGTGGAATGGGGTAAGGGTGCATTTTGGCTCAAATTGGTCAAATGCATGGATTGGGCTAGGTGCACCTTCCCATGGCTAGTTTGGGCTGAAGATAAAGTGGTTTAGGTCGGCATAATTAGTGGGGAAGGGTCACCATCCAAGTACAATTAAGTTTAAGCAAGGTTTAGTGGAGTCATGGAAGTGGCTAATCCCCTTAAGGGAATGTGGAAAGGGCCTCCTCCTCTTGCCATTTTGGGTATGGTGAGGTGGAAAGTAGATCCCATCGCTCTCATGTGGCTCATGCATGGCTTCATGGCTCATCTTTGGCTTGGGAAAAGTTTAGTCAACTTTCATGAGGAAGGGTGTTGGAATTTTTTATGGATTTAAGGAGAATTGTCATAAGGCTTGATTTGGATTTATTTGGTGATAGATTTTAGAACTTAGGAAGTGTTTTAAATCAAAGGGATGATGAGAGAAATTTCATGTGGGCTTTGTCATAGACTTTGGGCTTTTGAATTTGTCTTGGATGGGCTTTTTAGAAAGGTTTAAGGAAGTGGGCCTTGGGCTTTATGGATGGGAATTTTTGTAGAAGGTTGGGCCAAATAATTATTGGGTTTGCTTTGGGGATGTGTCATGAGTAATTTGAAACAAATTTGAGGTGGTTTGGGTTTGAATTGAGTTGAATTTGGACTTTTTGGTAAAGTGGCCAATGGTAGGCCAAATTGGGTTAACTTGGGCTAATTTTGAGCTAATGTTGAAATTGGTGTAAAATTAATGTTGAGAAATGTTTTTAGGGCTGTTTCAAAGAGGTTTCAACTTTTGTTGGGGTTGGATTTTGGGGTTTGGGCCTATTTAGGTTAAGTTTGGGTTTAGGTCAAAATTGGGCTTTTGGTTTTGGGTTGAATTTGAGTGGGGTTTGGGTCCAAATTTTGGGCAAATTATGTTAGTGTTTTGTTTTTGGGGATGTTAGGGAAGGTTTAGAAAAGATTTGGGGTTAATTGGAGTTGAATTGGGTTAGTTTGGGCTAAGTTTGGATCATGGGTCCAAATTAGGCTTTAAGGTCAAAAGTGAAATTGGATTCAAATGTCAATCAAATTGGACTTGGATTTGGTCTAGATTGATATTTTGGATGTTAAATTGAAGTTTAAAATTGAATTGGACCAGAATTTGGGTCAATTGGGTAGGTTTGGTTTGACATTGGGTTAACTTTGGGTTAAAATAGGTCAAATTGGGGATTTTGACAAAAGTGAGGTAAATTGACAAAATTGTCCCATGGTGTAGTTGGACAAAATGAAATTGGGAATATTTGGGATTTTTTGGAATTTTTTGGGAATTTTATGAATTTTTGGATTTTTTTGGCTAAGAGGGGCATTTTGTGTATTTTGAGGGTATTGGGGGGTATTTTTGGAATTTTTGGTATTTTTGGCTATGGATGATCAATTTGAGTGGAGGGAAATGTTTAGGAATGATTTTGGGGAATTTTGGGTAATTTAGGTGATTTTGCAAATTTTGGGTAGTTTCGAGGCATTTGGTAGGTTGGTGGGTCGCAGGTCCGGGGTCGAAAATTGAAAATTTAGAAAATTGAAGATTTGGTAAATGTAAGTGGAATGAAATCATTTTGGTTGAGCCATGAAGCCATATCGAGCCCGCATGAGCCGTGAAGGGACTCATTTGAGGCATTCACTTATGTTGTTCCTAACCTCTTACGCGAGGGCTTAGGGGTTAAGGACCATCCATGTGAATCACCTTCATGAGTCGGGAGGTCGAGTTGGGTATGGGTGTGGTTTTAGGAGGTGTGTGAAATTGTAGTGTATAAGTGTAGTGTGTGTGTAAGTCGGCCCTCACCGGACCGGGCCGCCAAGGCGATCCTAAGGCCAAAGAGTCCTATAGGAACTCATCCTTTAAACTTCCACATTTGATTTCAACCCTCTAGGTGATTAGGGGTCTACAATCAAGTTTGTGGATTTTGCAGAGAGTTTAAGAAGTGGTTTGAAATTCTAAAGGGTGGGTTCCACTTCTAGTCCTCTAAGATAGTCAAAGGAAAAGCCTAAGGCCAGATCCTAAGTACTAAAGAGAGAAGAGAAGACCTCATCAAAAATGAGGTCAACAAAGGCGAGCTTGGGAAATTGGTTTCCGGAGGAGGCTTCTGGCAAGGGAATCCCACGAGAATGTTCACAGCGTGGAGGGAGTCAGGCTCGCGGTGAGGTTCGGTGAACGAGCAGTTCGAGGAGCAGTTCAATCAGTTCATGACAGTTATTCGACGTGCACAACATGAGAAACGATTCACGGCAGCTATTGACCCAATTTTTGTATTTCCAAATACAAGAATTTGTTACCACTGCTAGAAAATTTAATTTCTGGCAAAGGCGCAAAACACTTGACTCGGAATAACTTGCTATATAGATGTGTACCAAATTTTAATTTACGGCAATAGCATTAAATAAAACTTGATTGCTACTGAATGCTAGGCCATTAGTGATTAATACTTTTTAAATATATGTTTATATAGCAAAATATAATTTTAAAGGAAAATATTTTTTATACTTTTTGAGTACTACGCAAGTATACGTATCGTTTCAAGTAATAAAGGGCTTTGAAACAAAGACCCCAGTATCGATCTCACGAGGAAAAAGGGTAATAATTTTTTTTCGAAACTTTGTGACCAAGTGCAATGCCTTCTGTGACCATGAATTGACATTTTTCCCAGTTAAGAACTAAGTTTGTTTCTTCACATCTTTTCAAAACTTTGGAAATTTTTTCCAAACAAAATTCAAAAAAATTTCCAAAAATTGAAAAATCATCCATGAATATTTCAATTCCTTTGTCAATCAAATCACAAAATATTGACATCATACATCTTTGGAAAGTTGCAGGTGCATTACATAAACCAAAAGACATTCTTCTAAAAGTAAAGGTTCCATAAGGACTTGTAAATGTTGTTTTCTCTTGGTCCTCAAGAGCAATAAGTAATTGATGATAACCAAAATATCCATCCAGAAAACAGAAATATGGGTGTTCAGCTAGTTTATCAAGCATTTGATCCAAGAAAGGTAAAGGAAAATGATCCTTTCTAGTGGTGTCATTTAGTTTCCTATAATCAATACAAATTCGCCATCCAGTAACTTGTCTTGTAGGAATTAGTTCATTTTTATCATTGACGATGACGAGTTACACCTCCTTTCTTCGGAACACAATGAATAGGACTTACTCATTGACTATCCGAAATAGGATAAATAATACCAGCATCTAACCACTTAACAATTTCTTTTTTAACAACCTCTTTCATGATAGGATTTAATCTTCTTTGCGGTTCAATAGTAGGTTTAAAATTTTCTTCCATTAAAATTCTATGCATACGAAATGGAAGGGCTTATTCCTCTTATATCGGCAATTGTCCGACCAAAAGCTTTCTTATAATTCTTTAACACACCTAGTAATTTTTCTTCTTGATCTTTACTCGGTTCGAAGAAATAATAACAGGTAAAGTTAACGAATTTGCAAGAAACACATATTTTAAATGTGAAGGTAACATTTTTAATTCCAGTTCAGGGGCTTTGTTAATTGATGGTAAAAGTATATTATTTTGAGTTATGTCTAAAGTTTCTCAGTTATCTTTAATAAAATGAGTCTCTTCTTCTTTTACTTCTTCATTTTCATCAGTTAAAATTTCAAATTTTTCTTCAGAAATGACTTTACATTTTCTTGATAATGTTTCTCAATTAAATAATCAATTATATCCATTCGATAACATTCTCTTTATCAGGGTACTTCATTGATTTAAGAACATTGAATTTAATCTCTTGATCATTAACTCTCATGGTTAATTCTCCCTTTTGCACATCAATCATAGCTCGTCAGGTAGCTAGAAAATGTCTCCGTAAAATAATAAGTATCTCTTTATCTTCTTCCATATCAAGTATGATGAAATCTACAGGGAAGATAAATTTATCCACTTTAACAAGGACATCCTCTATAACTCCTTTAGGATAAGTGATAGATTTATCAGCTAACTGAAGGGTTACGGCGGTGGGAGTAATCTCTCCTAAATTCAATCTTCGAAAAATAGAAAATGGGATGAGATTAATACTTGCTCCTAAATCACATAAAGTTTTTCCACAAAATTTTTCTCCAATAGCTCAGGGTATAGTGAAACTTCCAAGATCCTTAAGTTTTTCAGGTAATTTCTTTTGAATTATTGCACTGCATTCTTCACTTAATGCAACAGTTTCAAAAGCTTCAAATTTTCTTCTCTTGCTTAAAATATCCTTCATAAATTTTGCATAAGTTGGCATTCGTTCCAAAGCTTCAGCAAAAGTTATGTTAATAGTAAGTTTCTTAAAAATTTCAGAGAACTTAGAAAATTGATAATCAAGTTTCTGCTGTTTAAGTCTTTGAGGAAAAGGTGGTGGTGGTTTTTCAACTTCCACATTAATTGGTATAACAGTCTAATCTTGACTAGGAGAGAGAGTTTCTTTAGGTTTTTCGATCTCTTCAACCTCAATCTCTTTTTCAATTTCATTACTGCATTCTTTCTTTTAATTTCTTTCCACTTCAAGTTGCACTGACCTTAACATGTTCATGTACTTTTCCGAGTTTCCTTTGGATTAATTTCAACATTACTAGGAAGTGTTCCTACAGGTTTGTTATTAATTAAAGTAGCAATTTGCCCCCATTTGATTTTCGATATTACGAATAGCAGTATTTTGATTTTGTAATTGATTATTCATTTGTAAAATTAATTCTTCTATTGATAACTTTTTTCTGTTGATTATTAAATCCAGGAGGTTTATAATTTGGATTAACTTGATTATTCTAATTTCTAATGGGATGAGATTGATTATTACCCCATTGTTGTTGTGAATTATTCCAGTTATAATTAGGATGATTTTTCCACCCAGGATTATAATAATTTGAATAAGGATTATTTTTACTTGCAATAGCTTGTAAAGTTTCAATAGTTTGAGAATCTTTAATATTAGCGAGTTATTATGTGAAATATTAATTGCAAAATTATCTAATTTTTTAGACATTGTTCGCTACATGTGAAGCTAGGATAGAAAAGGCTTCATTATCGTGAATACTTGTCATCTTTTTAGGATTAATCCTTTCGGAAGGCCATTGAAAATTGTTATTATCCATTTCTTCGATTAAAGTGTAAGCTTCTTCGAATGATTTAGACATTAAAGAACCTCCGAAGATGACATCGATAATTGATTTTAAAGATCCAATTAATCCATTATAAAATGTTTGAATAATTAACCAATCAGGTAAAGCATGATGAGGACATTTTCTTAATAGTTCTTTAAATCTTTCCCAAGTTTTATATATTGTCTCTCCGTCAAATTGACTAAACGAAGTAATATCATTTCTTAATTTAGCTATTTTAGAAGGAGGAAAATATTTAGCAAGGAATTTTTGTGCCATTTCAGCCCATGTTTTGATAGAACCAGTTGCTAATGAGTTTAACCACATCTTTGCTTTATCTCTTAAGGAAAAAGGAAAGAATCTAAGTCTAATAGCATCATCAGAAACATTATTATATTTAAAGGTAGCACAAAGTTCTAAAAAACTAACAAGGTATAAATTTGGATCCTCATTTGGTGTTCCACCAAATTGATTGTTTTGCACCATTTGAATAATAGACGGTTTAAGTTCAAAAGAATTAGCATCTACAGTGGGTGACCCACTTTTTGTATGTATGTAATTTATGTTTATAGCCATGGAACCAACAACTTGATCCCGCTTTAAATATAGGAATATGTTTTAATGTATAATATGGATTCTACGTAAGTATATGTATCGTATCAAGTAATACAGGGCTCTAGTGGAGTCCTGGTTATCGATCTCACAGGGAAGTTTTTAACAGAATTGTTATCAGCTAAATTTAAAGGAATTACTTAATAAAGTGAACAGAAATTCTAAGTAACTATATTAAACTAAAGTAAACTAATGCTTGAAATAAGTTGATTTAATTAATTCAGAAAAAGTATCATTCTCCTTGTTTTTAAAAAATTAAGTGAAATGATGAATTTAATTAGAATTTTTAAATTGTATTGTGACAAATAGGAGCATTCCTATTCTTTACCCTTTGGTCAAGTGCGAAGAACATTGACTAATCCTATGTTTGATTGCGAATGCGCGGTTGAGGCTGGGAGGATCTTGTTGCCACTTCGAGCTCCCACGTTCCCCTCACCCGAGGGCTAACATCTACACTTCGGCTCTCAAACAGTAGGATCGAATTGAGTATTTTAGTCTGTCACACTAAAATATCCAATTCTACGCCCAATAATTAATATTTCCCTATTTATTTGCACCCTCCTTCTAAGGCTTTTGATTTCCCTAAATATTGGATGTAATTTTTACTATAGTTGATAATTCAACATATTTTAACTACTCGATTGGTCGGATTGAAAGTAAATTAAGTTTTAAGTAAAATCTATCACAATTTATTTATATTATATTAAGTGTCTTTATTTAATTTCATCAAACCACATAATTTTCATAAACAATGAGAAAGACTTAGAAAACTACTCAGAATGCATGAGAATAAAACAAAGCATGGATTTCATTTAAAGTTAAAAACAATAAACAAAGATACTTATCTTAATTTCCTTCCCAAGCAGACTCCTTGAAGTTCCTTTGACTTTTCCTTCTAGTACGACAACTAAATAGTACTTAATTAAACTAATAAACTCACTAAACTCACTCAAGCTACACTTAAGACACTAGAAATAGACTCACGGAAGACTCGAAAAGACACACTTAAGACTACTAGAATTCAGCCTCTATTTATAGAGGTAAGCGAAAGGTCCGAGGGGTGCTTAAACACCTCTTCGAAAAGTGTCCGGGTTCGATGTATATGCATTTTGAACTAGCTCGCCGTCGGCGGAAACGACCTCGCCGTCGGCGTGTCTTCTAGAAGGTCTTCAAACCGCGCGATCTCGCTGTCGGCGGGCTCGGGCTCGCTGTCAGCGAGGTAGTTATAATTCCTTCAGAAATTTCTCTTCATGATCTCGTCATCGGCGGCCTCGATCTCGCCGTCGGCGAAGTAGTTATATTTGCATGAATTTCTTCCTTTTGATCCAAATTTGCTCCATTTCATGTATTTTGCTTCTATCACCAATAAATCTTCATTCCTGCAATAAAATAAAGAAAATATATTTCTTTAAAGTGCAATTTCATCAAAAATAGGTATGAATTTCTTAACATATTTTTCTGTGATCAGTGGGTATTTGAATACTACTATGAAGTTCATCAACTGTAGGGTTAGCATAATCCCTTAATGGTTTATAAACATTTTGATCATTAAGTTCAATTGGACTTTGTAAAGTAGTCATTTCTTGAAATTTTTGAATTTGTTTTCCCTTTTTAATTTTTCTAATTGTCCTTTCTAGTTCAGAATCTAAAGGTATTAATCCTTCAGAACCAAAACTACGCATAAAAAAAGAAAAATAAAGCAAGGAATAAAAATTTTATTTTACTTTATTTTATTTTTATATTTTTATTTTTATATTATTATATTTTTTTATGTTTTTCTAAATATAATATTCAAAAATCAATAAATTGTACCTTTTCGATCCCCGGCAACGGCTCCAAAAACTTTACCCGATTTTTGTATTTCCAAATACAAGAATTTGTTACCACTGCTAGAAAATTTAATTTCTGACAAGGCGCGAAACACTTGACCGGAATAACTTGTTATATAGATGTGTACCAAATTTTAATTTACGGCGATATCATTAAATAAAACTTGATTGCTACTTGAATGTTAGGTCGTTAATGATTAATACTTTTTAAATATATGTTTATATAGCAAAATATAATTTTAAAGAAAAAAATTTTATATACTTTTTGGGTACTACGCAAGTATACGTATCGTTTCAAGTAATAAAGGGCTTTGAAACAAAGACCCCAGTATCGATCCCATGGGGAAAAAGGGTAATAAATTTTTAAATATTGTATTTCAAAATTTATTTTGTATTTTAATCTAACTATAAATTACTTTTAATTTACTAGATGCAGATAAAGAAAACAATAATAAGAAAATGATTTTGTGAGAACAATATGAAACAAACAACTTTCTTCCTTTCAATTAATCAAAGATTTTTAAGATAATTTAATATTCGTTGGAGAATCTATTTTATGGTATTGTGCCAAATAGAAGCATTCCTATTCTTTACCCTTTGATCTAGGCGCAAAGAACATTGGCTAATCTACGGATCGAGTCCGGATGTATTGTTAGTAGAATGGGTTAATCTAGGCTCGCACTACTAGATGTCCGAGGGTGGCTATGGTCGGCCTTACTAGTGACCCTTTCCTTATCATAAATCAAATTATAAGAATTTAGTCTGTCACTCTAAAAACTTATCAATTCTATGCCCTTTAAATCTTATCTTCCTATTTATTTGCACTTCACCTTGAATAGCCCGTGCATGGCCTTCGACTACCCAAGGATTCATGTGACATCTACAAGTTAAGAGTTCTTCTCCTTCTAGGTCTCAAAACACTTCAACAGGTTTTAACAATTTAAATGGCCAATTTAAAAAGTAAAGTAAGATTAGGTATTAATATCATCACAATGTTTTGAAAATATTTTGACTTTCAATGCTCCATCGAATTTTATATTATCTTATTTATCTTCTCATAATTGAAGGAAGAAAGTAAACTAACTACTCAGAACACATTGAATATAAACAGTAAAACATAATAAATAAACTTTGAATCAAAAATAAAATACTTATCTCAAATATTCCTTCTACAGATCTTCTGATTCCTACTAACTCCACAGTGTAATGAACTCCAGATGCAACAATTTGAAAATAAACTCACTAAACTAAATAAAAGAGGCCCTAAATTTCTCTCTCTATTTCTCTCTCTAAGGATGAGAGATCCTAAAGTGGCTAAGAGATACGGGATACAATGGGGGCTCTTTTCTTTTTTTTTTCTGAAGGAGTGGACTCCTATTTATAGGCTTCGAGGGTTGCCTTGAGGCACCTCTTCAAAACATGTCCAAATTCGATGAATATTCTAGAAGTCCGTCGGCGCCTAGGTGCGGGAATGCAGCGCCTGGCGCCGGACACCGCGTCCGGTTCTTCGCACCTCTTCACTTTGGCTCGCACCTCTTCGCGATTAAAGCGTTTTGGAGCATCCAAATGTAATGTATCACATGTCCTATTATCAAGGAACAACTGCTAGTCTTCTATAATGTCCAATAACTGCTCACTCCGTCAAATAACCGTCCAAAAGTTGTCAGAAACTTGACAGTTTCTGTATCGAGTCTGGCGCTTAGGTGCCAACTTCTGGAACCTAGGAGCTAGGCCATAATTTTTTATAAATCTTGTATTTTGCTCCATTTTTGCTCCTTTTTGCTGCTTTTTCACACTTTTTCCTTTTTTAGACCTTTTTACATCACCTACATCCAAAAACACAAAAATAACTTTCATTAAAGCATAATATCCTTAGAAATTGATAAAAATCAAGGCATAAAAATAGGTATTTTTTTCATGGATCAGCTATCCTATTCGTGTGACAGGGGGTTCGTAGCAGGTATCACGAATAGATTGATAGGTGTTCATGGAGGGCGTTGGTGTGCAGTACGTGCAAGGTGAAGAGTTTAGCTGAGAAAGGTGTTTCAGACGCGGAGGAGTTCGGCCACAAAAGAAATCTGGATGTAGAGCGGAATTCCTTCTCTCCTGATTAGTTTGCAGTAGAGAAGGGCTTGCAGTTATCCCCTCTCCTGGTTAGTTCGCGTCAGAGGAGTACAACAGGACTTTTGGCTTCCAGGCAATCTTAGAGGAAGGAATTCTGGTTATACGGCGCAAGATGAGTTCGCGAACAATTTTATTCAACGCGACAAGGACATGGAGTTCACGGTCAGGAAAGTTCGGGCGGAGTAGTAACCTCTAGAGGATTTCAGGAGGATTCTCTCCTGCGACAGAAGGGAGTTCCAGGCTGACAGTTAGCTCGCGAACTGGTAGTGGAAGCAGTTCTCACACGGTTAAGCAGTTTTGCTAAGGGCAGAGACCTCCATCACTTTGCGGAACGTGGCAGGCAGGAAAGGAGTAGAGGAATATTCTATTTCTACTAGAATAATATTCCCTATCAATGTTATAATTCATGTGGCTAGGAGGAAATCAGAATGGAAGGAAATCATTTCCTGTTGGCAAATCATTTCCTACCTAGGAGAGTTCTTCAGGAGGTGACGCGGAGGGGAGTTCGTGGCTCGAGGAGTTCTGCGACAGGGATGCAGAGATTGGCGCATTTATTTAGAACAGTCAAACAGTTCACAGCAGTTATCGCTGACAGGTGCGAACAGCAGGCGTGATTCGATAGTTATCGCCAGCGGAGGTTCGCAGCACTAGCAGTTTGCACAGGCTTTAGAAGTTCTCCAGGACAAGGCGAACTCAGAAAGCAAGGGAATTAGCTCAGTTCGGGAGTTTGGTGTCGTGTTGCGAGGAGGCGCAACGATTAGCATCGAACAGGTTTGTGCAGGTTCTGGAGTTCACGAACAACAAGCAAACTGGCGAACAGCTCCGTGGAGGAGTGCACGATAGGCTTGGCGGTGTGTAACCAGGTGGAGTTCGGTTCATAGCCACTGGAGAGGCGAATATGAGTCCACAAGGGGTAACCGCTTTATGGTTTGCGTGGCAGTTTAAGACAGACGAGCAGGAGTTCGCGCGGGACAGTCATTGGGCGTGACGGTTGGCGCGAGAGGTCACCCACGAACAGTTGATTCGGTGGAGGACTTGAGTGCAGTTACCGTAGTAGGAAGGCTGCTGCGCAGGTGGAAGGATCTGGGAACAGTTGGTTCGATGTAGGACTTACGGGCAGAGCCGAGGCATAAGCGACATGTAGGACTTCGCAGATTGAGCGGAGCAGGTCGGGTTCATGGCCGGAGGTTCCTGCAGTTGCCTTCAGGTCGCGCGGCAAGCTTGCCGGCAAGCGGTTGGCGCGATAGCCTTAATGGCGGGCAGGAGACAGTATTTCACGAAGGTAAACACTTCTGTAGTGGAAAGGAGCTTTGCGAGGTGGTCGCGATCAGAAGGACTAGGAGTTGATTTCACGAAGGGTTTTGCAGAGGTATTCTGCAAACAGGCGCGAAGCGTTTTGATGCAGTGATTTGTGATCGGCGAAGGATTCAGGGTTCGCGGGATAGTGGTTCGGTCTAGGTGTTGACACGCAGTCGGGCAAAAGTTCTGATTTGTAGATCATAGGAAAAGTGTTGTAATTAGCACGGTTGACCAACTCACTTTTGTATAAGAAACTCCATGATGTATTGTTCCTAAGGGGCAGGATATTCGCCAAGGTGAAGATTTGTTATGTATGGCTTATATATCGGTAGTTGGAGTTTTCTTGAAATGAAGAGGTGTGTCTCTTCATTAAAGGGGTTAGGGGCTGCGAGTGCGCTTTAGTAATTTATCCGCAGGCTTTATCTATAATTAGATGTGTAACCCTATGGGTATTGAACCGAACTTGTAACTTCTCTGAAATAGTGAAGTTCGATGCTCTGCTCCCGAGGACGTAGACATCTTTACCGAACCTCGTTAAATCTCAGTGTTCTTCTGGTTTTGTGTCGATTCCTGCTTTTAATTCGCCCTAAATTGCACAACACTAGGGTGAGTGCTACCGACGATGATGACAGTGAGGTAATGGCGGCAGACACAACGACGGAGACGAGGAGAGTTTAACGCAACCGACGACGAAGGGAGAGCTTCATTGTCGCGAGAGAGATGAGAGGAGACACGAGAGTTTCGGGTGCTTGCGAAGAAGAAAATGAAATGCAGTGCACAAAATGGGTATTTTAGGCCTCTAGGCTCATATTTTTTTTGTCTACTTTGCGTCAAATTTTTCTACGTTTTTAAGTAAATCTTTTGCATCGATTTATTAGACGCAAATCCTACTAAAAAAAACCATCACAACTCCACTTCAAATGTCACTGTAATAGAATAGTATATTATGTCGAATAATCAGAGACTAATCTGACTCAAATTTTACCGCACATAACATCAACTAGTTTACACAATCGTAAACTCTATTTTGCTTATCTCATGTAGTGTTTTTTTTTTTTTTTTTTTACAACCATACCTTCAAAATTGATTTATTGTCAACAACTTGTTGAGCTAGCAGACTGAATTCGTTTGGTCGAGCCGGTCGATCAAATCGACTCCCCAAGCAGACTCAGTCAAATACTTAAATTCTCTTTGATGAGTTAATAATTTGTTAAACCAGACATCTTTAACATTATTCTCCTCTCCACATGCAGTGGTTCTGTTTCTAGAAAATTTGTCTATACAAAAAATAAAATATAAAATAAAATCATACTAAAATATAGTTCAAACATTCCTCTAAGATTGGGCAGTAGCAAAAATTCTTCCCTTTTCATTCCGTTCATTAAAAAATAAAAGTAAAAAAAAAAAATAAAAAAATAATAATAATTGTTAAAACGTAATATTGGGGTTATAATTGATATTATATTGTCGTATTGGGCTTTCTTGCCTTATTTTTTGCTTCCAAATTTCCGTGCGAGATTTCCTGCATTAATGACGAACGGAACGGAGCAATTTTTGTCAAAGGACGGTCCACAAATGCGGGCGATGATTGACGCGTGCGGCGAAAACGCACCGAAAACGCGGCCCCAGATCGTGACTGCATCAACGTTTACAAAATCAGATATCGCACGATCTGATAAATATAAAAAATATTTATTATAATTTAAATGAAAAATAAATATTTAATATAAAAAACATACCATCAAATATAAATTATATCTGAACTTCAACAACTCAATCAAGTATTGTAAGCTAAAATCTATCTCTAAAAAAGCACTAAAAAATGAACCGGTTCAAAAGTTGGACTGTCAATTCTAACAGGTTTATTTTGGTTCAATTCGTGGGTGGATTTTAGGCCACCCTGAACCGGACCTCTGGCTAGTTCGGTCTGATTTTCTAAGCTATGGATATTACACTGAGTTTGTCATTAATTATAGATGCTTATGACATAATTTTTCTTTTGGTCAAATTGAGATTGACTTATGGTGCTTATTTTAGTGTACCTTTAAACAAATTTATATTGTAAATATTATATCTCTTAAGTAAACTTATATATTTAAAATTAAAATTAATTAATACCGTTAAAAGGGGTATGCAAAAAAATTGATCTTTGTGAGTAATTTAAAATTATTAGCCTTTCCAGTTGCTTGCATTTTATTGCAGTTTAGGCTGAAATGAGAATATTTTATCTTAGTGCACAAATAAAGAAGCCTAGAAGTGGAGTTAAATTTTAGTGAAATTTTCATAGAGAAAAACTTCGAAGTCTGTCCTACTTAAAATTGTGAGTCAACTATCAACTATCTTAGTTAAGGTTTCAAAAATTCTCCCTTTCTCCGAACTAGACAGGTGAGATCAAGAAGCTCGATTGTTGACTTGATCTTCTTGATCTGTATGAGAGAAATGAAAAATATTGAATAAATAATAAGGGGTGATTAACTCCTATAAGGATTTAAATAAGTCAAGTCAAGATTGAGTCAAGGATAACTCAAGTCGACTAGCCTAACTCAAAGACAACTTCAAGCTAATACAATGAACTTGAACTTATCTTATTAGAGGAAGTCCAGTTGCAAAGTGACAAGTTTATTAGAGAAGGTATATTCAAAGTGAATGGTGTGTGAGACGGGAACCCATCATGGGATTTAAGCATATAAGCTAGGATTTGTAATTGTATTCATGGATAAGAAGGAATAAAAGAGTCTAATTTAGATCAAATGACATATTAAATGAAGTGAGATTTAAGAATACTTCAAGTCACCCATGACCCAATAATTCAAGTCAAGCCAAGCTTGACCTTGAGCTCCTAGCCTGATAAACTCAATTTGTGAGCTCACTAGCAAGCTAAATTTAAGCTAACTTAGCTCTCTTACACTCGTATATGACTAACAAAGGTAATTGAATGACATAGGTCATCAACATCAATCAACAACAATGATAATGATTTCATGATTGAGAATGTCAATAGTAAATCAAATTAATGGCTATGTAAAAATGGATCTTAAATGGAAATAGTCATGTTATAAAAATATGGAAATTGCAACTAAGTGGTGATCATCCGCTTCAATCAGAGTGAGGAGCTTTATGATTTTTTAAACATTATTAACTTTATTTAACATTAGGTCCCTTTTAAATGTAAATTGAGGGGATATTTATTGGTTTTTGTTGTAGTAGTTTGATCGTTTTTTCTATAATCTTAAAAACTTCATTAGATGGTTTAAAATGATACTAATATTCAATTTATAATGCTTGTTATTACCAATAATACCGATGCCCTTCAACACCAATATTGACCCCCATGGTTGCCACCAAAATTGATGCTTTTTTATTACCTCCATGGCTGAAGCAAATCATCATCCTAAAAGAAGACATACACTGTCCCCACTAAGGTTAAGGCTCATTCTCCTATCACCAAAAAATTTAAGATCCATCCTAAACATCAACACCAATGCTCACTATTTCTATTAACACTAATACAAACTCTTTTAGCTTTTAATCTCCCTTTATAAGAAAAACTAATAAATCACATTTAATCACTTAACTATATTCCCAATATCTAAATTGCTTTTTTTTTTCTTTTAAATTTTGTTGTGAGATTCATCTTCAATAATTAATGCCTACTGTAATATATAAATGCATTTTCAAATAACTAACAAAGAATCCTAAAGCAACGTGCACATCAGAAGACTATAATCATTTTAACTAGACCATATTTTGCACTTTTTCTTCTCCCAAAATTATAGTCTTACTGTATGAAAAGTCTATCAAAATCAAGCTCACTTAGGACTTTGATCCTTCCTATGTTGGAAAATTCTTCAATGTAATGATAATAGCCGATACACCTATTATTGAATCTTGAAAAAATTTCGTCAATCTTTTCCTTTTATAGTTAAGGCAATGCACTATTTACATCAATGTTATACTATCCACAATATCTGTCTGAGCAAAATTATTTTTTTAAAAAAAAAGACTTAATTTCAACTTAAAAATATAGATAATTAGTGAAAATAATAAATAAATCTTCAAGATTAAGAGATAAATTATATGAATATTTCTGTAAATTTGATCTTTGATAAACATAATAATCCATCTTCAAACGTGTCAACCATCAAGAATATTTAGACCATTAATTTTCATTCATTTAAGCATCCCTAAATCTAGTGATATTTTGCCAAAAGAATGGTTTTATGCATATGAAAATACGTCAATCTTATATGAATCAAATTGAAGCGACAAAATATACATTATCTATGGAATAGCTAACATTTACATTTTATATGATCCTACGATCTCATGAGGTTTTGTCATTCTTACTATTTGTTTAGAAACATGGAGTTACCTATAAAATGACTCAACTAAAATATAATGTTCTAGTTAACCCTAAGCAACACATTCATGATAAAACAATAAATTTACTTTGAGTAAGTTAACTAAATTTTAATTTTAATGTATCTTTAAAGTCTTACTTGTGTCAAATAGTTAACCATTACAAAGAATCATGCTCAATAAATAAATAAGTAATGAGCTTTCAATATCTTTTGACATTCATACTCTTTTTTGAATGGACACTCTTCAACTTGTCTTTAGTTAGCAACGTCTTTAGGCCAGCTTAGTCGTTGCTCCATTATCTTTTATCTTAACTGCTAGTTTAATTCAATAGTTTCTTAAACACTTAGATCAACCACTCGATAAATTATTTCATGGAACTAGAGTAAATTTATTATAGACAAATCATTGCTGAGCCATTTATAAAATTGATAATAATACTTGTAATTGCACCATAAAAATTGTCTCCACTTATAAAACTATCTCAAAGTGTATAAAATAAACTAAAAAATAAATACATTTGTGTGTAATGCAATCAAATTATTACAGATGAAAGTTCGTAGTAGGGGTGGAAGCAACATTATTTATTAGGGTGAGAAATATCATATAATGTATACCAAGCAAACCCTTCTCCGACTACAAATAAGCCACTTGGCAGTGGTGCCTCACAAGGCCAGAAGAGGTTGAAATCGCTCATGACCTAACAACTTGAGCCACTTCAATTGCTGAGGTGCGAAGCGAAAAAAAGTACTTACTTGTTTTGTTTCCAAAATACTGCCTAATGCCTTGCAAATGAGAGAAAAACTACATAAGACATTAGTTTCTTGTGAAACTCTAAATTCTAAATTCTTAGGGAGTCTGGTTAGTTGTCTTATTACACTTTTAAGTTTTAGGTTGACTATTGTAAATAGAAGAATTACAAATCCATCCTCAAAAGAGGGGTTCTTTTGACCTTCTATAGTGATATTTACGGATTTAACCTTCATTGATATTATTTTAGGATAATATAAATTAATAGTTTTGAGGCACTATTGAACTTTGCATGATGCTTCCCACGACCATAAATAATAATGAATTTAGTATGAATAAACTAAGGTTATTAAACTGGCTAAGATTATTAATAACTATGCACTTAGAGATTGCTTTATTTATACAAAGCATTAATTATAGAAACAATTTATTGCATTTCTATTTTCATAATTAATTACGGCAAATTACTTTCTATTAAAAAAAACAATGACAAAACCACATGGAAACAAAGTTATTATGTTTGACAATTTTAATAAAATCATTTAAGGGAAGAAAGAGACAAAGCATAGTTATAGTTACCTCCATGGATTCATAGGTTAGTAGCATTTTCCCCATTTAATTTATAGAAATATAATTTAAGAAAGCAAAGTTGCAAAAATAAAGCAATTTGAAATCTTCCCATTTTCTTTTTTTTTTTTTTTTTGTGCCCATTTGCAGAACTAAAATGGAACGTATGGTTTTTAAAATAATATTACGTCTGAAGTCCGGATACAAGCTACGTCCGGACAATAGCTACGATCCACCGGAGGTCTTTTTTTTCTTCTTCGCTCCTTCCGGCGAATCACAGCCGTTGTCCGGACGGACTCCAGACATAATATTTTTTCGTGATTTTTATGTTGACTTTCGGGCTGTAAGGCATAATTATTGTGTGGGGGCAAATTAACTTATTTGGTAAGATTTTGATATTATTGTGAAGATTGCGGGATTAAAATTGTATAATTAAAATTGTATAATTAAAATTGGAGCAATAAATATTATAATAAATTTTTTTATTCGCACAAAATGTCAATTTAAGTTTTATTTGAAAATGTTTTATCATTTTATTTTTCATATCGTCACCACAGTATAATTTTTATATTGGAAATATGACAGAAATAAAAAAATATATTATCTAATTTTTTAGAAAAAAAATATTTATAATATTCACAATAATTTTTAAAAATTTTGATTTTATTAATTATAACTTTACAATTCATTTTATTAAAATGGATAAAAACTAAAATTTTCAGATTTATAAGCTTTTTAAGATGCTTAAATCATAAGAAAGGGAGTTTGAAGATAATATATACAACTAAATTTAGGGGGAAATTTTGTAGGAATAAATATAAAAATATTTAAGATCATATTTGGCACGGATCTCAAAGCATCATGGAGTGGGACGAAGCTACGAGTGAACGTCTTCCCATTGCAAGTAGACCCCTCAGCCTTAATTAGCTCTTTCCTTTGTCTCCTTTCACGTTAAATCTTCCTAAGAACGTTTTAGTTGTGCCCATCAACATTATCGACTATACGAACTGCTAGACAAAAGGATCGACCTGAATGATAGGCTTCTATGCCTATCGATCTCCCATATGTGCTAATTCGAATCAGTTGGGATTCGAATTCGGGGCAGAGTAGACTTACACGGAAGCTGACATCCAAAATGCCACGATTGCACACTATATATGTCATATAATTTAGGGTCCGTTTGGGGCAGCTTATAAGTGCGGTGACGTTTTTTAAAACGCCGTCTAATCGTTTGGTTCGTGCGTTTTTGAAAAGGTTGTCTGCTGCGTTTGGATTTTTTACACTAAACACAGGAAGCGAGTCGACCCCCGCGGTCAACCCGGGAGCCGCGTTTCATGATAAGTTGCTTATCCTGAAATACACAAGCTGCCCCAAACAGATTTTTAATTCAACAAGGTCACTATATGCTATGAAGACTTTCTAAGAATTCGATTCATATAATTTTTTTTTCTCCGTTAAATGTGGCTAATTGGAATTTTCTTATCTCAACATTTCACACTCATTCTCACATATTTCAAATAATTGTTTCACTCGCAACAAAATCAATCAACTAAAATATTTTGATATAATGATATTTTATATATTAAGGCCCAAAACGAACAATTTATTATTACTATTAGTTTTTAAATGAGCCACATCATGTCTTAAGGGCAAATTATTTCATACGGAATACGTATGCATAATACGCACGCGCTCTCAATAACCATTCAATACTCCCATAATAATCTATAAATAACTCTAAAATGGAATCCGTACAATAACCTGCAAATAACCCAATATTTATTTAATTTCTAATGATCTGCAAATATCTCCCCAATAAACCCAAATTAGAGTTACTTCAGGGTTATTCCGCACGCAGCTGCTGCATGCGTATTCCGTATGGAATAATGTCTCTGTCTTAAGAAGGAAAAATTGTACATACGGGGAACGTACGCAACTCTATGTAATAACCCCGCAATACCCCCAAATAACCTTTGAATAACAGTGAAATAGAACCAATAACCTACCAACAACTCCTCAATAACACCGAAATAGAGATTATGTTCTCCGTATATAACAATTTCCCCTTAAGAACACCATGTCACTATATCATTATTTTTTTTTTCTAATTTTAAAGACAATAATGCAAGCGTGTAAGGTTTCATGTTTTTGCCTTCACGGAAAAAGTTAGGAAACGTGCAAACCAAAAGAGGACGTTACACAAAAATAATGGAGCAACGTTGTAACGTGTGGAGAGAGTTCCAGTAAGGAGAAAAAGCCATTAATAAACCTAACAGATGTTCCTTAACCGCTTCATTTAATTCCATTAATGTATTACATATGCAATCTTTATATATGATTTTGTATTGTATTACTTTTCAGCACGCCATTTTGTGCCAAGCCAGACATAATAAATATCAAATTGTAACATTTTTCAAAGATAAATGTGGGTAACCGTATGAATTTGACTTTTGTGGATTCATCCCACATAAGAAAACCATGTGATGTGAGTAGCGGGGTGTAAATGGGTCGAGCTTGAGCTGAGTCAGGTTCAGCTTGTTATAAAGTATTAATGTTTTTGCTTGGTTCATTTATGTATCGAGGGCAAAAAAATTATTCGTGTTCAACTCGTCTGTTTAGCGAGTCTATACACAAGCACTTCATGAATGAGATGTTTTGACAGCACTAGTCACGCAGTCGTATGATGTTAAGAGTATGGAGTGAGATTTAAATTGTATTATTTATATTAAAATATTCATTTAAATAGAATTTAATATTTTTTTATTCTATTTTTTTAATTAATAATTTTAATTGATTATAAATCTTTGTAGTATTGATAATACTTATAAATTGTGTATGTATGTGTGTGTGTGTGTGTGTGAGAGAGATAAATGCTTGCTTAGCGAACAAATAAAGCACGAGTTACTTGACGAGCCGAACATAAATTGTTCTCGAACAACAAGCCGTTCTGACAACCATAACTACAAGAATGTGGTTGGCATGCGGTCGATGATAAATGTACTTATTTTGTCATTTGAGCTATTATGAATGGACAACAATTTATTGTAAGATGATGCTCCGGTGGCTGTGATAGCACTTGCAAATACCATTATGGGCTAATATCTTCTTTTGTGTCCTTAATGAAATCTCAAGGAAATCTATCCTTTGTACAATTAATATCATATCAATGCTCTATTCTATTATTGAGGCTACAACACATGCAAAGTGATATTTTTTTCTTCTAGAGCATTGCACATTAGGGGCATTTACATGCATACCACTCAATTCTTATGTATTTACACATCCAATACTTAAACTTTACTATTTGCATTCATTCCACCCAAATCATTCATATCACATAGGTAAGGTGGCATGTATATAAATTTGAAGTTTAGGAGACATATATGCAAATTCATAAGAATTGAGTAGATCGTTCGCTGACAAATTTTAAAGGGGTAAATCTTCTTATTCGGCATAAAATCTCTCAAGACTTGTTGTATTATTTAACCAAATTTTGAATTAAAATGGCTAATGCCACCACAAACTTATTTGAAATAGCATTTTGCACCCGGAAGTTTTTTGTAGTTTTTATGAAGTGATGCAATCGTTTAAGAGTGGAAAAAAATTTGCTTACGTAAAGTGTACGCAGCGCTGCGTACATCCAACAGGTTATATGGAGGTTACATGGGAGGTATTTCCGTATTTTATCCCTTGTAACCTCCCTGTAACATGCTTGTAACCTCCTTATTTTTGCAGGTTACAGGTAGGTTACATGGAGGATATACGTACGTGACCGCCTCCTATTGGATGACGCATGTAACGCTGCGTATGTTTTACGTACGCAAATTTTGAGCCATTGCAAGGGAAATCTTTAAAATAATAAATCAAAAATATTACTGATGGATTCTATTTTTCCGTAATAATGTCAGAGTCTTACTGCGTCAGTGAACAAAAGGTGAGAAATAGAGGGCACTAAAAAGAAAAAAGATTATGATTAGATGTCTCAACACTAAAGGAATTGCTAAAAGATGAGTTATACATGGAAAAATAATAATAAAAGCTATTTTAGGAGTGTGAAGCTAAGATATAGACTCAACTCAGTCTACTAATGGGTCGTCATGCTTAAGGAAGCCATTGGTTCTTCTATCATTAGTCACCGTGTAACTATTTGAGCTTAGATGGCTATCTAAATAAAGTTAATCTGACATATCCTTAGATGGCTTTGGCAAATTTATCTCGAGCTTAATGGTTGACCGCTACATCATTGTTTGCTAAGATCATCTTGACTAAAGAATTTAATCATCAACTCCATATCATAACTCCACATCCTAAGACAACCACTCATAATAATTTCCAATTATTTACTCAATTTTGCACTACTTTCCTAAAAAGATTTTCCAAATCAACCCAAACTAACAAAATCTAAACTCGTCTAAGCATTCCAATTATCATATCATACTAATCTCATCTTGATATGATAAACTAAATGTTCAAGACATTTACTAACATTTAATCACACGTGAAGATCACCACCACCATCAAATTTGGTATCATAACGAATTTGGGAAGGAGCAATGTAACAGTAATTTATTTATTTATTTATTTATTTGGAAGTCTTCCCTTTATGGCATGCTTAATAGGTCAACCATTAAAATCATGATTATAATAAAATTTCATAAAATAGGTATTTTATTTTTATGATGATTCATTTACATGCATATGAAAATGAATTTAGAAACTCATTTTCTAGTTGGAGAACTCCATATCATAAATTTTATTTTTATATAATCATTCAATTTATGTTGTCCTCACCAAATTTATCATTTTTAAATGGTTGCTTAAGGCTTGTTAGATATAAATTTTATTTTTTGTTTTTGTTTTTTTTTTTTTAAAATTTGTTTTTTTAATATATTTTTATGTGTTTTTATATTTCTAAAAAAATATAAATATATTTTTACATTTTTTGATTTTTTTTAAAATCTTAAGTCATGATCTCAATATTAACATCCTCTATACATCCTTGTAATCCTAAAAGATTATCTACTACTCAAACCAACCCTCAAATCCACTCTAAAATTCCTCAAACTAGACCACAAATAAACTCTTCCGAACTTAACCATTTGCTACACATACAAAAGGCAACAACTCAAAATAATCCATAATCATTTACTTAACTTTGTACCGCTTTCAAATCACCCCAAACTAGCCTAATCTAAATTAATCTAGGCATTTTAATCATCATACCATACTAAACAGTAGAATATTCCACCTAAAACTCCAAATCTCATCTTGAGATACTAAATTAAAGATTCAAAGCTTATACTAGCCTTTGATCGCACAAAAAAAAAAGCCACCCACCACCATCGGTTAGTCATTTGATGAAAATTGGCGGTCGTCAATGTTGATCTTGTAATAGAACTTCAAAGTTTTCTAAACATCTAAGTTCAATCCAAAATCAAGTTCAAGTCCTTTTCAAGTGGAAAATATGGCACAATTAGTAAATTTGACCAGGCTTATTTCTTTCGATCAAAACCAATAAAAATCCCAAAACTTAATAAATTTGTGCTCACTTGATTCCCTTCATCAAAGAGACAGTTGATTTCACTATACAGACACTCGATTTCGCTTTATGTAAAATTCAATGATCATTTACTTCAATTATATTTTAAAAATTTTCAATCAAATTTCAAGTGTTTAATTTGAATTTATTTGGACTTAGAGTTGACCACTTTGGTATTATTAGCTTCATCTTATTGGCAGAGGAGAAGCCAAAAAATTTTTTTAGTGAGGGAACAAAATTTAATTTACCAAAAGAAAAATGTCAAACTATTTCCATCTGATCTTGGGATTGGGATTGACTATTTTAAAATAATTTTGTGTAAAAATATTAATATAAAGTTAATAATAAATATAATGAAAAACTATGCAAATATGTTAAAAATTGATACGTCGCCATCGAGCCGTCTACCCTTACTGGTAAGCAAAATTTAACCTATATCTAAGAAGAAGGCTTGATGAAGAGATGGATTAAAAACACATTTTCTGAAAAATGTGAAGGATGCTAGAGAGGCTGGCACTGCAAAATTATTTGAGAAGAGAAGACTCGCAGATTTATTCTTGAATTGGGGCAAAACTATTTATGAACAGAAATCAGGCAAGGGAGTAGGAAGCCTACTGAACATTGTTAATTATGACTTAGATGTCAATGTGCTTGAACATCGTAAACCATACAAAAATTTACAGAGTTTGTCCATGTTTTCAGTCAAGGGTGTAATCTCTGCAAGATGAATGTACAATGCAGATTTGATCTCCAATCAAGAGTACATCAACCTATTTGATAGCAAATAAAGAGCATTCTTCTCACCATCCTACACACAGTAAACTCTCCATCTTCTCTTTTCTTGCTTCCCTTTCCTTCTCAGCCAAGGTCAAACAACCTTAAGTGACCACACGCTTAAACAGGGCAATTCCTCTTCTTTCCCCTTCTTCATTTCCAGATCTTCTAGTATTACTTTACTTTGAGCTCAATACTATTAAAAAGAAAAAAATGCTAGTTTGTGCAGAAGAAAATGGGATATTTACTGATTGAGTGGGCTTAGATCAAGCTTTAATTGTGCTTGCTTATTTTATGAAATTCCTAGTTCCCTAAAAATACTGACGTGTGCAGAAGAAAAATGGAATGTTTACTAAATAGATAGCTTTGTTTAAAATTCAACTTTGCTTGCTTGTTTAACTTTGATGAAGCTTACGGTTCTCTAATGTGATATGAACGAAAAATTCGCTATAATATTTTATATTAGCCTCAAAAAAATCTCCTCATAGAGCTCTCGGCATAGATCAAATATGTAGGAGTTAAAATTTAAAAAGGTTAGAGAGACATTCAAAATTATTTTTATATTTACAGTGCCTATGATTATATATTTTAGAAACATTTGCGCGGCGTAAATGAAAAAGTTAAGTATAGGTGTAAATTCTTTAATAAAAATATATAAATAATTTGAGAAGATGAAAAAAATAATATTTTTTTTAATATATACGTATCTAATACTTAAATTTATTTCATAACAAATATCAATTTCGTATATTTACATATATTAATTTTTTTATATAAATACATAATAATTTTTAAATAATTTTTAAAAATAGGTGTGAAATGATCATTTTTCGAAACAATTTACTCCATGAGTTGTTTTCACACAACTACACCAAACGAGACCGACTTCACGCATTACTTACCCGCAATAGTTTTTGAGAGCGCAGTTATAGCATAGACCAAACAGTACCCTAAGTAGCTCATGATATGCACTTATATCGTAAAAATAAATTTTTTAGATATAAAATATTATTTTTTATTAAAAAAATTACAGAAAATGAAAAATTAATTAAATTTGATGTTACACACATTTTAAGATAAATTTATTATAAATTTTATTCTTATTTTCACATGAAAATTTAGATGTCTCAAGAAATTTATAATTATAATTATAATAATTTATCAAAATAGTATTTTGACCAAAAAAAGTTAACCTAAATAAAAATAATAATGCCTCTAGAAAAAAATAATATACTGCATATACCTATTTATTAAAAAAATAATCAATTTCTATATAAATGGAAAAGAAAGCATCAAAGCGAAGTTGCAATGGATGGTCATGACTCATGACAAACTTTTCACCATACATGCTTTAGTCCCACATTAGTGGAATGCCTATTATCATTGCTGTTTTAACTTGAAAAGCAGAGCTTCATGTGTAACATTAATAGAACTATGTAAGATATGGGCCAAAATATGATCAAATAAGGTTCGAACATTATTCGGAACAAGTTCGAGAGGTTTGAACACAAATATAATTTGATAAAGGTTCGAGCAGATGTTGGAATAAAGTTCAAAGATAAAATGTTCAAACAAATTTCTAATATGATTTGGTTATTGCAGATACAACATATTGTGACTTTCCAACACCCATAATTGTAACTAATATAAGTATTTATAAAAGAGAGTGTAAAACAAGAGTGTAACATAATAGAGAAAAAAATTAGGTGCGGAACGCGTACACATAATTGCGTACGTACATGGGGTGTAAATGGAGTACATGAAAATTATAAAGAGGTTATCTCCGCGTTATAACATTGTGTAACCTATTTATAACCCCCTTAAAACCTCTGTAATCACGCTTGTATTTTCATATATTAATAGTTTACAGGCGGGTTACAAGGGGTTATAAGTAGGTTACATGGGATTATAACGCGGATATAACCCTATTGTAACCCCCTTATACCTATTTACATACGTAAGTATTCTGCACGTAATTTTTTTCCACATAATAGAGAGCTATAATAAGAAAAATAACATATAACAATCTTATAACAAAAAAACTTTGATTCATGATCACAACACATCACAAAAACATAGTAAAATAACAATCATAATGCGTCAGAATAATAAGCAAAACATCATTTGAATATATCCACATAATAAGCATAACACAGTGCAATTAAAGAGCTATAAAACAGCACCTATAATAAAAAAAGAGATGGATATAAAAATAATATTGAGAAGTTAAAATAAAAAGAAAAGAATGTACATTACGATAGGCACACGGATCAATATTATTCTAAAAGTAAAATTAAACATAAATATCCCATGCAGAATTGTGTATAATAAAAAATGATGTCTAAAAATAATTATATGAAACACTTCACAATTATCACTACAACTAAAATGTAAAAAATTCAGTCAACTATATATATTAGAGAGCTTCTAAAAATCACTTAAATGTTGTGTTAAACTTTAAAATGGATTGACTTACGACAGCCTTGAGGACCTCATCTATATGATGGCTCACCACCACTTACTAAGGAGATCTAGAGAGAAAATTTCATTTCTGCTGTTAAATAACATGACTGCTCAAGTAACATAAAAGCAACTACAAAATAGAGTTATTATTGCCAACAAGATTTATGCTAAGATGCATAAAGGGTGGTTATAGTCATATATGGCCTTCAGAAGCAATTAGATAGCACATAATATCCAATGAACTTTATTTCAAGTCATCAGAATTATAAGACTTCTACATCATCCCATGACTATGAACTCTCCTCTATAATGATGTGCATCAAGGCATCTTCAAATCACCTTTACATATATCATCAAAGACTACATCCAATACAAAAGTATATGATACATAGAACTTTGGATATCACTATTTGGGCTCCCTTATTAGAAAACATAAGATTAAATATATTACAAATAAATAATAAATTATTAGAATATCCTATTGTGGGAACAATGATGCGCTTTCACTGCCACTCTTAACGCCTTCTCCTGGGAATTTTTAATCAATTCTGATATCCAAAACTTGAGGAATACAATGCTACTCATTGATGGTATGAAGGGGATTAATGGTGCATAAATCCATAAACATGTCTCTTTTCCCTAAATCAATGAGATCCTCAGTCAAACATTCTTTTGTATTTATGTGGCCCTCTTTACACTTGGAGACAAAATGCAAAATGAATATATCCGTGATAGGGTAGGTATAGCTTTAGTGACGGAAAGAGTCGCCTTAGATGGTTCGGTCGCATTAAATGTCAACCTTCTGATGATCTAATTAGGAGAGTAGATGTTTTAGATTCGACTTATGTTAAGAAAGGCAGAGGTAAACCTAGGAAGACTTGGGTTTATTGTATAAAAAATTATCTTAATTTATTAGATTTAAATGAAAATATGACACAAAATAGGACGCAATGGAGAAAAATGATTCATGTAGCCGACCCCGCTTAGTCGGATTAAGGCTTTGTTGTTGTTTTTTTTGTTGTTGTATGTGGCCCTCTCTTAAGCCCTACAAATTATACATCACTCCTATTCAAAATGGCAAGAAATGGGTTGGCATCCCCTATTTCCTTGGACTTCCTATCTACAAATTGGCCCCTCATCTCTCCCCCTCCACCTTCTGCTTTGCATCCCTCTCCCTCCACAACTCATCCAAATAAGCAGTTGGGTTAGTAGCAGGTACCTTCTTGGTACCCTTTTTGCTCTTCCCCTGGTTCAGATGTGCATGAATTTAGATAAGCTTCAACCTTCTTAATCTATTCTCCAGCCTAACTTGGTTACTGCTCAGCTAATGAACTTTGATAAAAAGCTACTTCGACCCTTCATGCAGTAAAATAAGCTAGCCTACAACTGGTTGTGCTTCCACTGCCACCCTTATTACATGCAATTCTTCTAATTAGTTCATAGAATGATACTTAATTTGAAATTTGGAAAATTAAGTTAATTTAATTATGATATATAAATATATAATTGCAATTAGTAAAATAGATTGATAAAAGTTAATATTTAAGATGTATTAATTAAGTATTTTATGAAATACCAATTAAAAATTCAATTAAATAAATTATACGCAAGAATGTTTAAGTATTTATGTTAGATTTAGGATGAAAATTTTATTTTATTATATATATATATATATATATATATATATATATATATATATATATATATATATATATATATATCAAAGAGGCTAATCTAAACCAATTTGTTCCCATAGGTGCACCCAAAAAGCTACACTAATTGAGGAAATGAACCACAAACTTCAGACGTCACTATAGAGATGGGTAGATGCATTTTATTTTACAATAGTTCTGTTTATTTATTATTTCTCAGCTTTTATTTTAAATGCAACATTATACGTTTTCTTTTAAATGTTAAATACAAGAAAAATGAATAAAATATGGTATATGCATGTATATAGAAGTCACCCTTAAATGTCACTGATAGGGGAATAGAATGCAATGCACCCATGCACGAAATGAAAATGAAAATGAAAATAGTTGTTTACCTTTAGGGTGGGTTGTAAATGATTAAATGAATATTTTTTTAAAATATACGTCTAGACGATGACTCCCATTATGTAAAATGTTACCTAAATAAATGAAAAGAAATGAAATTATTTTATTTACTTCTCTTTTACAGCATAGACTTTTAGTGATATTGTGTTTTTATAAAAATATTTTAAAATGATAATTACTGTAATTTAGAAACAATTGTCTACCGAGTAATTGTAACTCAAATCTTAGTTACTGATATTTTTACAGGAAAACCAACTGCAGAATAGCTGAACCGCAAGAAGTATATATGCAAGCATGCGTAAGTTGATAGGTATTGTCATTTAGTTTATTTTCTACTTAAATATGAATAATCTATTGTAAATAGAAGTTTTATAAATTAGAATGGCTATCTTATGCTTTGGTAGATTTTATTTAATTATGAAATGAAATTTGTAGATAAGTTTTCTTTACCCGACCGTCAATTCCCGTCTCGATAATTCTAAGCTCCAAACTGGGTCGTGACATACACTCTCCTAAAAAATAAGGGTACTCACTTATCTTTTACAACGATAAAGAATAAGCTAAATAGGACTATATATGATGAAGTCATATGTGTCCTCATCAGCTCTACCCTCCAATATAGGACAGAAAATCGTGTGCAAAGAACAAATAAAATTGGAAATATGAACATAAATATGCCTTCATTCATAAACAATGCCAAGAAATTATTGGCCATGGGCCTTTTCTGGCAATTTTGATTCAACATCCTTAGTTTCCATTCCCCAAGGAACTCAACACATCTCATCACCATCTCTGGGATGGTATCATAAGCTCAATATTGCAATGATATGATGCCATATATAATTACAATGTCTTAGATCCAACTTCAACCCCATCAGTATTTTCTCTCATGACAACTTACCCAATGGGTAATTAAAAAGCATCATCATCTTCAAGCAGGTAATATGTATGAAAATAGCGATGAATTTATCATGATTGAGGAATGTACTAAGCATAAGCCAAGGTTTCATGAAAAAAACTCTCTCAAAATTTGTATTTAAGTTATTGTTCCTAGCAAAATAGTTATCAAGCAACCAATAGTTTGTCTTGTAACTTCTCATCAGGTAAAAATTCACAAGAGTGCAGAACAAAGCAAACTCAATTATTCTATACGTTGTGTTCTTCCTTTTTTAAGTGTTGACTGTAATGAAATACCCCTCATACTCAGCATCATCAACCATTCTTATGGTAAAAGTTGATGAACCAGGGAATCAAAAACCTGCATTTGAGATGCTCTAAAAAATTGAGTAAATGACTATCACTAAGCTTGAACAACGGAATAATTAGCCTCAAGTTATCTAATCATTCTCTCCATCATACCTCAAATTATAATGTCCATTAATTGGTATGACTTGACTTGATCAAACAATTACAAACATAACAAGAAAACTCAAAATGAGTTGAATTCCATAGAGATAAAGAGAAAATTAAAAAACAAGATCAACACATATTCAGAATACAACCAGAAAAAGATTGAACAATAATCAAACAAGAATGGAAAGCATATTCAAATAATAACTAAATGAACTTTGAATAAAAAAACAAATCATCTTAAAAAATAATTGAATAATCTTTGGATAATTATTGGCAGTCATGCTGCAGAAGGTTTTTTTTTTTTTATGAGCTACTCATATTTTTGAAATAGTATTGTGAGCAAAATTTTATTTTTATTCGACGATCCAATATAGTGCATTTAAGTTGTGAAAGATTTAGATATCTCAGGTTGTTCAAAGCAATGGTGATATAGATGGGGATGTTAATAGTAGAATTCAAGTTGGTTAGTTGAAGTGGAGGAGTGCTTCATGCCTTTTGTGTGATAGAAAAGTACCACTTCGACGGGAAGGAAAATTTTATAAGATAGTGGTGAGACCTGCAATACTCTGGCGATAAGTGTTGGCCTTTAAAAGGGAAGCATAATACTAAGTTAAGTGTTGTCAAGATGAGAATGATTACACTTAGAGACAAAATGCGAAATGAATATATCCGTGATAGGGTTCGTGTAGCTACAGTGACGGATAAAATTAGAGAGAGTCGTCTTAGTTGGTTTGGTCACATTAAACGTCGACCACCAGATGATCTGATTCGAAGAGTAGATGTTTTAGATTCGACTTATGTTAAGGCAGAGGTAGACCTAGGAAGACTTGGGCATATTTTATAAAAAATTATCTTAATTTATTAGAACTAAATGAAAATATTAAACTAAATACGATGCAATGGAGAAAAAGGATTCATATAGCCGACCCCACTTAGTGGGATAAAGGTTTTGTTGTTTTTGAATCTAATATAGTGCATTTTCCAAATTCAATTCATGTATAAGCAGGAGAATTAATTTTATTTTTCTTACATCTTCCAATTAAAAAAATGAAAAATTTTACATGTATACATATTTACATATCTAAAACCTAAATTCTGATATTTATATTTATAAAATAGTGGTGGTGCCTTTGCATTAAGATGTATATTTTATTTTTAAAAAGTTAATAATAGTAATATTGTCTATGTTATGTTAAAAATTTAAATGCTATGCATATAAATATGAAAGGTTAGATGCTAGATGTACAAATATTCGATATATATTTAAATATCCCAGAAAATGTCCACTATATGATATATGTAAGATGCCAAATGCTGAGTTTGGTTCTTTCACAATATCTAACTTAAATGTAATTCTCTCAGTCAACAGTCAGTTAAATAAAAATTAAAATTATAAATTATTAGTTAATATAAAAAAAAAGGAAGATTTACATGCATACCACTCAATTCTTATGTATTTACATATCCATCACAAAAATTTCAAATTTTACATATATGCCACCTTAGACATGAAAAGCTTTATTTCAATTTCAAATGTTAAAATAAAGCAAAGTTTAGGTGCTGGATACGTAAATACATAGGAATTGGGTGGTATGTATGTAAACGCTTTAAAGAAAATTAGAAAGGCATTTACCGGTGGCAAATTTAAATACTTGCGATCTATTGCACAAAAAAGATTAAGAATTTAAGCAATTATAATTTATATAACAAAAGCAGCTTTAAAATACAAAAGAAAAAAATAAAATTGAAATAAGGTGAAATAATACTTATTGAAAATAAAATTGGTATTAATAATCTTTGGTGATCAAGGCATGAAACGAAAGACTAAAACAACAAATATAATGAGTAGACAAAAATATTTTTAAAAAAATAAGAAAGAAAAGCAATAGACTGAAGACAAAATGTTCAGAAAGGAAGAATATACAACACAATTCCTATGTATTTACACATTTAACACCTAAAATTTGATATTTACATTTGTAACATGTTGGTGTCATAACATTTGCATAACAAGATGTATTCACTTTTAAAAATTTTAAAAATAGTGACATTTTTATAAGATGTTAAAAAATTGAGTGTTGTGCATTTAAGTATGAAAAACATAAGAATTGTGTGGTATGAATGTAAATGACCTGAAAAAAATAAATAAAGCCAGCAACTTCTGAAAAATAAAAAATAAAAAAATAAAATAAAATAACATAAAAGCGACGCTCCTTTGCTAAAGCAAATCACCAAATTGAACTAACTGTAAGCTTCTTACAAATCGCCTAGGTACTACCTGGAGTACATCGACTCATATTGCAGACAATGACTTAACAATAAAATCATATATTACGATAATATCAGTTGCTGATAACCTAGAACAGTTATATCAAAAACATAAAAGAAATGCAGATAAGACAAATTTGAAACTGTAAACTCATAATCTAAATGGTACTATATATATATATATATATATATATATATATATATATATATAGATTACCATTTAAGTGTGTGTGTGTGTTGGGGGCGCGCGCGCGCGTCATTGGGTGGCAAGTTGGTAGGCGAGTTGCGTTGTCGGTCGTAAGTCCTCTCGACCTGGGTTCGATCCCTACCGGGACGGATAGCACATACGGGGAACGATATTTGCAAATATCACCCTTTAAAATTAATATGTATTTGTGTGTTGTGTGTGAGTATTAATTTTAAAGATGAACCGCAAGATATACTTGCGATACACCCCGATTAAAGATATGTGCTTTATTCAAGGAGAGCCTCAAACCCGAGACCCCGGGGGACCGACTCATTCCGCCAACCAATGAGTCAGCTGGTGCACAAGCACACACACACGCACACTATATATATATATATATATATATATATATATATATATATATATTAAAAAATAAAAATCGATATTTAGCAGAAGCTCAAATATCGATTTCTCATACGCATTCTAGACCGATGATGAAATCCGGGCCACGATGAGATCGAACCCCTGGCACTGAAGAGACTTACAATGACCCCGCCATCAACAGGCCAAGATATGCAACATATATATATATATATATATGATGGGAGCTGTGAGGCAAATAATTCAAGTCACAAAATGAATGACTTAGAAAGAACATAAGATACAATATGTAAATGTTGCGTGGCTCCCATTCAGATTACAAAAATAAGATGGGGGTCATGGAAACCAATTTAGCATGAGATAACTGATTAATCATACAAAGAATTCAGAAAGAAGAATATGGCACGGGAGCTGTGAGGCAAATAATTTAAGTCACAAAATGAATGACTTAGAAAGAACATAAGATAAATATGTAAATGTTGCGTGGCTCCCATTCAGATTACAAAAAAAAGATGGGGGTCATGGAAACCAATTTAGCATGAGATAACTGATTAATCACACAAAAATAATGCCTTACGGCCCTGGCTTAAACTTTTCAATTTTGTATTTTATATTAAAACAAAATATGGTTGAAAAAATAAAATAAAATAAAAAATTCAACCATAAGCAAACCTGGCTTCAAGTGCTGGCTACTGAGCTGTGGTCCATGGATTCAAAATCCAGCTCTTCATCAGAGTCAATTACTTCTTTAAAATCATAATAAGGATTGACCTGCATGAGAACAGTAATTAGCCTAAATGTTGAACAAGTCAAACATGAACAGAGCAGCAGTGGGAAAAGTATAAGGGGCATTACATACATACCACACAATTCTTATATATTTACAAAGCTAACACCTGAAGTTTCATATTTACAAACAAAACACTCCGCTCTTTAACATTAAATCGAAAATATCACTATTACTAACAATTTAAAAGTGAAATATAACTTTTCATGCATAGGTTATGAAACCAATGTGTTATAAATGTAAATAACAAACTTTAGATGTTAGACATGAATAAATAAGAGTTGTGGTATGTATGCAAATTTCTCAAAATACTATGTAGGAAAGGATAAAGCACCTCAGGCCTCGGTTTGACGGCTTCAAAGGTATGGAACTCAGGAGTAGCAAAATCTGGTGGTTGCAATACTATATATGCACCACGATTCTTGTATCGCACATCTGTAGCCTGAAATGAAGATGAAGTGCAGGTATGATTTATATGCCAAACACAGATTCCAAATGTTGAAGTTTATACCTCAAGATCACAATGGAGGCAACCAAACGATCTTATATTCTAAGAAACATTTTATGAACTCGTTGTCTACAGTAATTGGAAATGCCATGTTTCAAATTCAAAAGTTGCTATTATTAGTAATGAATTAGAATATTTTATCCAAATTGTAGTTGCGATCAATTAAATGTTTAAGTTGGAGACTATATTGGCATGCCTATGATGTAATCTCTACAATGCTAAAGGCCGCGAATATTTCACTTTTGCCAATTTCTTCTTTGGAAGATTTATCTTATTCTATTTACTGTGAAGCTTTTAAGGGTGTTATCTTAAAATATGTACAGATTTGTTCCTCCGACAACTTCTCTGAGTCAAAGTTCCTCCGCTTTCACTCTCTTCTACGAGTACTTCGCCTTAGATTCCATTATTATGATAGTAGAACAATTGTGGTTGCCTCCCATATGCCTATAATATATCTGACTATGAGATTTGCAGCCTTCTTCCAGGTAGTGCAAGGTCTAGTCCTTATGAAACTCAGCAAATTTCTTGTGGGGATTTTATTGTTTTGGTTTAAGTTGTGCTAAAGGTTGTTAATGGGTGGCTGATTAGGACTTCAGAATTGCAGCTGATTGGCAGCCTCTCTTACTAGTTCTTGGTCCTCAACATTTATCCATTTTGCGATTCATTTTCTTTCCTTTAAGATTGAATAAGAGGAGTTTTTCTAATGGTCTTTAAGATCATAAATAAGATTTGTAATGTTGTTCAAAATAAAATCTATTATTCCAAATAAAATTTTGATATGATGTCATATCTGATCAAGTACAAACCTTAAGAGTTTATGGACGATGTTATCTCCTTGCAAAAGTTTGCACGCGTAATTGATCTATATCAAGTTGATATAATTTGGATTTCTATAAGTGCGCGATTGTCAATTAGTGGTATGATATTTCAATGTTTTTAATTTCTAAATATTGTTTCCATAAGAAAATTATTATTTTATCATGTTTATTTATTCTATTATGCAATTAGCTCTCATCTATAAGTAATATACAGTGAGAAAATTGACAAAACTGACCCCCGGTTAATAAAAGGCCATTTTTTATCAATTTAGTCCATGGGCTCTATAGATAGAAGCCAAAATAAGCTTGCCGCTAAAAGTAACAGAAAGCTAAATTACAGTTAATGAATACCATAGAAAGGCGAGAAAATCATATTCTTGTTTTTCTTAATCTTCAAAATACAACTATTCCCTTTATTATATAAGAAACAACTAAGGCAAGCTTAATTATGCCTATTACAACTTACCAAAGAATAAACAACTAAAAAAGGAACATTCAACATAATATAGTAAATAATAAAAGAGAATAAAACTAAATTAGGTAACTCTTAATTCCACACTCCCCTTAAGCTAGGTTATAGATGTTGTAAAGAACCAACTTGATATTCAAAACAGCGAATCTGTCTGGAGGTAGAAATTTAGTGAACACATCAGCAAGTTGAAAAAGAGTTGGAATGTAGATTAGGTGAATAATATCTCCACTAACCTTCTAAGAGATAAAATGTCTATCAATCATTGTGTTTGGTCCTCTATTTGGTCTTGTAATAATGCATAGGATACTTTGCAATAATAATCACAGCTTGTCTATCACGGAATATCTTTATGAAATTGACCGTGGAGTATTACAACTAATTTAGTAACCTTCGGACCAACATTCCTTCACAGATGCCCAAAGCAAGTGCCTAATATTCAAATTCTGCACTCCTTCTAAAGACCACTGTTTGCTTGTTGCTCTGCCATGTGACAAAATTTCCCCATACAGAGAAACAAAACTCAAAAGCTAATCTTCTGTCATTGAGTTTTCCTACCCAGCTAGCATCAGTGTAAACCTCTACGTCCCAGTTATCTAATTTCTTAAACAATAACCCTCTCGTAAAGTAAGCAATATCTGGTATAGTGTGTGACAGGTAGATAAGTTTACCCACCAATCTCTGGTATCTATATTTTTCCACCAGTGACTTTTCTCCCCCTGAATGTAACATTTTGAAATCTATAGGAGTCTCAATAGGTTTCCATCCCAGCATTCATGTTTTTTCTATTAGGTCTAGGATGTACTTTCATTAGGATATCACAATTTTCATCTTGGATCTGGCCATTTTCCATGCTCAGAAAATATCTCATCCCTCCAAGATCCTTAATTTCAAACTTAGTGGCAAGAACCTCATTAATATTCTCAAAGTCTTTTTCATCATCAAATGTCAGGATCATAACATCTACAAAGACAATGAGTATAGCTTTCTTACTCTCTGTCTATGTTTTATGAAAAGTGCATGATCAGTTTGTCATTAGATATACCCATTAGATTGCATAGTCCTAGCAAACCTGTCAAACCAAACCTGTGGAAATTGTTTGAGGCCATAAAATGACTTTTATTTTATAAACCAAATGTTCATTTGATCCATTTTTCAGTCCCGATGGGATTTTCCATACACACTTCTTCCTCAAGGTCTCCATTCAAAGAGACATTCTTGCTATAAAGTTGATGCAATTATCACTCTTTGATGTAACTCTTACGATGTTTAACTTGACCACTAGTTCAAATGTCTCTTAATATTCTATCCCATAGGACTAGTGAAATATTTGACTATCAACCTAGCTTTGAACTCAATGCTCTCACTGCTTTATACTTGACAATGAACACTCATTTACATCCAACAAATCTTTTATCTGAAGAAAGCTATGTAAAGGTCCATGTATCATCTAGATCAAATGCTTGAATCTTCTCTTCAATTGTTTTTAGTCACACTAGACTTTGAAGTGTTTCATAAATAGACTTGGGTAAATGCACAACACCAAATTTAGATGCAAAAGTTTTATAAAATGATGATAACGTCACATATGGTAGCATACTGTTGTATAGGATAATTTGTGCAACTTACTCTATCTTCTTCACCGGATTCCATCTCCCTTGGAACTACAAAGATGTGTGAATTTAAGTTTGGTTGTGAACAATTTTGTGGTTGCATTTTTTTTTTACTCTACACAGTAAATTTCTTTCTCCTAGAATACACACAAACTTCCTTCAGAATGTCATTACAAGTGGTGGAATTTAAGAGACATAAAGGTTAGAGGGGAGAGAAATAGTTTGTGATAACTCTAGAACAGTGTGCGTATCCAAAACAATATTCAAGTCTAATATTCACCCAGACTCTCCCCCTAAATATCGGATTTGGGATAGTAAGGTTGGTTTTTAAAGAAAGTCACATATATAGAGTTATAGTATGTTTTTTTGTAATGGAAGAATAGCACGTGTACCACTTTGTGTTAGAAGCATAGATAAGGAAAAGTTTTGTACGGATTGGTCGGTGAATGTGAACAAAAAAGACACGGCCAACTATTTTTAGATGAATATTAGATGAAAAGACTCATGCTGGGTATTTTTTTCATCACAACATCGAGAGAGATAGCTTTGATACGAAGGATCCTACTTGGCGTTATATTAATGAGATAGATCTTTGTGAGCAGAGCTTTCCCCAGAAAATGTTTTGGGCATTATGAGAGAGCACTATAGACCTATATAAATTGAAGAGATGTCAATTCTTTCTCTCAGCTATTCCATTTTGTTGTGGGATCTCAATACAAAAACTCACATGGATGACAAGATTATTTGCATGTTTGGGTTTAGAATTGAAAAATTCAATTGCATTATCAATTTTAAGAATCTAAAGTTGGTATTGGAGCTTATTGTTAATCATGTTATGAAATGATTGAAAGATTTGTGCAGTTTATAATTTCTCCTTCATGAGGAATATCCAGCTAGTTATAGTGTGATCATCAATAAAAGAGAAATCACTTGATTTCTCTTTTGAAGGTCCTCAAATGTCATTGTTGATGATAGAGAAAAGATGTGATGGTTGGCGGGTATGTTAAGCCAATTAATAGATTTCACATTGATAAAACTGACTTTTTATTAATAAAGGGATGATAATATAATTTTGCAACATAATGAAAATTAGGATGACTCAGATGACAATGCCATAATAAAACTTAACTCTCAATAAACTCAGAAAAAACAAACTCAAAAATATGGGATGAAGATGGTGGAGAAGACACTTGTGTGTTAAAAGAATAACTATCATTGAGTAGATATGGACCTTAATGCAATTCATTGCCTCTGAAGACACCACATAACATTAACAAGAGTTAGAATATACTGTAGTAACAAAATTCAAATCACAAGCAAGCTTGCTAATAGAAAGTAAGTTGCAATCTAATTTAGGAACATATAACACAGAAGAAAATTGGATGTCTTTGGAGATTTTCATTTCTCCTTTTCTCAATAATCCTGGAGTAAGATTCATCTGCAAGTCTAACAAATTTGGAAGTGGTGAATACTTGGTAGTTTGTGAGGGAATGTCTCTAGTCACGTAATCAAAAGCACCTGAGTCTATCTTCAAAGATCAAATCTTCCATCATTAGCTCAATACGAGGAGGATATGATACCTTGGTTTACAATCAAACTAGCAAGCAACTCAAATATGCTATAGAAAGAAGTTTCTTCAACACATCCAGTTGTTCCTTAGTGAAGGGACTAGGGTCAACCAACCCTTCAGAAGTAGTGGAGTGCGCCTTGCCGTCTTAGTCCTTCCTCTCTTGTCCAAGTTTCCAATATGTAGATTTTTCATGCAATTTTCAACAAATATCCATTGTGTTTTCATGCAATATTCACACAATGGAAGATTAATTTTTTTTATTCAAGAGAAGAGTTGTGTGTGTATAAGGTGGAGTTTTCAATGCTAGATGAATTCAAACTTCTCGTCATCATCAGTTTCTTCTTATTTTCGTCTCTTCTAACTTTAGCAAAGGTTTCCGTAGTGGTTGGGAGAAGCTTCATCCCCGTGCTTCTTCCTCTGAACTCATCTAAGTTCTTATTTAGACCTAACAAAAACTTGATCATCCTATTCTTCTCCACAATTATTTTATAGATCATAGCATATTGAGGGCATTCCATACATAAAAATCATACACATAAATGTAACTAGTATTTTGTAAGTGTTGAAGTTCTGAGTCACACTTTACTCGTCTTATCTGAGCTCATGCACTTTTGTCTCAATCTCAAATAATTCTGCAGTGTTTTCGTTACTGGAATAAGCCTTATGAGTTGCTTCCCAAATCTACTGTGATGTCTTATAAAGCAAGAAATTTTCATCAACCTCTATGGTAAGAAAATTGATCAACCATACATAATCACATGATCCTGGATCATCAGTGAGCTTAGATATTGTGTCATTTCACGTGAGATGTTCCTCTTTTCATTTTTCACAAATGTACATAAACATGGATTGGGACCATTATAGCAAGTTATGGGCATTGAATTTATGATTTGTGATGAAGTGAAAGTTCCAGAGTTGTCTAGACAAAATTTCTAGTCAATGATACAGAATTAACATCCAAAGCAAAGCTAAATATCTTCATGTTGTACATTGTTATAAGCTTTATGCATGTTTAGGGTTATAAAGAATTCTTAGCTGATTGTGTTGTTTGCTCGAACGACAAACAGCTGGAAGGCTCGAAAGGTTCTGAGGCCCGGAAGGGTCTCTAAGGAGACTGACAACTAAATGAAAGAGGAGCCACAAAGAGCCGATAGATGAGGGTTATCGCAGGGACAGCAAGAGAAGGTCAATGGAGGAAGAATAGAAGGACCGGCAGATGAGAGATACCACAGGATTCAATCTGAGTCGAACAACACTTTTGCCGAAGCAGACAGGCTAACCACACGAGCAGTCGAAGCATTTGAGCGATCCAGACGAGCAGATAATGTCGTGAAGTGACTGAACGAGTGGACGGTGTTGTCGAGCGATACAAACAAAGTTGAAGCTAGATGATGAACGTTGCCCTAATCCCGTCGAAGTCGAACCTGACACTCTGATACCATGTAGAAAGGCGGAAAAAAAATGTATTATCTTATTTCTAAATCTTCAAAATGCAACTCTTCCCCTTATTATATATGAAACAAATAAAGCAAACTTAATTATGCCTATTACAACATACCAAAGAAAAAATAACTAAAGAATGACGTACATTCAACATAATAAAGTAAATAATAAAAGAGAATAAAGAAAAATTAGGAAACTAAGAATTTCACAAATAGCTTTAAAAAGAAAAGAGAGTATTTTAGGAATGTACATCTTCTTGAATTTACAAAATTTGAATTTCTACTAACTTATTTACTTGAGTATAGCAGCTGATTTAGCATATTGTAGTAGTTGATTGAGATCGTATAGGTTGTTGAGCGAGATGATTTTTGTAATGAATAATTTCATCTAACATTTTTAATTTCATTGTCATTAAATATATTGAATTTACTTTTTTATGGAAAATTTAAGTTGCAAATTTCTATATCAACAAATATAAATGTTAAAGTTTTCTAGCTTTAATATTATGAACCAAGAAGATTAAACTCGATGTATTTCCCCAGAGTAGAATTAACTTCAAAAAATGTCAAATGATATTATTTATTATAAAAATCATCTTACTAACAACTTGCACAATTTTAATATACTCCTATACTCAAGTCAATAGCTGTCCTCAAGATAATACGATCAGTAGGATATTAGATTTTATAAAAAAAATAAAGATAATATATTCTCAAATTACCCTCATTTTTTACATCACGTAATCTTTAACTTCAATCTCTATTAATTATGAAGAAAGGACTATTTAAGATAATATTAATTAGATTGCACCTTTTATATAGTTTGGGATTAAAATGGCCCTTATGAATAATCTGCATATTATTTTAGTTTTTTTTTTTTTTCTTTAATGAATACATTAAAATAAAGAGTTTGTGGGATGTTAATTGACTGAATCTGAATGGTTATGTGCGTCTCATGTTATATATGCATTAGAAAGTCAATATCTTAAGACATTCTATGTAGACTTAACATCAAAACCTAGGTAACATTACAAAGTCGTATATATGATAGGTATTGAATATGGATCAATTAATAGAATAATAAAATGATAAAAGTTACGTGAAATCCATTTAATTAAAATTCTAAATAATTCCAAGACGACTACTACGAGATTAAAGATCATCTTAGCATTTTCAAAGGGAGGGAACAAAAAAGGAACCTTCTAACTAGAAAATAACATCTTACAAGATCTCTCTAACAATTTTAAAATGTCTAATTCTCAAAAAACTGACTTTGCTAAAATAAAATTAGTTAAGACATGCTAAGAACCTTCAGTAGAAAATATCTGAAGAAATATGTAATGCTTTAAAGGATAGAAAAATTCACGCAATTGTTCTACCTTATAAAAAAATTTTAATAAATGAAATATCCTAAACAAGATCACATCCTATCAAATGAACAAGGAATATCATAAATTATGAAAAAAATAGATAATCTTCTCTTAGATGAAAAGAAATGAATCTACTATATATGGAGTTGCATTGCATCTAAATAAATAATGCGTTAGAAAAAGATTGGGGTAAACCAAGCAGTTGATTATAATCCCTTTAATAATAGGATTTCCAATGCTTGATATAAGGGATACGCTCAATAGAATATACAAAGCTATTACCTTCTAAAAATTTGATTTTAAAATTTACTTGCGAACTCAAATTTAGAAGATACGTATACCATTGTTTTTACTGCCCCATTTGGACATTATGAATGAAAATTAATATAGTTCAAACTTAAGAATTCACCAAGCAAATTTCATGATATAATGAATGAAATATTCATTCCATACTTAAATTTTTAATAACACTTTATCCTCATGATGTGCTAATCATTTAAGATAATATAGATTGACACTTCAACATATTGAAGTTTTTAAACCAACGGTCATCAAAAATGGTTTGACAGTTTTTAGTTTCCAAGCTGAAACTATTTCAACTAGATGTAGAACTTTGAGGCTATAATATGAGCAATGAATGAATCGTTCTTATTAGTAGAAGCGTTATGCATAGAAATTTTCAGAAGTAATATTTGACGTTAAACAATCTTATATATTTTATTGAAATTCATTTATGTCTGCCGGCTTAAGTTTCTATAGGGAAAGATTAGAGTGTGAGCCATAGAAATATAAGTTTATTTTATGTACGCTTTCTCTTATAAGCCAAGCCAGTCGTCGGTAAGCCCGGCATTTCTATGTCATCCAGAAAGCCTGTAAGGTTAACATTTATATTTAATAAATCAAATTAGCATGCAAATGTATGAGGCAGGCACGCAGAAAGCATGGATTTGGTTCATCATACAAATAAGCATCCAAATAAATCAACTTAAGCAATGGACTCAAATACAGAAACTTAATTATTTCACACGAAATTTTAATCAACGACAGGATTAATTGCTTCTTTAAAATGTATGAAAAATGTTGGTAATTTGAACAAAAAAAGTGAAGCATTAAGTTGAAATCTCTTTGTATTTTACTCATTGAGATAAGAAGGCGGAAGTGTTCGTGCAAGTATAAATGGGTTTTTAGGCAACATAATTCAATTGCATAGGCATAGCACGCTTGTTTTCTTTCCAATAGAAAAAGGCGAAAAGAAAAGAGATGATAAGCTAATAAGCTTCAAGATCAAGTAGTTCTACAGTGAATATTTTGCAAAGATAATGACAAAAAAAAAACCTGAAATTGAGGATAATCTGGGGCACTGAAAAGGGTAATCAGCTTTCCTGAATCAACCTCATGATCAATTGCGTATCCATCCTGAATTCCCTTCATATCATGCCTTTTATCTCTTGCATCAGGTCCTTCATGTGACCTAATAATCAACTGCTTCAAATGGCAAAAATTCCAGGACTGAAATGCTACTTTGTTGTAAGAATGCATTTCAATATAAAATGAAACATAAATCAGCAAGCTCAGATAACTTACATTAGTTATTTTACCTAAAATGAAATTGCATCCGTCTCTCGTAAGAGAGATTTAGTTAAAACTTAATTCAATGACATAATAAAACCATTAAAATACTTCCAAAGGAGAAACACATTTAAAACGGGCTACATAGCTCATGGAGGTCGATATAATTTTTAGAGGCTTTTCCAAGATAAATGGATGGTGTTTTGGCTAAATTACGTGTAAGAAAAAAACATGGATTTACTTTAAGGTTTACAAGCTGAAAAAATTATTCGCTCTTAATAATCTTCTCCCATTTCTAATAACCATCCAATTTAGCAGTTCCAAAGATTTTACTTTTTTTTTTTATATAAATCATGTTGAAGTTACTTCTGCTTTAGTAATCTTCATGAAGTCTCCATCATTATAGCCTGAGATCAATTAAAAAAGAGAGAGGATTCATTTCAGTCAATATATTAAGTCTAAGACTTCAGTGCTCCCCAACAACAACAGCACGTCAAACAAAAAGGAAACCAACAATCGTTGGGAATGAATAAGCTGTCAAATCAACCATCTTCAAAAAGCCTTGCATTAACAATTGCCAAGATTGATTTTTATGTTATCTTTAATTTAACAAGTATGAAGCCCAACTAGAATCAAGATGAAAAGAAACCTCAAGGAAAAATAGATAAATATGGCATAAAGTTGAAATGAACCATGAAGCAAATATTAATCAATCTAGCCTAAATGTGGGGGAAAAACCACCTGACATTAATGATAAGTTTTGCTAGTACAATCATAAAAATATTTAGTATAGAAAATATTCATAGAATCAGCAACAAAAATATAACATCTTTACAATGGCTCATGATTATATAATAAGATTTATCCCAAATAAAGCTTTCCAAAAATAACAGGTGGAAAGAAAAAGATTTCAACATACCTTTAATTGGTATTTTGAAAGGAAATGCTCTGAACAATCCGGTCCCCATAATAAACCAATGCCACGCTCTTTATTTGGAGATAAACCCATTCTAGAAGATGGATCCGACCATAGTACATCTCCAGGTATAAGATTCAAACCTTCCAATGGAGGGTCAAGAACAGTTCGTCGTGCCCTAGAAAGCTCCTCTAATGATCCAAGCTTTAATGAACCACTTCCTGTGGGGCTTTTCAATTTTCGACCTTTTTTTCCTTTTAACCTTTTGGATGGAATGACAGCCACAGTGCGGAAAAGTCCTCCATGAGCAGTATATACACAACTTGCTATAATGGTGGCCAAGGGAAGGCCTTCGAAGCACCTTAAACATTTCCTATAGACCTGCTGCCCTAAGTTTCCAAACTTAGTTATCACCTCTTTCTCAAATCCATACATTGAAGTGCAATACTTAGACTCATGATTGCCACGAAGAAGAAACACTCGATTTGGCAAGAATACCTGCTAGTAATTAAGAAGATATGCTAATAAAATGAAAAGAAATAAGATTATTTTTAAACTTAACAAAACGATATCTAATACAATCGAAAACTTGAGGATTTTTTAGGAGGATAAAAACAGGTAGGAAATTTAAATAAGCCAAATGATAGCGATAATGGAGAGTACTAAAAAGATGAGAATCCTAAGGAAAATACCAAATAATTACTGTACCATAATTTAGATGTCAAATAAATTGCAACAAACCACATCAATTTAATAGGCTGATAATTAGTGGACTTGAAAATCCCTCACAAACTAATTTTTACACCAACCAGCAAGAGATCTTCTAGTTTTAGAATTAAAGTAGCAAATAAACCAATACGCTTAACAAGCTACTCGTGGCTTGGCTTGATTAGAGTTCATGCATGATTTAATTAATCAAACAAGCTTTAATATTTTTATAAATACTTCATAGATATATAACAAAATTGAACAATTTAGTGTTTGATTTGTTTATGAACAAGATCAACATCATTGAAAACAATAAAAAAAGCTCTTAAAAGCTCATTAATATGATAATTTAAGACCTAAATATAATTTTATTAATATTTTATTATGTGGTTAACACTGCCGTTGCCGGTCCCAAGCCCGGATGTGAAAAGTGGAGGGTTGCGTTAGGTAGTCGACAGCCAGCGTAAAACTTGTCGAAAAAAATCATGACATGAATCCTTTTGATCGTTGTGTAAGTGCTAGGGCGTCCCCAGAGCGACGCGGCTGTATGGCTCGAATACGAGTGGAAAGTGTGCAGGCCATTCTGCACGGCGCCGGGTGTAGTGTCGAAGTAGCGAGGTTCCCACATTACGGACGGATGCGGTTAAAGAAGTTAGTCGTGATACTTAGTATTAGGATAGGATCCCGGAATATAGGTACTCTCAATGGTAAACTAATGGAATTGGTTGATATTATGATCCATAGAAAGATAAATATCCTATGTATTCAAGAAACTAAATGGGTTGGAGAAAAAGCTAAGGAGATTGATAACTTAGGTTTTAAATTATGGTATTCGCAGTAAGAGTCGTACTTAGAAATGGTGTAGGTGTAATTATAGATAAGAGTTTGAAAGATAATGTTATCAAAATTAATAGAGTTGGAGATAGAATTATAACGACTTAAGATTATTATTGATATTAAGATTTTTAATATTATAAGTCTTTATGCTTCCTGAAGTTGGTTTAGATATAAGTATCTAAAGATAAATTCTGGAATGATCTGAAAACATCTAATAACTGACACTTGAAGAAAAAATTTTTATTGGAGGAGATTTAAATGGACATGTCGGTAGAGTGGTAGAAGATTTCGAAATATTCATAGGTAGCTACGGTTATGGAGCGATTAATGAAGAAGGTAGAGCGCATTTTAGATTTTCTTTAGCGTATGATATGATTATTACTAATATTTTATTAAAAAAAGAGATGAACGTCTTATTACTTATAAGAATGGATCTTATAAAACACAAATTGATTATTTTCTAGCATGAGAAGAAGAGATCGTCGAGATTAGTAAGGATTGTAAGGTTATTCCAAGTGAGCGATTAAGTATCGAACATCGATTATTAGCTCTAGATTTTAAGATGAAGAGTTGTAAAATAAAGAATACTGGATTCAACATCGTAGAATAAGATGGGGGCACCTAAAAGACACTAATAAAATTATTTTTATGAGTAAAATCCAAGATTTAAATATTTGGGATGTTCATGAAGACGCGAATGTTATGTGGGAAATATTAACTATTACTATTAAACAAGTGGCTAAAGATGTACTTGGAGAATCGAAAAGAAAAAGTTTCTATAAATAAAAATAGTTGGTGGTGTTATAATAATGTGCGAAAAGATAAAATATAAGAAGTTGTCTTATAAAAATTGGTTTAAATGTAAAAACGTAGAGAGCTGGAAAAATATAAAACGGCCACGAGGAGTGTAAAAGAATAATCTGTGACGCTAAAAATTCAGCTTTTAGTGATCTTTATAACATGTTAGATACTTAAGGAAGGTGAAAAATATATGTATAAACTAGCAAACAAAGAGAAAGAAATGTAAAGATTTAACTCAAGTAAAATGTATTAAAGCATTGAAAATCAAAAAGTCTTTCTTAGAAAAAGATATTCAACATAGAGTGGGTGAGTTATTTTGATAAACTTTTTAATGATGATCTTGAAAGTACGATTGACCTTAGTGATCTTAATATCGTTAATAATAATAAAACTTTTATTTTTACCGTCGCATTAGTAAAAAAGAAGTTGATGAGGCTTTAAAGAAAACCAAGGGGAAAGTACGTAGGACTCGATGATATCCCGATTGAAGTGTGGAAATGCTTAGGTGATTTGGGGGTTTCCGGCTTACTAAACTTTTTAATATTATTTTAAAATCTAAAAGGATGCCTGAGGAGTGGAGAAAGAGCATTTTGGTCCCCATTTTTAAGAATAAAGGAGATGCACAAGAGTGTGCAAATTATAGAGGAATTAAATTGATGTGTCATACTTTAAAATTATGGGAGAGGGTAATTGAACATAGGTTAAGACGTATTACGAAGATTTCTCATAATCAATTTGGATTTATGCCGGCAGGTCTACCATGGAAGCTATATATTTATTGAGAGGTTTGATGGAAAAGTACAGAGATAATAAGGAGGATCTACATTTGATTTTTATTGATTTAGAAAAAGCTTACGATAAGGTTCCTAGAGATGTTCTTTGGAGAGTCCTCGAGAAGAAAGGTGTTGATATGACTTATATTCGAGTCATTAAAGATATGTATGCTAGAAGTCATTACATGTGTTCGAACCGAAGGAGGATTGACCAAGTATTTTACTATTTACGTTGGTTTACATCAAGGATCCGCTTTAAGCCCATATCTTTTTGCTTTATTTATGGATGGTCTTACTTGGGCATTTACAAGAGGATGTACCTTGGTGTATGCTTTTTGCCGATGATATCCTCCTTGTGGATAAGACAAGAGAAATAGTCCAGGGAAAAACTTGAATTATGGAGGTCTACATTGGAGTCTAAAGGTCTTCGTTTGAGTAGAACTAAAGCTGAATACATGGAATGTAATTTTAGTAATAGTAGGTACTAGTGACGACGAGTGTAACTTTGGGTGATCAAATTATTAAATGGTGTGAACGATTTAGATATCTCGGGTCCATTGTTCAAAGCGATGGTGATATAGATGGGGATGTTAATAGTAGAATTCGGGTTGGTTGGTTGAAGTGGAGGAATGCGTACGGCTTATTGTGTGATAGAAAAGTACCGCTTAGACCGAAAGGAAAATTTTATAAGATGGTGGTGAGACCTTCGATGCTACTATGGTCGTTGAATGTTGGCCTTTAAAAGAGAAGCATAATGTTAAGTTAAGTGTTGTCGAGATGAGAATGATTAGGTGGATGAGTGGCTTTACACTTAGAGACAAAATGCGAAATGAATATATCCGTAAAAGGGTTGGAGTTGCACCGGTGACGGATAAAATTAGAGAGAGTCGCCTTAGATGGTTTGGTCACATTAGACGTCGACCACTTCGATGATCCGATTAGGAGAGTAGATGTTTTAAATACAACTTATGTTAAGAAAGGCGAGAGGCAGACCTAGGAAAACTTGGGCTTATTGCATAAAAAATGATCTTAATTTATTAGAATTAAACGAAAATTTGACACTAAATAGGACGCAATGGAGAAAAAGGATTCATGTAGCCGACCTCACTTAGTGGGATTAAGGCTTTGTTGTTGTTGTTGTTGTTGTATTTTATTATGTGGTAGTCTTTTTTTCCATATTAGATTAATTTTGTTTATAAACACAATTCACTTATTTATACTCGTTAAAATATTTTTTATTTAACAACTCATTCAAATAAGATCTCATTTTTAAGCTTGATAGGCTGCTCGTGACGAGCTTCAATAAGGCTTATTGTGATAGCTAACAAATTGTTTGATAGTGTTGATCATTAATACACTTGATAAGACTTGTTTGATTAACTAATGACCAGGCTTAAACATCCATAATTTTAACTAAACCATGCTTAAACAATACTACAAATACGTTAATCGAAATCGAATCTTGAGCTCGTTTTTGGCAAACAAACTCGACTCTATTCATTTGCAGCCCAAATTGAATACTTGAAAAGTTGCTTGACGTATCTCCCGGGATGACTTTTATTATATGAAAATTTTCATCATGTAGGATAGAAGGAAGTTGAATCAAAGGAATTCAAATAACCAATATATCTCTTAAAAAATAATATACTTAACTTGTTAGTCCAGCTTTAGATGGAAGTAGATCAAATGGACCCTACAGGTATCTAACATTGATGTATAGACCAGTGCATTTTTTATATAGGACAACCATGAAATATGTGAGCAGTAGTATTTTTTAGTGTCATTATCATTGCATTAATTTTTTAATTCATTAATCTAGTCATATCTTAATTTTTTAGTTCATTAATCTAGTCTTGTCTTTATTGAGCAATAACATTAGTTGTTATTTTAGAATAATTTTAAGTATTTGATTAAGAATTTTTTATTAAAAGAACAAACTAAAGTGACAAGAAATGGAGTATAATTAAAGGAATAAAAATTATGTTTAGCATACTTCTCCTTCCAATTAGGTTGTGTGATTGATTCTTCCTTTGTCAATTTTTCTTTTCTCATCTTCTCTCTCCTCCGTTAACAACTTCATCAAGACCTCTGCAACGCTCATGTTGTACCTGTACGTTAATGAATATGGAAGGCTAGATCAACCCCAAAAATCATCATTCTTTATATAAAATGAGGATCATCTATATTATCATGAAAATCAATTTCAAGCCATACATGATATCTCAATAATATGTGTTTTTTTTCCACTGAACCTCCCCAATGTTCATTTTGGGGATTTCGCTATAATTTTCATTTTTCCTAAGTTTCATTATTAAAAGAAGGTCCTAATTAGATTTATACATGAGTGATTAGCGCTATGAATTTATTTGTGAAACTCAAACATTGCTATCACAGTGAAATCTACAGTTATGAAATTAAGATTAAGGTAGACATCAATTGGGTAAATTTGTATAAGATTATTATTGTATTGTGAATCTTTATATTCTTTCTATTGTATTTACTCTTGCTGATTTGAATTAGATCTCATCAACTCCAACTTCACAACCATAAAACCAGAATCAAAACCTAACACCTCTAAACCTAACTAAAAACAATAAACCTAAAAATAAAATATGTTCAAGAAAAGTTCATCAAGTTACTCATCCTAACACTCATTGTCATAATTTTCAAATTTACTCGACAACCTCAGCTTATCCCCTTCTCTAATAATATGTATAAAATTCTCTTAAAATAAAAGTTTATATAAATTTCGCTCTTTAAGCTAAACTCAAATGAATTTTAAGCTTGCACTTTATTCTTAATGTATGGAAAATCCTTCCCTCGCTAAGCTTTGCCGCCCTTATATATTCTTGAGAAAAATCATCACTAGAACAATCCACCATCCTTTACAAACCGAATCATCAACCCCCCCCCCCCCCCAAATAACCCCCTCTCAATCCACAAATAAAATCAAGAAGCCCTCCTCCACTAGAGACCTCTCTCCTCTCTCTCTCTCTCTCTCTCTCTCTCACACACACACACACACACTATCTCTCTCTCTCATGGATTACCTCTCAACAAAATTTCCTTTTTTTTTTTTTTTTGCAATAAAAAAATGAAATACACAATACCGAAAAGGGAACACAATAAATGATAAATGATAGATGGACAATTTTGTTGCTTGAAAGAATGAGTGCACAATTAAAGAAGAAAGGGGAGATGAAAAAAGAATACACCACAATTAAAGAGAAAAAGGGAGAGAAATCACACCCCAAGAAGAGAGGAGAAAGATGAGAAAATACTTGAAATCATCATGTTTTGAATTCAATATTTTCAACAAATTCATTTAGTCCCAATGCACACTTTTTAAAAAGATGTCAATAAATTCTAAAAATTTTTAAGGCTATCATGAAATGATATAAGGTTTCCTTAATGCATATTTTGAAATATAAAACATATTTAAAAATTATTTTGGCATGGATACTTGGCAATGACTTACAAAGAGAAGAATCAAAAGTCGTGATGGTCCTCCATTATTCAAATATAACAAAAGGGCTCCTCTTCAAAGAGTCATGATGAAAGTGGAATTGGAGCATTGTACCGGTACCAAATAATGCGTATGGAACATGGCCAAATGATCTTATAATGATATCATAACTTGAGTAAATGTATATACAACCTTAAGAAAGGGTACAAAATCCTAGGAAAGGAAAGAGAGATAAAAGGCCTGTATCCCACAAAGAAAAATAAGAGAGGAGGCTTCAAGTAACCATACTATTCAGCCAATTTCAAAGCCATGCAATCCTAAGGCACCCTTTTATTGGAAAAAAGACCATTAATACATGACAAAAATGCTTAAGACTAATAAGGCAAGATATAATGTATATTATGTATTTAATAAAAATAAAGGGTTAAAAAAACTAAATGTGCACATGGCAATGATTAGCATGGAGCATAACCAATGATTGTAACAATCATGCACTACTCACCATAAGAAAAAAACCTAGTCATTAAAAGTTAAAACCAAAATCCACATGGGTCACACACAGATGGCTCTTCTCCATTTACTGATTTGTTCTAATTCAGAATAAATTGCCAACATTTCATGAAAGTTGAGTTAGGTATTATAAAATAAAGATCACATTTTCAGAGATGTTTAATTATTTAAGGAGTAACCACAACTAACATCTCCTATAAAGGTGATATAAATAGTAATGTTTATCATTTTCGTCTATATGCAAGAAAGTAGTCCCTTGGTCTAATCATCTTTAAGATGCGTTCACAATGATATAGATTTCATTTCCTTTGCCCTACTAATAATAATATAACTTGTAGTTCTTTCTCTAGCAACATTCATACTCTTAAAATTGGAGTTCTTTGCTCCCCTAAAGAATTGTTATAGGATAAATATGAAGTGTCGTGTCTTGGTATTTTTAGTAACCTTATCATTACATTTTTTTTCTTCTCTATAAGTAGCATTTATCTGTACCATTTCAATAATCATAATCATTAATTTTAATTTAGAATGAATTTGAATATTTACTCTTAACTTCATCATGTATAATCTTTTATTAATAAATAGAGATCCAAAGGGGTCATGTAGTGTAGCTAATATTTATTAAACATAATTGAACACATGATAGTGATTAGCATAGAAAAGTATCGATGATTATGATATTCAAGCATTATTTAACATGGAAAAATCCTAGTCACTAAAATCTAAATCCTAAATCTACATATGAGTTTAGATGATGAAATATATGTGAGAGTGTGTGTCTATATATACATATATATAGATATATATACATATATATATATATACATATATATATATATATATATATATATATATATATATATATACATATATATATATATACATATACATATATATATATATACATATACATATATATATATATATATATATATATATATATATATATATATATATATAAAGAATAAAGTTGTATGGATCTTCTCCACCTGCCAAGTTATCCTACAATAGAATAATTTGCCAACGTTTGATGCAATTTGAATCAAGAATTATAGAATGAAGATTGCATTTTCAAATATGTTTAATTATTTAAAAAGCATTTAGAGTTAGAATTTCCTATTAATGTGTTACAAAGATTAATATTATCATTTTCATCCATAAGTAGCCCCTCTCTTCGTCTTTAGGATGTATTCAAAATGATATAGGTTTCACTTCTTTTGCACTATAACAATAAATCTTCTGAATCTTCCATTAGCAACATTTGACCTTTGAGGAGCATAGTTTTTTGCTCCCCCAGAGAGTTGATATAGGACAAACATGAATTATGTCATGTCTTTGTATTTTTAGTGTCATTATTCATGCATTTTTTTCTTACTCAATAATAAATCTTTACATAAAATATTTTAATTTTCAGTCTTTATTTTTAATATAAAATAATTTAAAATATTCACTCTTAACTCTTATCCTATAGAACCTCATATTATAAATAGAAGAGTCATGTAATGCAGCAAATAATTAATCGAACAAAAATGATGCTCATCATATTTCTTTCCAATATGAGCTTCCATGTGTGATTCTTCCCTCTTTTTCCCTCTATTTCTCCCTTCTTTCTTCCTCCTCCTTCAACTGCATCGATGCTCCCGCAAAACTTCCATTGTGTGTCTCTACATCAAATTTGGCCAGAGTGGCCATCACAACAATTTCTTATCATTCAGTCCATAGTTTCTAATAGAGGTCTGAATGGAGTCTTGTTCAGGACAGGGTAACAGAATCAAAACAATTTGAAGCAAAGAAAAATAATTAGCAAGGAAAACAAAATAAAAGGAAAATTTTGTTGTTTCTTCCTTTACAGTTTTGGTTGCTTGTGTTGGCTGATATTTTATTTCAGAATTAAGACATGAAGAATATTTTGATTAATCAGAACGGGACAAAAACACTCCTTTTTTCCAATATATGACAAGAAGTTGCGACATCTCTACTGATTGCAACATAAAATAAGGACCGAAACCATATCATAACCATAGGGAACAAAATGAATCAAACAAACAGAAATGATTGATTTTCAAAGCCTGTAAATAGCAAAAGCTAGCAGCATAGCAACAGAACATTTAATATTCACCACAAGTTACTCTACTTTCAAAACTCATCCCACCAGGATCAGCAGAATATTAGACTTTTTTAAAGATTTCTAAAACTCAAATTATCTAATTGAGGACAACACAGCTAAACGAATGGCAATGAAAAAGACTAAAACATCACCATTGCTGAATCTAAATTAGTCCATCGGTAACACAAGAATCTTATAAACAACATAATTAGAAAATAAAAGAAAAGGAACTTAGAGTGAGAATCTCTAGGATTTTACTAGATTACCAGAAGTACATGACATGAGCAATTGATTGATTGTCCTTACATCATCCTCTGATCCCTATGTATAGCTTAGGGCCAACATTCAACACTATTGGAAGAGATAAAACTAAGCAATACAATTAATATTACATATCAAGACTTAATAAGTACTTGTTATAAAATAAATTTGCCTTGTAATCAAAAATACACAAGAAGTACGTATTAACTGCTTGACTAAGGATAAATCCATGTGAAGTGACCTGCCAACTTCAATGTGGTTTGCCAAGTACAGGCAAGTAGCTTGGATACTTAAGCAAATTCACTTTGACAAAATGAATAAGTTTGGCGACTCTGTCAAGTCAGCCCTTAGATCCTTCTACTTGAATAGAAAGCTTTAGTGGACTTGAACTCAATGGTGAATTTGCTATAACTTCACCAAGTTGATCTATGACTCGACTGAGTAGTCTTGAAAACAAGGACCAAATTTCCTTGAACCTAGTGCATAAGATTTTTATGTGTAGATTCAGCCACCTGATAATCTTGTCTCTTTGGAGATATTCATAAATAAAATAAAATATATTCTATGAGGATAAGTTAGTACTTCGATTGGAACCAATTATGTAGATCTGACATCTTTTTCATATACGTCAACATCCAAGGATGTCTATAAATACTTCATAACTTTCTTTCTGAATACCTTGTTGTGAACTTATTTCATATTATGAAGATATAGATCAAGTTAAGAAGTTCTCTAACAGGGAAATTGTAATACCGTTGATATAATCCTCTACCAACTCCTCCACAAGCATTGCACAAGCAAGTAAACATTATGAGAATAGAATGAAAAGATTATTTAGCTGGCATGTCTTATTTGTCAGATCAAAAATTATAATCAACATCTTGTCCTTTATCCAACAGGTTGATCTTTCTAACTCGGGAGACTAGCCTTAAGCTTGTACTAACTTGCCTTGAATTCGGTTCAGTTGATATTTAGATTCCCAATCACAATCTAAAAACTAATCCATATCCCAGTATCGCTGTATTGATGCTAGCACTAATATCAGCAATGGTGAAAAAGTCTCCCAAACTAGTTATAGAAGCCACCACAAAACAAACTGCAAAGTACAAACTACAGAAAATTCTAATCTTTCAAACAACACTCAAACGAGGTTCAGAAAACTCAATGAGGGGAATACAAAAAACCGGACCTTCCAAGCAAGCAGAAGCAGAAAAGTCTCCAGTCCCCAAGCCCCTCTATCAACATAATCTCCATTAAACACAAAAGTGCGCTCCTCGGAGGGAAATCCCGCATCACGCAGAAGAAATAAAACATCATGAAGTTGCCCATGAACATCACCCACAACCACCACCCTACCGCCGCCGCGGGCTTCATCTCCGGCGGGAGGATCGATATGAACGCAGTTGGGTTCCTGATGAAGGATGTTCGATGCAGCGAGAACCAGGCGTTGGAGAACATCAAAGGGAAAAACAGAAGGCAGGTCGGAAGGGAGAAGATTCCTAGAAGACCACTCGAAGGCGGCGGTGAGGTCGTCGATCCACTCGCGCGTAAGGGATCCGTCCGGGGGCCAGGAGATGGGTATGTTGGGGGATGAACTCATAGTGTCGGCGGCAGGGGGAGAGTTTTCCGGTGACATGGAGTAAGCCAGGCGATGGATGTGAATCGGGAAAAGGTGGACGAAGTGAATCAGACAGAATGGCTGAAAATTATATAAATATTATTTTTGTGTGTTCTTTGTGAGCAATTATTCCACACGGCATCCGCACCCATTCGCACGCATCTCCTCCCGTAACCATCCCGTAACCATCCAGTATCCCCACAGTCCCGGTACCCATCCCATACCCTCTCAGTAACCCAAAAATCTGCACCTAACGCACGCAGCTCGTCCGCATGGGATAATTCACCGTTCTTTGTAAACATGTCCCAAAATTCATTGTGAATTAAAATATTCCACTTATGATTTTGTACATGAAAATCATGTCAACACGAATCTCAAAAGAATGCAATAGATTTAGGATGCATTGCACGCTCCATTCATTCAACTTCTAGTCCCCGAAATGGCGATCATGGTATTTGGAAGTCTGATTTTCACCGCCGTTTCGTGAACGGTCGACCACAGATCGGCGAAAGTTAAAACAAAAGGGGGTGAGTGTGTTTCGCTGCTAGAGCTTCATTCCGAGTGGTAATTGTCATCCCTGCCTCTGTTCAATTAATGAAATTCTGGACCTATATCCCCACAAATACCCTTGCCCCTCCCCTCGTTTGTCGCCTATGTTTAGGGGCAGAAACCCTGTTGTGCGCTCCCCTCTCTCTGTTATCAGTGTCGTTGACTTTAGCTATCAATCTCTGTAAGTTTCTATCGGCCTCCATTGTTCGGTGTTTGGGTGGATTAAAGATTTTTCGTTTGTGGCTTTTTTTCAGTTTTGGTTTTCCTCTACTTCCTTGTCTCATTCGGCGTGTGTGTTGGGGTGGTTTGAAGTTGTAATGCTCAATTAGGAGAAGTTCAGGAATGAGAGATGTATGAGCACTATTTTTATGTTTTTTTGAGAATTTATGTTGGACTTTTTTATATATTCACATTCTGATGTTATATGATCAATTTGATTGTTGTTGTCTCTTTTTCAGTCTAGAGAAACATTTTGAAGAGAGAAATTTTAGTATTGGCTCTTTTTTAAAAAATTTGAAAGATTTATACCATTGGAAAAGACTATGTTCTAATGAAAACTAGAAAGCTATATGTAAGATCAACAATTTCTATTTCTCTCATACTCAATCAAGAGAAGTAAGAGAATGAGAGATATATATATGCACTATTTTTCCATCTTTTATAGAATTTATGTTGATGTTCTGATGTTAGAAGGTCAATTTGTTTGCTCTTGCCTATTCTTCAGTCGAAAGAAACATTTTTGAGGTAGAAAAATTTTAGCGATGATTCTTCTTTTTTTATTATTTAAAAGATGTATACCAGTGGAGAAGCATATGCTCTGATGCAAATTAGAAGGTTATACGCCAGGTAAGTTAAAAGCTTCTATTTCCCTATTGCTCAATCAGCAGAAGTAAGGAAAGGAGAGACATATGTGTACTATTTTTTTGTCTTTTTAGAATTTATGTTGAACTGGTTTTATATATTTTTCTGATATTAGAATGACAATTTGCTTGCTCTTGTCTCTTCTTCAGTTTAGAGGAACATTTTAAGGGAGAAATTTTAGCTGTTGTTTATTTTTTTAATTTGAAAGATTTATACCATTGGAGGGGAGTACTCACGATAGCAGAATTTTCAAATTTGCAACCCGGTGGTGTGAATACAAATTTCTCATGTCTCCTTAAGGTTGGTACATTTTAGACATCACTAGAAAATTTCCATTTTAGAGAATCCACTAATGATATCATTGTTCAAGAAAATATTACCTAGTCGATGCGGGATATCAATTACAACAAGGTTTTTTGAAGTCATTTCCTTACACAAGATATCACCTTCCTGATTTTGAGCGCAACAGCCAAGTAATTAGAGGGAGCATTAAACTCTTCAACAAAAGACACTTGTCATTACAGAGTGTCATTAAGTGAGCATTTAGTGTATGGAAGAAGAAGTGGGTCATACTCCTGAATATGCCTATGTATTCTTTCAAAAAACTAGTGAAGACAGTTTGTAGCAACCACAGTGCTCCATAGTTTTATATGGAGACCTCCATCCTGAGATGATATCAATTTCTAGATCTTAGATGAAGATCCTACTTGTATGCCTAAGGAAGCTAATCAACATCGAGCCGAACATTCAGTGTCTGATGAGGACTTTAGTACGAGTGAGTACAATACTTCTAAGGGAGAAGGCGTCTAGAAGATGATACAATTAAGAGAAGAGATCACTGATACTTTGGTGAACTCATTGATTATATATTTGTAGCGTCACCTAATTATTCATTATTGATGATTTATATTTCAGTTATACTTTAAATCTGTTGATATATATATTTTCTAAATCTTTATAGCAATTTGTATTGTAGATTTATTTATGTGTCTCAAATACATTTTGTTTTTAATTTTAAAACAGTTTAATTTTTTTTATTTTTGTTGTAAATTTTTTTTGTTAATTGAAGCTATAATGTATTATAATTATAGGAAACATGAGTTCAAGAGCATCAGGTACTTTTAGAGTTTCAATCTACCAATGTGACGATGGATGTTTGCATTACCAATCAATAAGGGAAGTCAAAATGATAGAACATTTTACTCTTTTCCTAGAAACAAGAATCCTAAAGAGCATGAGTTTTTTGTTGTGTCGATGACACAGATGAGTTTTGATCTAGAACGTGATCAGGTTAGGACAAATGATGCCATGGAGAGGAGATTGTCTCAAAGACTTGATTGTCATGACATGAAGACGAATGTCATTCTAGGCTTGTTGGGCGTTATAGTTGTCCTCATTATTATAGTTATATGCTTTAAATAATTAACCACTTTTTTATGTACTAGTGGATTTTATATTGTACTGATGATTTATTGGTAGTATGATTTATTTATGTACTTCTATTTAAATTATTATGAAATCTACAATCATTTAAATATATTACATATATAAGGGCAAAATAGACTTTCTCAATAGAAACAACAACAACACACCAAATCTCCCAAACAAACTTTTGTTTCTCCATCAAAAGCTTTCTCACAGTTCCTAGGAAGTTGTTTCTCTTGGAACCAGCTTTATAATTGTTTCTTGGAAAAAGCAACAGTCACCCTAAACACACCCTTATTGATGTGGTAAGATAGGACCCATTGGAAAAGTGACTCGCTTGGGACCCAAGCGGTCAGCTAGCAACCAAAAACCAGGTGGTTCAAGCAGTCGAAGAACCCTTGACATAAGCCGACAGAAAGAAGAGGATGAACTACTGAAACAGCCAAGGACCTCTCAGGGCCTAAGTTAATCGGTAATATTCGCTTTCGCATGATGATTTTCCTATGGGGGGATCAACACTGTTTGTCTGCCTTCATAGGGTCAGCCAACCGGCTTCAGCTGCATTGTCAGCAGTCCGATAGAACCAACCAAACAAGTCGACCGACATGACCATCCACCTCATCCCAGTAGTCCAACTTACTGAGATCGAGGAACTGAAAGCTCCCTGGGCCCTACCATGGAGAAATACTCATAACACCATATACAGTCCCAACTATAGTAGGGGCACATATGTAATTTAATGTACCATGTATCATATGTATAAATATAAGAGACCATTTTATGAATGAAAGGTTACACAATCTTAGCCAAAAAGGTTGGGAAGGCTCAATGCACTTGCTTTAAGTTAATGTTCATTATTATTCATTAGTGCATTTCTTATCTCTCCTTCATTTCTCTTTATTTCTCTCTCTCTCTCTCTCTCTCTCTCTCTCTCTGCGCATTTATTCCTTGATTGTGATCTATAGGCTAAATTTAGATTTAACATTCAGAAAGGTGTAATAAGCGTGAAGTATTGGCACTAAGAAAAGCACAAAGCCCAGATGTTGGGTCAGATGGAGGAGTTGACTTGAGCAATACTCGGGGGAAGAGAACAAGTTTCCTGGGAGAGAAGCTCCAAGAGGAAGAACCCAAATGCCAAGGCCGGCAAGCTGCTCATAGGGCAGCTATATTTGTAGACCCCCAGTAGCAAAAGAGCATTGGGCTACACTGATGAGTAGACAATGGTGTGGGTGAGCTGAGGCCCACCACTGGCCGAGAATATGTTCTCCCAACAGATTTATGATGTTAATCCACTAGAGAAATTCAAGATTCCTTCGTTGGAGTTATTTAAGGGTCATACTAACTTAATCAACTATTTTACATCTTTTGAGTCAGTAATTTACCTTTTCAAAATCCTCGATGCAATGAAGTGTCAGCTATTTTACACCACACTGAGGGAATCAGCCCATAGGTAGTTCAACGGCTACCCGATAGAAGTGATTGGCTCCTTTGCTAAATTTAGAAGAATATTTCTGGCACAATTTGTTAGCATCCAAAGACCCAAGAAGAGCTCACAAGCCATAAGACAGGTTAAGCAAAGGCAGGATGAGAGTTTGCTCTTCTGCCTAACCAAGTTCTATAAAAACATGCTAGAGATACAAGATCTAGAGCCTTAGTGGCACAAAATACCTTAATTCAAGGGCTGAGGTGAGAAAGGTTTTGATATGAACTCGGTATACTGCATTTGAAAATCTTGGTTGAGATGTTGGAGATGACCAACAACCACATCATGTCTAAGGAAAGTGTCAGTAACTTTCACCACAAACATGAACCATTAGATCTTCACCCACGAAATAGAGCCTCACGGGACAATGGGTGGGATTCAAAGGATGGCACACGCCCTTCAAACCATCTATGATACAAAGATATTTGACAACCCCGAGACAATAGGGGCGTCGGGTGAAGCCACAACCCTGAAGGGCATTCACATGACCAGCAACCAGCTCATTTTATGGGTGTCCAATACACAATCACGAAGCACCAAACATTAACCCTTTTAGGATCTCCATGACTTAGATTGTTGAGGCCATTCAGATTAAGGAATACTTTTAGTATACACCTTCGATGAAAATCAATGCATTTCTTCAAGTTCCAGAAAAGCTCTATCAGTAACATAGAGACCATGGTCATGACATGGTGGAGTGTATGCACCTTCCCCGCCTACTTGAAGAATTGATCTGAGTCAGGAAGCTCAAGGAGTTTGTAGCACCTATAACAACTAATCAGAGGCAGAGGAAGGCCCCATTTAAGGAGGCATGAGATGAACCAATTAGACGAAAGACCATCCAAATTATAGGGTGGTATTGAAAATTTTAGGAGGAGATGGATATTACTTTTGATGAGCCAGTTAGAAAAGGCTTTGATTATGAGAATTATGTGCGGCTGTCTCAACGGTGAGACGCAGTCCTCATTCACCAATCCCTTTCACATACACTAGCTTGGCCATGAAGGGTGACACTTTCAACGACTCCATTGTCGTCACTTTTCTAATAAGCGACTAACAGATTGGTAGTATCCCTGTCATCTCTGGAAGTATTATGAACATCTAGTTTAAATCAGTGTTTAAGAAAATGAACCTTTCTATCGATCGACTGGTTACACCGTCCAACCCTCTATATGTCTTTTACATGGACAGGGAGGAAGCTTTAGGATTTATCCCATTGGAAATCACCTAGAGAGAATGTAACAAATAATTCGTCTACACTAAAACATTGTTATGAAGTTTGCAGGCAACGAAGAGATCATAACCATTCGAGGAATGTTGGAGCAGCTTTGAACCGACTACCTCCAAGCAATTAGGAGTGTGAAGCAGAAGCCATTGGACATCCATAACTAATGAGAAAGGAGCCTCAAGATCAATGAGGTCACTCTGGAAATTTTTTCAGATGATGAAATGCCTGGTAATTATTTTTTAATCAGTGAAAATTTTGATTTAGAGCATAAGGATTTGCTAGTCTAAACTCTCTAGATCAATCAAAATGTATTTGTCTGGTCCGTTGCAAAATGTCGGGCATCCTGAACGTGGCTTGCAACTGCCTAAACATTGACCCAATCATTTGACCAATGAAGTAGAAAATAAGATCTTCCAACATAAAATCAGCTAATCTGATCTAAGAAAAATGTGTAGAAGCTGAAGGAGGTGGCTACATCTGGGAGGTAAAATTTCCATCCTTTGTCTCCAATGTGATGATGGCATTAAAGGTGTGTGGCAAGTGGAGATTGTGTGCGGACTTCACTAAACCGAACTCCGTCTGCTCTAAGATAACTACTCACTACCATTAATCGACACTCTAATGGACTCGATGATCATATAATCTACGGTAAGCTTTCTGGATGCATCCTTTGGCTACCACCAAAGTAAAATGCACCCAGCCAACCCAGAGAAGACAACATTCATTATTAGTGAAGGCTTGCATTGTTATGATGTAATGCCCTTGGGGCTCAAGAATGATAGAGCTATCTACCAACGTTTAATGGATATAATTTTTTTTAATCAAACGAGAAAAAATATTGAAGTTTATGTGGATGATGTATTAGTTAAAAATAAGTTGGTAGAACAACATATAAATGATTTAAAAGAAATGTTTCAAACACTCAGAATACAAAATATGAAACTCAATCCAATAAAGTGTACATTTAGAGCATCAACTAATATTTTTTAGCTACATCTTGACCACTAAAGGTATTAATGCCAACCTGAAAAAAGTACAAGCATTGTTGAACATGTCTTCTCTATGAACACTAAAGATTTCCAAATAACTGGTTGAAAAACAAGATTTAGCCAGCATATCTCAAAGTGTGGCAACAAGTGCTTGATTTTTTTTAAGAAATTGTGGAAGACCAATGGTTTTAAATGTTCAAAGGATTGTGAGCAAATATTATAGAAGCTGAAGAGCGCTCTAACAACATTGCTACTCTTTTAGTTTAAAGCCCAGTGAAGTGCTTTCTATGTACTTGGGAGTGAGACCTGAAGTCGTCTGTTCAGTGTTACTTCGAGAGGAGATAGGAAAGCAATTTCCACTTTACTACACAAGCTAGGTACTTTGGGATGTGGAGCTCTGGTATCCAACTATGGAGAAGCTAACATTTACTTTAATTATCTGTGCTCACAGAATTTAGCCGTACTTCCATATGTAGTTAATCTGGGTCATTATCAATCACCTGTTAAAGTCAGGACTCACTCGGCCGGAACGTTCAGGTTAGCTCCTTAACTTGTTCATGGAGCTAAAGTGGGTTCAATCTATTATTTCTCTTTGGAACAGCTATCAAAGCACAGGTGGTAGCCAATTTTCTAGCCAACTTTTTAAAGCAACCCTAGACTAATGAAGGAGTCACATCAGTAACCAAACTTGGGTCTTCACATAGAAATATCCTCTGATCAAGAAGAAGTTGGATTGGGACTGGTGAAAAATAGTTCAAATGGGTGATACACCCTCTTTTTAAGTGTACTCTCACTATTGGGTCTTATTCAAGTGTACGTGTCATATCATTAATGTTGAATTTTGAGTCTGGAATATCAATCCCACATGGAGTTAGGGAATTAGACTTAAGAGTAGTTCTAGCATGCTAGGCTTAGTTCTCAGCCTGGAATGTAAATTAAGTAAAGGTTCTACAAACTAATCCTACTGAATTAAAATCTAGTTTAAAGGTTAAATCCTATAGAAATCTTACTTATCATGATTGGATTGGTGATTATCATATTCTAAAGTCGCCTTCCCTTGGAATGGTTTAATTGGTAGTGTAGAAAATATAAAGTGTTGATTGTGAATGTGGCTGGTGACAAATAGGAGCAACTCTCTTCTTTACCCTATCTTGAGTGCATAAAGAAGTTTGATTAAATTGGTTTTAATTCCTTAAACCCCAACTTGAACCTATCAAAGACAAAATCCCTAACATTTGCATTTACCTACAGAGTACTTGCACCAAACCCTATATATCAATATGAATAACCTAGTTGTTTTACCATAGCTCTCGAGTCATTATGGATCACAACTAATTTTAACAAACTGCTTGGCCAAAATGAAAAGTAAATGAAATCCAGAAAGTTATTCATCACATTCAAGTTTAAAAACCAATTTTAGAAACACTTTGCACTCCTACATGTACGGCTTATTTTTTTAGGTTATGTGTTGTATTTTGAAAAGGGGTCGTCTAACAGAAATTGTCGGCGAATTTTATATTTAATTTAAATTTAAATATATAGTTTTAGAAAGAAGCATTTTATTTTGAAAATAACTTTAAGTTTGAAAATTTTAAGATATGAAATCAAACCGATCTCACATCCCAAATAGTTTATATAAACGAGCACCACACCACAAACCATGTATCTACCTTGAAGAATAGACACACTGTTTGATGATGGGGCTCGATAAGAATAGACACACTGTTTGATGATGGGGCTCGATTAAATAAACTAAAAGATTTGTGAAATCCGTTTGGTCTGCGAACCAATTTTATAAGCTGATAAGTTCCCCTGCTTAATATGAAGGAATTAAGTAGGGTTTATATTACCTGGGTTCTTAAATTTTTCTATAAGGGCAAGCCCCTATAATTAATTACATCTTAAATGACAGGAATCACTTAAGAAAACTCTTGATAATGATCAGTAGTTTTGCTCTCAAGAATTTCAAAATTTAAGGTTTTCAAAGGATTGAATTTTGGAATTTTAAAAGGGATTAGCTCAAATTTGGAACAGTTTATCTTAGGAGTCCAATGGAAGAGAGGTAGGAGAAGTTAAGGATCCAAGAAGAATCTTGGCAACTTCCCAAACTATCCTATTATTTGGCTTCAATTAAGAGTATTTATTTAATGTTGCAGTACTGCCAATTTTAGTTAATTATGACTTATATTTATATGACATAATCATACAAATAGCCTCCTAGATATGAGGATTTATGTCGTACCAAATGACTACCTCAGAGTCCTAAGACCGGTTAGGGCTTAATTTACATAACATGATTATGCAAATGCCTAACAAAGAGTTAAGGATTTATGTTGCACTAAATAGACTACCTCGAAATCCTATGGCTTTGTTATTTAAAACTAGGAAAGGTTTTGCTGATGTAGACCCGAGTTTTGCTGACGATGATGACCGTGCTGCCCACTGTGCTCCAAGCTCCTTGTTGTTGCAGAGGTTTAGTTTTAGAAAGTGGCGATCAAGAGATGAGAGAAGTGTTTTGGTTTAGAAGTCTTAAGGTTTAAATGTCTTTATGTTTTAATTAAAATAAATCTTAAAGTTGATTAAGCAGAATCGATTAAGATCCCACGCTTCCGCCATCTCGACACCGTTATTTTCATCGAATTCACTTAGTCCAAATGAATTTGCTAAACTCAACTGAATACGTTCCACACTTTCATTTAGACCGTGGGAAATCTCGTTAGCAACACGTGGGTTACATCATCCGAGGGATTCCCGATCATCAAACGAGACGTTTTAATTTAGTTGTCGTTGTAGTTTTGTTGTTTTATTTGTGATTAAATTTTGAGTTGTTTTATATTTTGAAATATTGTGGCAGTGAATTTTATCTTGTTGTGACTTTTAATTTAGTTTTGGTTTCAGTTTTGTGGCTATCCTGAAGGTTTCAGTTTTCATGCAGGGTAACAATTTTGTTTAACATGCAAGAAAGTAAAGCGCAGTACATATAAGTAAATTGCAATAACATAAAAGCGTACCTAGTAGGGTCTTCACATCATTCCAAGCTGCACTTAAAACACATGTCAGAGCATTTATCTATTTGCAAGAAAATACCTAGGTAAAGCTAAGGGAAGGTTCTGGTTGTCTACCAAAATCCTAATCCTATCGCTAGTCAATTCCTATGACGTCTAGGTTCTTGTGTTTTGTTAAGGATGATTTTCTTCACCAAAGAGAAATTAAGTTCAATTGTTCTTCTGAAACATCCCATCATATTGAAGAAGTGTTTAGGACGGGTCCTAAACCTAAACATCTTTTCAATACTTCTGGGATTATCTCGAGTCCAAATGGATTTTATTGTATTGGTGAATTAATCATTTCAAAGTTTAGTTGAGTTTTGTCTCTTGCTCAGTGAACTAGGATGTTTGATTATCCTATAAGTGAAGTGACATTTCATTTGATATTTCATTTAGGAGTTATAACAATAAAAGTCATTAAGGGGGGCAAATTGGTTTGTTAAGGAACTTAACCACCCTTAATTAAAATTAAATTACTGACTTAAGATAATTTAATTTTAAAATTCAACTTAGTTTCTTCTAAGTGTCTTAAGTTACTTAGATTGAAAGAGATATTTGAGTTGTTTAATTTCATTAATTTTTGAATTAATCACATTAATTTAAGTTAATTATTAATTATTAATTTAATTTTCACATTTCAATTAGAGGTTGTTTTGAGATTATTTTATATTTTGAGTTTGTTTTAGATTTGTTATTAGAATGATTCTAGGTTAGTTTCAAATATTTTAAGTTTCTTTTAATTCGATTATTAAATGATTTAATGTTTTAAATTTTAAATAATTACTAAATTATTTTAAAGTTTTAAATTTTAATTGATTATTTAAATTGCTTAATGTTTTAAATTTTAATTAATTATGGATTATTTATTATTTAATTAATAATTTCAATTATAATTATTAAGAATTGAATGTTATTGTATTATTTCAATCAGGGATTTTAGGTCAAAGAATTAGTATCTTCTTAAGTTATATCCATAATTTTAATAATCCAAAATTTTAATTAATCTTCCAAAATTTAAATAATTTAATTAATTAAGGTTCCATCTTGGTATTTTTAGGGTGATTAATGGGTTTCTACCCTTTTATTCCCTAATTTTTAATCATCCAAGGGAAGATTAAAATCAAATATTTTACCTTCCCCTTTTATTAGGCCTAAAATATTAATTAAGGTTAAAATTCTTAATTACATTTATGCCCTCTTAAGCCTATTCAGTACATAACTCACTAAATTGAACTCAAATGAATTTGAAATTTTTGGGTCACTTCACTCACATGTCAATTAAGACATTAGAGGAGAAAATGTGATTTTTTCATTTTTAATTTAATTTATATAATTATTTTTGTGGAAAATATGGATTTTCAATGAAAATTCAACAACACGACCAAGGTAAGTTTTCTGTCCTCTGGAAAATTATGAGATGTTTCTACCTACCAGAGAACCACTTGGACCAATTTTGGTGATTTTTTAAATTATATTTTATTTATTATAATTATTTCAAGTTTTAAGGTATTAATTAATTTTAAAATAAAATTAAAGTTGAAAAATGTATTTTATATTTTTATTAAATCTCTCTGACCTCAAGAAGTCCAGAGAAATAAATTTCATATTTTTTCTAATTTTTCTTTGATTTATTAGAATTATTTTAGTGAGAAAGTTTGAAAATTCATTTTTTAATATTAAAAATTACATTAAGCCTTTAAAATTCAATATTTTAACCTAGAGACTTGGGAAAAATATTTAGTTTGTTCCTAAATGATTAAAGAGCAAAATATGATATTTTTGTGACTTTTAATATTTTTGTGATTTTTATTATTTTTTAATTATTAAAATATTAAAAATAGGTAAAAAATGAAATTTTTTAGGAAAATCCAATTTTAATTTTCTTAGACTCCTCTAGTATCAGAGAAGTCCCAAAACTAATTTGGTGAATTTTTGAAATGTATTTTAGGTTTTATGAATTTTTAAAATTTAAAAATAGCCATGTGATTTAATTAATCCATTTAATGAGTTAAATCATTTCCAATTGATTCCAAATTTTTATGTGAGACTCCTATGACCCTAAAGATCAGTGGAGAATTATTTTCAAGTGGTTTTGATTTGTGGCTAATCCTAATTAATTAAAATTCACTTTTGGGTGTTTGGGCCAATTAGAAGTATTTTAAGGGAATTAAGCCAAACCATAATTTTCCTAGGGTCCTCTAGTCCTAAGATACTTCCCCTAATTTTCCTAGAATTTTCTAAGAAACATGCTAATTACTTGAATTAAAATGACAAAACAGACATATAAATTTAGAAAATCAATAACTTGCCATAGAGATGACCTCTGGCCCTGAAAAATTCAGGGAATGTTCCCAAGAATAGAGGATACAAAAGCCCTATGGTCTCATGCCATGGTGAATTGTTTGCATGAGTGGAGAATTAAAATACTCAAAACAGTATTAAATTAATTAAAAATAAAATACTTAACAAAATAGATCAATTCTTTTTCCACATTATTCTCCTCTGTTCACTGAGCAAGAGGGTATTTTTCTTTTATTTTTATGATTTTTATATGCAAAGATATGTATTTTCAAAATTTCTGGTATTTAAATAAATAAGAAAATCTGGATTTTCCTACTTATCCATGCGGCGCTAACTCAACCTACGGCGGGTGGAAGCTCCACGCATCGCTCCCTGATTTGGCGCTGCCATCTGACTCGGCAGCCACGCGGCCCGCGGTTCATGTCTCGTTGCTCCATCCGGCACAATCCTGGTCGTCCATCTGATACACGCGCGATCCGACGGCTGCTGGTCATCATCCCAACTGGTTCAACCCAAGAGCCGTCCATCTTCTAAGCCTAATATCTCGCTCATTCCTCAACCGATTTTCACGTTATTGTGCTCGATGGATTCATCTCGACAAGACGAACACATCCATACGGTTAACATGCTATGAAATTGAGCCAAACAAAATGGAGAATTCACAGAAGCTCGGGAGGAAGAAGAGATCCATACCTTTGCTCTGAGAAGTGAAGCTTCAATCAGAGAGTTATGGCACCTTCGAATGAACCCAAGGAAGCTCCAGATGAAGTCTCTAGCTCTGGGGAATTGCCTAGGAATGACTTTGACCAGGGCCAATTTCAGACTTTGATGGCTGGAGAGATTGGGTGGTCTGGAGAGGGGGCTTTCACTGGGGAACTCCTTCTCTACCTCTAGTGAAGGTGTGATAGGATTTAATTTGACTTCTGTGGAGATTTAAGGAGTGTCCTGTTCGGCCTGAGAATTGAGCTCAATCAGTGGGAATTAGGGCAGGAGGACAATGGGGCTCTTCTTCTCTAGGCTGTGAGAAGGTCTGGGAGCAATTTGGGGGAGTTTGGTGGAAGAAATATCAACACATTTGGCGAGGTCGAAAGGTGGGGATTTTATAGCCATGGCCAGAGAGGGGAGCTCAGAGCCAGGCAATGAGTGGTTTAGGCTGCTTAAGGTGAGGGCTGAGCAGGCAGGGTGGCTGGTGAAAGGATTGCCCACTGCCAAGGCCAAATTTTGGGTTTTAAGGACACATGGGCTTCTCGGGCGTGACTGTTCCGGTGGCTGGGGTGGATGGCAAGGACGGTCAGGCGGCTGGGCAGGCTGAGGAGGAGTGGAGGAGGCGTTTAGCTCAATTAATTGAGGCAGGGAGGTTGCTTAAGGAGAGTTTAAAGATGGGACATGGCCTTAGCCATGTGGCTCAGCCCATTGGTCCAAAGTGGTGGACCATTGGTCCATGGCTCATGGGGCATGGGTTAGGTCAGGTCAAAGCCCCCTAGGAGGCCTAGGGTCGGCGACAAGAAGTTGGTTTGGTCAAATTTGGATTGGTTTGGTTCAATTTGGTTCATGTGTACACATGGGTTCACTTGGGTTTGAGTTAGGAAAACTTGAGTTTGGGTTAGAATTGGCTCAAATTGATTGATCAACATTGTGTAGATGATTGTAAGGAAGATTTTTTATGAAGACATGAAGTGGATTTGAGTTCATTTGGGGTTTCAATTTGGAGGATTTTGGGGTCTTGGTCAATTTTGGTCACCAAGGGTTAGGTTGGGTTTAGGTTTGGCTAGAGTTTGGTTCAAGGCCAATTGATGGTCCAAAATGTTTCAAATGATTGTTAGGAAATGTTTAGGATAGAAATTAGGTGGAAATTTTGGATTTAGGGGATTCCATTTGGAGGTTTAGGGGTAGGTGCAACTTTAGGGCAAGTTTGGGGGTTTTGATTTCAAATGAATTTTGAGTTGGGTTTGGGTTCAAATTGAGAGCCAATTGATGTTGTGTTTGGTGTACGGATGTATTAGGGAGAGTTTAGAGTTGATTTGGGGGGAAATTGAGTTGGATTGGGTTGAATTTTGGTAGGTTTGGGTCATGGGTTAAAATTGGGGTTTTGGTTTCAAGTTGAAATTGGATTCAAGTGGGAGTCAAATTGGTCTTAGTTTTGGTTTAAATTGGTATTGGAGATGTTGAATTAGAGTTTAGAATTGATTTTGAGCAAAATTGAGGTCAATTGAGTTGACTTGGTTTGACATTGGGTCCACATAGGTTAAAGATGGGTCAAATTGGGGATTTTGGTAAAAGTGGGTTAAATTGGTAAAATTGACTTATAATGTAGTTGAACAAAATGCAATTGGCAATATTTGGGATTTTCTGGAATTTTCTGGGAATTTTTTCAATTTTTGGAATTTTGGGCCAAAAGGGGGTATTTAGGGTATTTGGAGGTTATTTGGAGGGTATTGAGGTATTTTGGTGGATTTAAAAGGTAGGGATTGTTTTGAAATGATTCTTAGGATTTTTAAGGATATTTGGTTAATTTTTGGGAATTTTTGGATGATTTTGGTGGTTGTGGGGGCCATCTAGGTAGTTTTGGGTAAGCTTAGGGGACCCAATGTCAAAACCAGAAATTTTGGTAACATGAATGGATTTTCAAATAAGGAAGAATGAGATTATTTTAGTAGGGTCAAGATTGAGTAAAAAGTGATTTGGAATGGAATTAGGGTTTGGAAGCATGAGCCATGGACTTAGCTAAGTCCAATGATCGCTGAAAAATTTATTAAGAAATTCATACCTATTTTTGATGAAATTGCACTTTAAATAAGGGTATTTTCTTTATTTTATTGCAGGAATGAAGAATTTAGGTGATAAAAGCAAAAATCATAAAAAGGAGTGAATTTGGAGCAAAATCATGCAATTTGTGCTGAGTCGTCGACTGCGAGATCGAGCCCGCCGACGGCGAGGTTACGAGAAGAAAATTCTGAAGAATTTATAACTGTCTCCCTGACAGCGAGCCCGAGCCCGAGCCCGCTGACAGCGAGCTAGAGCGGTTGAAGATCTTCTAGAAGCCTCGCCGACAACGAGGTAGTTCGTCGCCGACGGCGAGCTAGTTCAAATGGTGCAGATACATTGAACCTGGACACTTTTTGAAGGGATGCTTACACACCTCTTGGTCCTTTGCTCACCTCTATATAGAAGCCGAAATTAAGTCTTTAGTGTGTCATTTTAGTGCGATCATTGTGTTCTAAGTCCAATCTTTTGTGTTCTAAGTGTCTTTAGAGTGGAGTTTTGTGTCTTAGAGAGTTCTTGAGTGAGTTAGTGAGTTTTTAGTAAGTTTTCTTGTATCTTGGAAGGAAGAGTCGAAAGGAACTGCGAGAGTACGCAGGGATAAATTAAGATAAGTATTTGTATTTATTGTTTTTAACTTTAAATGAAATCCATGCTTAGTTTAGTTTCCATGCATTCTGAGTAGTTTATTTAGTCTTTCTCCCTGTTTATGAAATTAAGTGACTTGATGAAATTAAAATAAAGATACTTTTATATATTAATAAATCGTGATAATTTTTACTTAAAACTTAATTTACTTTTCAAACTAGCCATTTGATTTGTTAAAATATGTTGATTATCAACTGTAGTAAAAATTACATCTGATATTCAGGGAATTCAAAAGCCTTGGAAGGAGGGTGCAAATAAATAGGGAAATAATATCACTGGGCGTAGAATTGAGCATTTTAGTGTGACGGACTAAAATATTCAATTCGGTCCTATTGTTTGAGAGCTGAAGTGTAGATGTTAGCCCTCGGGCGAGGGAACGTAGGAGCTCCGAAGTGGCGGTCGGTATCCTCCCGGCCTAGCCGCAGATTCGGTAATCAAACATAGGATTAGTCAATATTCTTTACACTGGACCAAAGGGTAAAGAATAGGAATGCTCCTATTTGTCACAATACCTTAACATTATCTATTTAAATTCATCAATCATTTAAATTTCTAAACAAGGGGAAAGATACTTTTTCTGAATAGTTAAGACTTATTTAGCAATTAGTTTTATTTCCTGCACTTGCAATTAGTATTAATTTTCTACTTAGTTAAGTTACCTGATTAGAATACTTAGTTTACTTTATTGCGCTTAAATTTAGAACTCCAAATTTTCGTATACTATTTTAAAATTATTATTATTATTATTTTAAAATTAGCTGTTATTTAATTTTCTCTTTCCTCGTGGGATCGATAACCGGGACTCCACTAGAGCCCTGTATTACTTGATACGATACGTATACTTGCGTAGCATCCACAACATAAATTACAATTCTATACATATAATATAGCGGGGTCAAGTTTTTGGCTTCGTTGCAATCAAATTAAAATATCATAATATAAATTTGTGGGTCAAGTTTTTGGCGCCGTTGCCGGGGAAAGTAAGAAAAATTTACTAGAGTAACGAACTATTTTAAAATAATCATAATAAATTAAATTAATATCTATTCTAAAATTGTATGCGCAAATTTGGAAACGAAAATTTAATACCTTACGATTCTAAATTAGAGCGTACAATTAAAAGAATTAGAAAACAAAAGAAACAAATTATAAATTTAACACAAATGACGAATATTCCTGAAATTCAAAATATGAACCAACAAAGACCATTAAGAGATTATGCCAACCCTACATCATATGAAATTCATTTAACTATTCAAAACCACGATGTAGCTACTAATTCATTTGAACTTAAACCTGCAATTATCCAAATGGTACAAAACAATCAAATTAGTGGTTCACCTACTGAAGATCCTAACTTACATCTTGCTAGTTTTCTAGAACTTTGTGCTACTTTTAAATATCAAGGACTATCTGACGATGTTATAAGACTTAGACTCTTTCCTTTTTCATTAAGGGATAAGGCTAAAATGTGGTTGAATTCGTTCAACATAAAAAAGATAAACAATTTGCTAAATTCCTTGAAATACTAAAGAAATTAACAATCAATATACCTTTTGTCGAAGCTTTAGATCAGATGCCAAATTATGTAAAATTTATGAAATATATTCTAAATAAGAAAAGAAAATTCACTGATAATGAAATAGTCGCACTTAGTGAAGAGTGTAGTCGTTATTATTCGAAGAAGCTTCTGAAAAATTGAAAGATCTCGGTAGTTTCACTATACCTGCGCTATAGGAGAAAAATTTTATGGAAAAGCTTTGTGTGACTTAGGAGCAAGCATCAATCTAATGCCTCTATCGATTTTTAAGAGATTAGGATTAGGAAAAATTACACCTACTTCGGTAACCCTTCGATTAGTCGATCGTTCGGTTACTTATCCTAAGGGAGTTATTGAAGATGTGTTAGTAAAGGTGGATAAATTTATCTTCCCAGTAGATTTTATTGTTTTAGATATGGAGGAAGATAAAGAAATTCTTATCATTTTAGGAAGACCATTTTTAGCTACTGGAAAAGCTATGATTGATGTTCAGAAAGGAGAATTAACTATTAGAGTAAATGACCAAAAAGTTACCTTTAATATTGCAAAATCAATGAAATATCCTGTGCTAGAAAAAGATGATGAATGTTTTCGGATAGAAATACTTGAACAATTACAACGCGAACATTTTAAGGAATATTATGAAGATAAATTAGAAAAAGAAAACACTGAATTAATTGAAGATAATAATGAAGAACTAGATTATATTCGGGAAAGATTTGAATTTTTGGATAATACCGAAAACACCGACAAGAATATAGTTCCATCAATTATTAAACCTCCCGAACTTGAACTAAAAATATTACTCGATCATTTGAAATATGCTTATTTAGGTAATTCTTCGACTTTACCGAGTTATTATTTCATCCGCATTAAACGAATCTCAAGAACAAAAACTTTTAGAAACTTTAAAAAAATATAAGAAAACTTTTGGTTGGACTTTAGCGAGATATTAAAGGAATTAGTCATTCAATCTGTATGCATAGAATTATTTTAGATGATGAACATAAACCTAAAGCAGATCCCCAAAGGAGATTAAACCCGATAATGAAATAAGTAGTTAAGAAAGAAAATTTAAAATGGTTAGATAATGGTATTATATATCCTATTTACGACGGTCTTGGGTAAGCCCAATTCACTCGTGTTCCTAAGAAGGGAGGAGTGACCATCACTCGTCAATGAAAATAACGATCTTATTCCTATAAGACAAGTTACCTGGTTGGCGTATATGTATTGATTATAGGAAATTAAATACGCCACCGGGAAAGATCACTTCCCTTTACCATTTCTAGACCGGATGTTAGATAGATTAGCCGGACATAAGTATTTTTGTTTTCTAGATGGATACACCGGTTATCATCAAATACAAATTGCTCTCGAGGATCAAGAGAAAACTATATTTACTAGTCCTTATGGAACTTTCGCTTTTCGAAGAATGCCTTTTGGATTATGTAATGCACCAAGCAACATTCCGGAGATGTATGATGTCTATATTTAGTAAGTTAATTGACAATGGAATAGAAGTATTTATGGTTGATTTCTCCGTATTTGGAACATCATTTGACACATGCTTAACTCATCTTGAAAAAGTATTAGAAGTATGTGAGAAAACAAATTTAGTTCTAAATTGGGAGAAATGTCAATTTATGGTTGTTGGCGGCATTGTATTAGGGCATAAAATTTCGGAAAAAGGCATGGAAGTAGACCTTGCAAAAATTCAAGTTATAGCTAAATTACCACCTCCAACTACGGTAAAAGGGGTAAGAAGTTTTCTTGGACATGCTTGGATTCTACGGACGCTATATAAAAGATTTTTCAAAAATTACTAAACCTCTATGCCAACTTCTCGAAAAGGACAAGAAATTTGAATTTACAATCGAATGCTCGAATGCTTTTGAACTCTTAAAAGAAAAATTAATTACGAGACTCTATAATAGTTTCACCTAACTCGGGAGAAACCATTTGAGCTTATGTGTGATGCTAGTGATTATCTTGTAGGAGCGATTCTTGAGCGAAGATATGAAAAGATTTTTAAAGTTATATTCTATGCTTAGTAAAACTCTAAATGATGCTTTGAAATAAATTATACGATTCTGAAAGAGAATTATTAGCGGTAGTATATGGTTTTAATAAATTTAGACCTTATCGGATTGGATCAAAATGTATCGTGCATACTGATCATTCTGCTATCAAATATTTAATGCAAAAGAAAGATTCCAAACCAAGATTAATTAGATAGATGCTATTAATGCAAGAATTCGATTTTGAGATCGTTAAGAAGAAAGGAACTGATAATCAAATTGCGGATCATTTATCAAGATTAGAAAATCATGAATTATCTGATATTGAAAATGAAATTATAGAAAGTTTTCCTGATGAACAATTATATAATATCAATGAGTGGAAAATACCATGGTATGCTTGATATAGTAAACTATATAGTTAGTAATATTTTACCACCTATGCTTAACTTTGCAACAATAGAAAAAATTCATCCATGATACGAAAACATATTTTTGGGATGAACCATATTTATATAAGCAATGTAAGGATTTAATTATTAGAAGATGTGTACCTTATGAAGAAAGCTGAACCAATTATTCAAAAATGTCATGATTCGATTTTGGAGGACATTTTGGGATCGATAAAGCTGCTTATAAGATTCTACGATACTGGATTTTACTGGCTACTCTATTTAGAGATGTATACAGATATATTAAAACTTGCGATAAATGCCAAAGAGTAGGAAATATATCTAGAAGAAACAAAATGCCTCTAAACTTTATATTAGAAGTTGAAATTTTTGATGTTTGGGGATTAGATTTTATGGGACATTTTATTCCTTCGTTTGGAAACTCATATATATTAGTAGCTATTGATTATGTTTCAAAATGGACTGAGGCACAAGCTTTACCTAGGTGTGATGCTAAAAGTGTTTCAAAATTTCTGATGAAAAATATTTTTACTAGATTTGGAATGCCGAGAGTGAATATCACTGACGGAGGAACTCATTTTAGAAATAAATACATTCACAAACTAGAAGAAAAATACAATATTACTCATAAGATATCCACTGCTTATCATCCATAGACTAGCGGATTAGCTGAAGTATCCAATCGTGAGATTAAATGTATTTTAGAAAAATCTATAAACCCAAATATGTTAGATTGGTCTATTAGATTAGACACTGCATTATGGGCTTATAGGATCGCTTATAAAACTCCGATTGGAATGACTCCTTACGAGCTTATATATGGAAAAACATGCCACATACCAGTTGAATTAGAACATAAAGCATATTGGGCGATTAAAGAATTTAATTATAATATGAAGGAAGGCTGGTGAGAAGAGATTGTCTGCAATTAAATGAATTGGAAGAATTAAGAAATGAATCATATGATAATGATCGGATTTATAAAGAAAAGATGAAATTATGGCATGATCGGAAGATTAATCGGAGAAATTTTGAACCGGGACGGGAAGTTTTGCTTTATATAATACTAGATTGAAATTATTTCTGGAAAATTGAAGTCTCGATGGTTAGGACCTTTCACCATAACTCAAATATTTTCATACGGAACTATAGAAATCGAAGATACAAAAGCTTGGACATAAATTTAAAGTTAATGGACATAGATTAAAACCATATTTCGAAGGTATAAGACCTAACTATAAAGAGGTTTTAATGCTTAGTCAACCTGATTAATAATTGAAATTAGGTCGGGCTGACGACGTTAAACCAAGCGCTTTATGGGAGGCAACCCATATTAGTTATCTATTTTTATTGTATCTTAATAATTAGTTTATATTATTGAAATTTTACTACTCAATTTTTATTAAGAATCGTCACATATTTGAACCATTATGATGAGAAAAGAAATTATTTGATTTAGAGCAAAATTGGACATTATTTTGAAATCTCGCCGACGGCGAGGTCGATACTCGCCGACAGCGAGGTTCGTGCCTAATTCAGTTTATTTATAAGCTCGCTGACAGCGAGAAACGAGCCCGCCGACATCGAGAACCTGAAAGACAGTTTTTATAACTAAGTCGGCGACGGCGAGAAACCTCCCGCCGACAGCGAGGAAGTTATAAAAATGAGTTATATATACTTTAAATGCTGATTTGGACGATTTCAAGACCAAATCCTTAGTGAAAAACCATTCTTAAACCATTCTAAGTCTGCCTTCTTCACTAGAATTCATTCCATTCACCATAATGGCCTCCAAATTATTAGATTCTTCTAAATCTGGAGTGTTTAACCGGAGTAAATTTGTGAGTGCGGAAGCACAGCGGATCTTCAACAAGGTTTTGGTAAAGAAAAGAATTATCAAGGAACGGGGATTTGTCAATCGAGGATTAGAGAATTCCACTACGAAGATAGAAGAAATGATCGCACAGCGGCTGAGGAGGTATTCTGTTACACTACGTCTGCTGTTGTTATTCCGGTTGTGAAAGAGTTCTACTCTAACTTACATGCGATCAACAATGGGAATATCTACGTCCGAGGAAGATGGGTGACGTTTACTCCATCCAAAGTAAATGAGTTATTATCTATAGAAAACACCCCGGTATGTCACTATTCAAATTTTGTGCCTTCTCGGTATAATATGAATGAGATATTTCGATATCTGACTGATGAAACGGAAGATTGGGAAATGCGTGAAGACGGGTATGTTAGTTTCTCTGCATCACTTTTGAATCCTGTCTCGAAGCACTGGCACTTTTTCATCTCATCTAAATTGTTACCTACTTATGAGGGTAAACGAGGTTTCGAAAGAATGCACTTATATTGAATTATTGTATTCAAATTGGATTGCTCTATTGACGTGGGATCAATAATTGTTAAGTACGCATTGGGTTTAATTGTGCATGGGTCGGTTCATGGACTAGGACACCCATCTACTATTTTTGCATTATGCGATCGATACCGAGTTTCTTATGAAGCTTGGGAAAATGTTATGTTACCTTGGAAGCTGCTTGATCCTACAGATATGTTCCCTACTTTGGACGATAATGAAGACATTACATTTATCTCGATAGAGCTTCACGGAATATTCCTATAGCAAGGCCTATTTCAGATAAAACGGAGTTACTTATGAAGAAAATTAATGGAATGGAGAAAGAACTACAGAATGTGAGAGATTTAATCGACGATATATCTGATTTATTTGATCACATTGACTGGAGGATGAAGGAACACTTCGATCATTCTGGACACTTGGAAGCTAACTTTCTTCATTTACTGAGACAAAAGGGTTGGATCACTGAAGAATCTGCTTCGGAATTTCCCTTCAGGCCTTTCTATAACTTATTTTTGCATCATCATCATATCGGAAATATCAGAGAAGATGAAGATTCTGACATTGAAGAATAGTAGTAAAGATTTCCATAGTATGTTTATGTTTATGTTATTTGATTTGATTTAGTTTTTATTATGTGTGGAGTGATGATTTGAATATCTCAAACTTAGTTGAGATATGCATCATAGTTTTGCATCAGCATTTAGTGTGTCGTGGTTTGGTTTGCAATGCTGATTAGTAGTAAGGATTGAAGTTTGAAGTTTGATTATAGAGTCTAAAAATTATGTTAGTTTGTATGTCTCATGGATTTCAATATTAAAGTTAATTTGTTGTGTTGTGTGAATTTGTTTGTGTATAAGTAGCTAATCTTCATATTAAAGTAATAAATGATGTGATCGAAATATAATATAAGACAAATCGAGGACGAAAATGAGTGACGAATTTCGAAATTTAAAATTTTTGGAATCTCGCCGACGGCGAGAAAAATCCCGCCGACGGCGAGATCGATCTCGCTGAAAGCGAAGAATTTCTCGCCGACAGCGGATTTTTCCCGAAAGTTTTTTGTTCTGAAAAATATTAGCTCGCCGACGGCGAGAAAAATCTCGCTGACAGCGAGGTCACGAAAAACACTTTAATTGACCGGTCAAAAACACTATTCATCATCCCCAACCTCTAATTTTCACAAAAACCGACCTAGGGCTTGAGAGATCTTGGATTTGAAGCGATTTCATCACTCAAAAACACCGAATTTCATCTTCTCTTGGTAAGAGCTTCACTCCTATGCAAAAATTTTTGATATTCACCATGTATTTTCACCACATTGCAAATTTTGGGAAAAATCAAAATGTGGAAGAAATATTCGGTGGAAATCCATGGAATTTGATTTAAATTGCTTACAAATGTTGTAGGAAGCCTTCTTAGTATTATTATTAAGTTTGGTGAAAATTTTTATGATTTTCACGAGATCGATCGAATGGCTCCACGACGAAACGTCGAGTAGAGTTCGACGAAAATCGATTCATTAATGCACGAGCACGGAGCAAAATATTTTGAAAATATACGAGGAAGAAAGTGCATTGCGGATCGGGTATTCGAAAATCCGGGAGGAGAAGTAGAGCGAATTATAAAGGAACGAGGTTAGGAAAATTTACGTTATGTTCGGTATAGAGCAGTTTGTAGAAGTGGTGAAAGAATTTTATGCCAATTTATTTGCCGTTGAAGATGCACCTGTAAAGGTACGAGGGTTTTTTGTAGATTTTAATGCTGCAAGAATTAACGCATTCTATGAAGTTCATGACTCGCACTTTAGCGAGTATGAAACTTTTGGAACGATGGAAGGACCACTGGAGGAAGTCATTAACTTTCTCACTGATGGGACCGGAGTATGGAAAATGAAGCAGCGGGAAAGAGTGAATTTTCCTAATTAAATGCGATCTCAAAGCCCGGCATTACTTTATTTGTTCTACTCTGTTACCCACATATCACCACAGTGAGGTAACACGAGATAGAACGATTCGAATTCTCGCATTCGGAATAACGAAGCATCAACATCGGGAGATTTATTTATCGGAATATCACGGCCACTCCTCGAAATGAGAGTGGAGGCTGGATTAGGCCACCTGGATTGATTTTTGCACTCTGCCAACTTTCTAGAGTTGAGGCTAGAGATGATGAAGAATGGGTGGAACCTATGAAACCACTTACAGCTGCTTAACATTAAGAAGTATGAGTCCCATGAAGGGTGGAGAGCAGGAGTAAGAAGTTATTTTACTCGATCAAGTAGAGATATACCCTCTACTTAGCTATGGACCTCACGAGCCTACCACCCCTACCTTACAAGATCCGATGAATGAATTGACTCGCATAGGAGGAGTTTTGAGCGAGTTTGGAGAGACCATGGGGAGAAGGTTTGATCATTTTGATCAAAGGATTGATAATACGGAGAGGAGACATGATTATGATAGTGAATACCTCCAGGCGACACTCGGAATACGAGATTGCATATTATGAAGGCTGAACGTCGTTATAGGAGTGGAGATTTAGATGTAGTCTTTCCGGGATGCCCGGGTACACTCGGTATCAACCTGCTCAGTCTTCTCAGCAGCCTACAGATCAGGGAGGAGATGATATAGTTTGGGACTTTGATGCTGAAGATTAGGATTTTATGTATTTTATTTGTTTGATGTAAGTTATTTTGAGGACTGTATATGTTTGTAATATTCAGTACTTTATTTTGTGACATTGAATGTTAGATAGATTAATCTGCTTGGATTGTTATAGTAGTTAGTTTTTGTTTTTATGTTAGTTAATTGCATTTGTTTTTATGTTAATTAGGATGTTAGTTTTCTTTAATATGTTTTTATTTTTATTTTGTATTGTTTTAAGCTTTTAAAATTGTTAATCTGTTAGTTCAATTGTTTTTAATATGTTAGTAATTCATATGTGCAGTGTAGAGTTATTTTAATTGTTGTGTTTAATACTTATCTTAGGTTTTATCCCTCCATTTTCTTTAAATTGTTATATATATATGGAGAATACTAACAGTACAGGTTCAATGAAAAATGAAAAAACATGCAAAAATTTCAAAGATAAGAAATACCTAAACTTCAAAGGTATGATTTATTTACTTTCCTTCTTATTCATTATTTAGAATAGATATAAAAATTTAAGTTTGGGGGGAGAGTAAAATACAAATTTAGTTATTAACTTATTCTCAAATTCTATTTTCAAATTATTATAAAAATGATTTTTATAGTAAATTTTTCAATTTGATTTAATATGAATTATTTTATTTAATTATTATAAAAGGTTAAATAAAATATTTCTAGTACTTTAATTAATTAAATAGAATAAAATGTTTGGTTAAAGGGAATAAGAATATAGTAAACTATTTTTAGTAAGGAAAACTATATTCTAAAATTAAAATTCTTTAGTATTCAAGTGAAAAAGAAAAGATTGAAAATCAATGAAGTAAAAACTATGATGTATTTATAAGCTAAGAAATATTTCTAAGTTTCAAATTTAGGAAAATGAAAATGAAGTTCAAAATTATTAACAGGCTCTCCAGATACAGTAATCCTCATTAAAAAAAAAAGAAAAATGAGGAGAAGCTTGAGGAGATGCCTTATAAAAAATTGGCTTCATTTGATTTAACCTAAAGGGAAAAACTTAGATATTTCCAAACTTATGTTTATGTATTAGAATTTTACCTAATAGTATTTTCTTGAACTTCTTATCATATGAATATCTTAAGTAGTTATTCTTTTAAATATAGTCATTCCCGAAATGAATAGTAAGCTAGAAATCTTAGACACGATAACTAAATAATTTATTTCTATAAGATTAATTAAATTACATGAATTATTTTTTAACTTTATTATGATATTAATTAATCTAATTCATAGTTATTTAAATTGAAAAATCTTATTATAAAACTCATTATTTTTATGTAGTACTAAAATTACTTGAGGACAAGTAATAAGTAAGTTTGGGGGATTTTGATCGTCGAAAAATTTATTAAGAAATTCATACCTATTTTTGATGAAATTGCACTTTAAATAAGGGTATTTTCTTTATTTTATTGCAGGAATGAAGAATTTAGGTGATAAAAGCAAAAATCATAAAAAGGAGCGAATTTGGAGCAAAATCATGCAATTTGTGCTGAGTCGTCGACTTCGAGATCGAGCCCGCCGACGGCGAGGTTACGAGAAGAAAATTCTGAAGAATTTATAACCGTCTCCTTGACGAGCCGAGCTCGAGCCCGCCGACGACGAGCTAGAGCGGTTGAAGATCTTCAGAAGCCTCGCCGACAGCGAGGTAGTTCGTCGCCGACGGCGAGCTAGTTCAAATGGTGCAGATACATTGAACCTTGACACTTTTTGAAGGGATGCTTACACACCTCTTGGTCCTTTGCTCACCTCTATATATAGAAGCCGAAATTAAGTCTTTAGTGTGTCATTTTAGTGCAGTCATTGTGTTCTAAGTCCAATCTTTTGTGTTCTAAGTGTCTTTAGAGTGGAGTTTTGTGTCTTAGAGAGTTCTTGAGTGAGTTAGTGAGTTTTTAGTAAGTTTCGCTGTACTTGGAAGGAAGAGTCGAAAGGACTGCGAGGAGTCACGCAGGGATAAATTAAGATAAGTATTTGTATTTATTGTTTTTAACTTTAAATGAAATCCATGCTTAGTTTAGTTTCCATGCATTCGAGTAGTTTATTTAGTCTTTCTCCTCTGTTTATGAAATTAAGTGACTTGATGAAATTAAAATAAAGATACTTTTATATATTAATAAATCGTGATAATTTTTATTTAAAACTTAATTTACTTTTCAAATGGCCATTTGATTTGTTAAAATATGTTGATTATCAATCGTAGTAAAAATTACATCCGATATTCGGGGAATTCAAAAGCCTTGGAAGGAGGGTGCAAATAAATAGGGAAATAATATCATTGGGCGTAGAATTGAGCATTTTAGTGTGACGGACTAAAATATTCAATTCGGTCTATTGTTTGAGAGCCGAAGTGTAGATGTTAGCCCTCGGGTGAGGGGAACGTGGGAGCTACGAAGTGGCGGTCGGTATCCTCCCGACTTAGCCGCGGATTCGGTAATCAAACATAGGATTAGTCAATATTCTTTACACCTGGACCAAAGGGTAAAGAATAGGAATGCTCCTATTTGTCACAATACCTTAACATTATCTATTTAAATTCATCAATCATTTAAATTTCTAAACAAGGGGAAGGATACTTTTTTTGAATAGTTAAGACTTATTTAGCAATTAGTTTTATTTCCTGCACTTGCAATTAGTATTAATTTTCTACTTAGTTAAGTTACCTGATTAAAATACTTAGTTTACTTTATTGCGCTTAAATTTAGAACTCCAAATTTTCGTATACTATTTTAAAATTATTATTATTATTATTTTAAAATTAATCTGTTATTTAATTTTCTCTTTCCCTGTGGGATCGATAACCAGGACTCTACTAGAGCCCTGTATTACTTGATACGATACGTATACTTGCGTAGCATCCACAACATAAATTACAATTCTATACATATAATATAGCGGGGTCAAGTTTTTGGTTTCGTTACAATCAAATTAAAATATCATAATATAAATTTGTGGGTCATCCAACCACTTTGGGACCAAGTCTAGCCAAATGGTAACCACTTTATGATCCTTAACATATTGACCTTAGCTATCTTAATCAAAGATTAGTGGCTTGGGTTCAACCATGTGAGTTTCATAAAGGTAGAAAGGCAAGGTTTCAAGGTTTAGGTTAAGTGGCTTATGGGGTGTGTGCGTGCAAGAGAAGCTTAAGTCACCCAAGGTCACCCAGGGTAGCCCTAAGGCTTAGACATCCTATAGGAATTCACTATTGGTTGCCCATATTGTAGTTTTAACCTTCCAAGGTGATTTAGAGGTTTAAAACCATCCAAGTGGGGTCCCAAGAGGAGTCAAGAGGTGGCTGAATTGCTAAAGGGTGGGTCCCAATTCTAGTCCTCTAGGATAGTCAAGGAGAAGTCCTATGGCTAGATCCTAAGCACTAAGAGGAAAGAGAAGACCTCACCAAAAATGAGGTCAACAAATGGACCCCCAATAGGTGTGGTGTGCTAACCAAACACGCCGCGCGTATTGGCGTTAACCGAAGAGATCAAAAAAACCAACACAGACGTCCAAGTGACACACTTAGAACGAAGCGTAGAAAATTCCCACTGGAGAGTATCAGGTAAATCTCCAGGACTGAAGATTCCAGAACTCTCGCTGGGGAAAAGGAGGTGGATTCCAAATCACAAGATCTGGAGGAATTTAATTTCAAATTCATTTTAAGTTTTAAGTTTGAGTTTTGAATTGATCTGAGTTTCAATTTTGGTTAAAATTTGACTTAAGATTGATTTCAAGGGTTCAAGATGAGAGTTGGAACCTAGGTTCCAACCTCTGGAGAGGGTCGGAAGTTAGGTACCGTCCTCGAAAGAGAGGGAACTGGAAGTTAGGTACCAGCCCCGAAAGGGTGAGAATTGGAAGTTAGGTACCAGTATCAGAGGAGAGTCGGAAGTTAGGTACCTACCTCGAAAGAGAGGTAACTGGAAGTTAGGTACCAGGCCCGAAAGGATGAGAACTGGAAGTTAGGTACCAGTCTCAGAAGAGAGTCGGAAGTTAGGTACCGACCTCGAAGGAGAGGGAACTGGAAGTTAGGTATCAGCCCCGAAAGGGTGAGAACTGGAAGTTAGGTACCGGTCTCGGAAGAGAGTCAGAAGTTAGGTACCGACCTCGAAAGAGAGGGAATTGGAAGTTAGGTACCAGCCCGAAAGGGTGAGATTGGAAGTTAGGTACCAGTCTCGGAAGAGAGTCGGAAGTTAGGTACCGACCTCGAAAGAGAGGGAACTAGAAGTTAGGTACCAGCCCCGAAAGGGTGAGAACTAGAAGTTAGGTACCAGTCTCGGAAGAGAGTCGGAAGTTAGGTACCGACCTCGAAAGAGAGGGAACTAGAAGTTAGGTACCGGCCCCGAAAGGGTGAGAACTGGAAGTTAGGTAGCAGTCTCAAAAGTTGGAACTCGATTTTGAAGATTTCGTGGAAATTTCAATGTAGCAAAAGGTTGAGATGGAATGTGAGAGTGCTTCACATCCTGAGAGAGTTGATCAAAGTTTGATTGTTTGGCAAAGGATATGAATCCATGCCATCAGAACCAAATCTAAACTTTCGTGGTTCTGTGTCAGTAGACTCAGTCGACCTTCTCAAAAAATGGAAGGAACCACGGAGAGTCGAAAAGATTTCGAGAACAGTCGGGGGCTGGGGATTTCAGATTCGGAGCTTTGTTTTCATTGTTCGTTGCTCTTAGTGATTTGATTTTATTTTGATTTTAAAGTTTCGTTTCGATTGAAATTCCATTTTGATTTGAATTTTCATTTATTTGGTTTACAATTTGAAGTTTTAGGTTAAATTTCTTTAAGTTTCGGTTTTGTGTTTTAATCAAACTTTGAATTTGAATTTTTTTTTGTTATTATTTCATTCAAATCGTTCTTCGTTCAAATTTTCTCTAAATCGAGTTAAACTCAGATTTAGTGGCGTTTGTAGTCAATTGCACAAAACTAAAGGCAAAGTACGACAGTCATTTCCATTAAAAATGTCAAAGATACATTAGGTGATTCTATCAAAACATTTCTGATGCCATCTTTCTGAAAGTAGACTTTTATAAAATCCATGTATGTCTGAACACAGACTGCACTGATATCCTCATGTATTCTGACAAAACTGTCTGTTCGATTCATCCATGTCAGAAAAGTAAACTGCATAGATAGTAACATCACCTTCTAAGCCACTTTCCGGAGGGGAATCCCATGTAAGTGTGCTTTAGAGGTGTGCTAATACTATGTAGCTTACAACTCCTAGGGCTGCAGGTTTTCTAATTCTGGATCTGGGTGGAAATAGACCGAAATCTTGCTCTCATCCATCCTCCTGAAAGTGATGGAGACCAGCTTGTAGGGAACTCCCAGTATGCAGTGCTTCGCCACATCTGCACCATTTCCTTGTAGTACGAGAACAGAGCCTACCGGTAGAGGTACCTCTACTAGCCCTCGGAATTCTCCGGGGCCAACTATCCGGAGTTTTGTCCCAAAAATGATGTTGCATTGGTTGATGAAGGAAACAATGCAAAAGGGCCTCACAAAATTGTGATGATCTATGTGAGGTCGAATGCAGTCTCCTTCCGCATAGATGTTAATTATATAGCTGTTTGGAATGCAGTCAACAGGTAAGACTCGCCAAGCCACCATCCTCTTTATCATCTTCTTAATCAGAGCTAGCATTGGATCCACTTCATCGTAACGGAGTATCCCTGGCGGATTTCCTTTCTTGTCATCAGCGAAGTTGTAACAACATCCAAATTGGATTGTAATCCTTCCCTTGCCTCTTTTACATTTCTTAGGCTTGGAGTAAGTCATGCTGCGTAGTCGTCCTGCACGACCCTGCTTCTTCAGCTCGGAGACGTAGTAACAATCTCACTCTGCTCGTAGTGAGAGAAGACATCTGTATGCAACTCTAATCCTTCCATGATATTGACATATCTGCCTCGGATCCTCTGAAAGTATTCAAAATTCTGCTTTCGCACCCTCTGGATCATTCCCAACTCGTGCTCTAAAATAATTTGCAACTGTCGGGGTCTGGTGACGTACTGTGGGATGCATGGCTCCACACCGTCATGCTCTCCTGAAATCATCACTGTCTCAGGTGCAGGTTCTGTATCAACCTCCTCTGGAACAACCTCTGCTATGGGGCTCCTAAGGACTGGACTCTTCGGGACAACTTCTGTGGTCACTGGAATTTCCTCTTTATTCTACTCTTCTGTTAATTTCTTCAGCATCTTGGTGATACGGCGATTCTTGTTTCTTCTTTGAGTTGGGGTCAAAGTGGCTCTTCTCTCCCCCTGGATTTCAGTAGGGGCAGCACTGACGAGCTTTCCTCATGTGGCCGTTATTACTGATTTCATTTTGTTTTCTTCAATCGCGCTGATCTTCCTTTTCTGATTTGCAGTGTGTTGAATCTTCTCGCTGAGTTTCATTACTGTCTTTCCATGGAATTGCCTAAGGTCTACGGTAGTCCAAGCAGTTTCTTCATATTCTAGCTCTAGCTGTGCAAAGTCTGAGCCAACCTCGATCATAGCACCAACGTTCAGCTCTTCTTCGTTAAGTGCAAGAATTACGCCATCCTTAAAGTTCAGGAACAACAGCCCGTTCGACATTTCCCTGAGAAGAAAATAAGGAAAGGATCAGGGGGTGTACACAGAACGAGAACAATAAGAACAATTATTTATTAATGGAAGATTCTTATTCATTTCTTTCAAATCTTAATAAGAGTAGGAAAAGATAAGAAAAGAACAAGAATGAGCTCAACTCGAAAGGAATGATCAAAATTTTGTTATTATAATGATTTCACATGTTTTCTCTTAATGCGTTTTTTAGTGATATTTATCGTTCATTTCTTATGTCTTGGGTTCGGACCCAGTTTTAAGTGATTACTTCACCCGTGCTTCTAGGAATGAGATTTCATCCTTTGAAACATCAGGTTGTGTAATACTTCTTCAAATATCTTCCATTGATTGGAAGCATAAATCGTTCTCCACGGCAATTCACAAGCTGGTAAGAACCTCCTGAGTAAACTGTCTCGACCACGAACGACCCCTCCCAAGTCGGTTCAAATTTACCTTCTATCTTGCGGTGTGTAAGAATAGGTCTCATGAGAACTAGAACCAAGTCATCAACTTTAAATGTCCTTGGGCTGACCAATTTATCGTGGGCCTGGATCATCTTGGCTTGATACAGTTCCAAATTTTGCTGCACTAAAAGTCATTTCCCTTCCAAGCGTTCCAGTTCTTATGGCTGTACTTTGGCATTTTCTTCTGTAGTAATTTTCTCTGCAACTGCAATTCTGAGTGACGGAAGCTGAACCTCCAAGGGTAGCACTGCTTCGGACCCGTACACTAGAGCGTAAGGCGTAGATTGAGTAGGAGTTCTGAAAGTTGTTCTGTAGGCCCATAAGGCTTCTAACAACTTCTCGTGCCAATTTCTTTTGTTGTCGTCCAAAGTTTTCTTTAAAATTTGGACGAGAGTTTTATTAAAAGCCTCGGCTAAGCCGTTCGCTCTTGGGTAGTAAATCGTTGAATAGAGCCAGTCGATCCCGTGCCTTCTGAAAAAAATTGTTGATCTTCGTGCTTCTGAATGCAGACTCATTATCTGAAATAATTCTGCGCGGTACCCCGAAACGGTAGATGACTTGATTCTTGAAGAACTGCAACACATGGTGTGCCTTCACTTCTCTGAGCGGTTCTGCTTCTGTCCACTTGGAAAAGTAATCTGTAGCTGCAAGAATGAAGTGATGTCCTCTTGAAGAAGGCGGTTCTATCGGACCCACTATATCTGTGCCCCAACACTCAAATGGCCACGATGCAATCGTCGGATATAACACATTTGGAGGTTGATGTAGACCACTCCATGCAGTTGGCACTGGTGACAGCTCTTGGCGATCTTCATGCAATCGATCATCATTGAGGGCCAGTAGTACCCTAGTCTCTTAAACTTTAATTTCATCTTTGAACCTGACTGATGAGCGCCACAGAGTCCTGAGTGCACTTCTTTAACAACTACACGAGCCTCGGACCCGCTGAGGCACCTTAGCCACATCTGATCAAAAGACCTTATGTATAACGTGTTGTTTATTAATGCGTAAGACGGAGTTCTTTTCTTGATCTGATAGGCTAACGACTTATCGTCCGGTAGATTTCCTGTTTGCAGGTAATCTATTAATGACTGTCGCCAATCTTCTACATTTTCTGCTACTGCTGCAACTGATTCTTCTGCTTTTTTTGACTTGTGTATTGCATCCATGTCGAGTTGTGATAGGACCTGTCGTCCCTGAACTAACATTTTAACTGCCTCATCCTGTAAGCAGACAAATTCTTTTGCAAGACGGGCTAATGCATCTGCGAGCGCATTTTCTCTTCTGGGAATCTATTAGATTGTTACATTCAGAATTTGCTTTAACAGTTTCATTGCATACTGAAAGTACTGCTCGAGTCTCAGCTTTAGAATTCTGAGACTGCCCGGCGACCTGTTGAATGATCAACTGCGAATCTCCGTAAATATTGATATCCGTTATACCCATCTGAATGGTCAATTCCAGTACAGTTATGAGAGCTTTGTATTCTGCTTCGTTGTTCATACAGGGTTCTGTTAAATGGTAGGAGTACCTTAACATCCCCCGCTTCGGTGTTATAAAGATTAGTCTGATTCCTTCTTTACCGGGCACTATCGTTTGCGATTCTTTATCTTTCCGTGTTGAGGATGCTCCGTCGAAGTACAGTTCCCAACACTGATCATCGGGGTCTTCTAAGCTCATTATCTGTTCATCTGGTAAGTCGTCGTTAAGAGGCGATTCTACCAGCAGAGGATGCACTGCGAGGAAATCTACTAGGACTTGTCCCTTTACGGCACGAAGAGGAACGAAAGTTATATCGAATTGCAATAGTATCATCGACCACCTGGCAAGTCTACCGGAAAGTGTTGGTCGGGTCATCAATTATTACAATGGATTAAACATCGAAATAAGGTTGACCTTATGAGAGAGCATGTAATGCCTGAGCTTTTAAGTGGCGAAGATCAGGGCCAAACAAGGCTTCTCAATCGGGGGATACTTTACCTCCGTCGGAATTAGACGATGACTCAGGTAGTAGAGTGTGTTTTCTTTACCCTCGTCATTAACCTGGGCTAGCAGGGCTATAAGGGAGTCGTCTAAAGCCGCGGTATAAAGTATCAACAATCGACCCGAGATTGGGGCTGCTAAGACAGGAGGTTTCATTAAATACTGTTTAATGTCCTCGAAGGCCCGCTGGCATTTCTCTTCCCAAACGAATTTGGCGTCCTTTTTAATTAATGTCGAGAAGGGCTGACACCTACCTGACAAATTCGAGATAAAGCGTCGAAGATATGCCAACTTCCCTTGAAAGGATTGTAATTGTTTCAAAGTTTTAGGAGGCGACGTTACTAAGATAGCTTTAATCTTCTCCGGATCGATTTCAATTCCATGATGTCGGACAACAAACCCTAAGAATATCCCAAAGGCGACGCTGAAGGTGCATTTCAGGGGAATCATCTTAAGATTAAATCATCTTAATCGCTCGAAAACAATTCTCAAATCATACAAGTGATCTCCCTTCAGTTTGCTTTTGATGACCTTATCATCCACGTAGCACTCGACTTGGTTGTGAATGAGATCATCAAAAATCATCGTCATTGCTCTTTGGTAGGTTGCTCCTGCGTTCTTCAACCCGAAAGGCATTACTGTGTATCCTGATTGGCGTTCTGAAGGCTGTAAGCTTTTCATCTTCCGGTGCCATCTTTATCTGATTGTATCCTGACGATCCGTCCATGAAAGAGAAGATTTCGTGCGTCGAAGCGATGTCGATCATCAATTCTGGAATTGGTAGCGGATACTCATCTTTCGGGCATGCCTTGTACAAGTCTTTGAAATCTACGCAGATTCTGATCTGACCATTCTTCTTTCTGACTGGCACCACATTGGCTAACCAAGTCGGATATTGTTCTTCACGGACAAATTTAGTGACTATTAGCTTCTTAACTTCAGCTATTACTTGTTGTGCAATTTCTAGACGCATTCTTCTGGCGGTGTGATCCACTCCTAGCTTGTGAACTGCAACCTCTGGAGCTAATCCTGGCATTTCATCGTAACTCCAAGCAAAACAGTCCTTGAATTCCATTAATAGCTTGATTATTTCTTCGGAGTCTTCTTTATTGAGTAAGGAGCTAACAAAGGTGGGCCTAGGCTCTTCGCTAGTACCTAAGTTAACTTCTATTAACTCGTCTATTGTAGATTTAATTTCTTCTTCAAATTCTAGCGGAGCGTCTCCGACTAGCAGATCTTCGAGATTATCTGAAGCTTCCAAGCAATCTTCATTAGGCTCGCAGGTGACAACCAAGCAAAATCTTGTATCATCAACTGATCCTACTATGCCGAATCCGACACCATGCTTTGAGTTTGGCGGTCGACCGATATTATTCCATAGCTTTTCAAAGCGTTGTGATTGTCCTTTTGACCATTACTTAGGCAAAATACCACGCTGAATTAAATTTTGAACACAGGGAGAATACCACTCAAACGACAATTCCATTAATTCAGAAGAAGTAACATCTTCGAATTGTACATCATTTTCAACTTTAGAAGAAGAAGTACCACGGTAGAATTTGATTGGCTTAGCATCGCCACCATGCACTTCCTTGACCACCATACCCTCGACCTTACTAGGCTAGATCGGGGTCAGGGTCATAGTATGCACATAGTGGTTAATCTTCTCATACATTGATTTGTATCCTTCATTATTTTCATCTTCAAGAGAGATCTTGAATTGGGGTTTCTTCTGACTTATCGCCTCTGCTTCTTTCTTAATTTCTTCTTCTTCTTCAGAGCTGTTCTCCCAACCAACATCGATGACCGGTTTCTTTTGTCCAACTGTTCCACCGTTTCTTCCATGACCTCGTCCTCGACCTCGACCTCGGGTGCGAATTCTAGAGAAAACTTCACCATCTCTCCGCAAGGGAGTGGTGAGTAACTGTTTGACAACAATTTCAGGCTCTTTGTCATCTTGTATCCCTTTTTCTTGATTTGGTATGGCATTTCTAGAAAAGATTGTTTTCTTCGGAGGCATGTAATAGGCTGCATCTTCGTGGATTCCAATTTCATGCACGAAGAAAGGTTGCAAATCACCTTTGATACACTGCTATTGTCCTCCTTCATAATATTTTATACATTGGTGTAGAGACGACGGTACCATCCGGTTCTCATGGATCCACGGCCGACCCAGTAGAGCGTTGAATGATGTCTCAGAATCGATTATATGGAATTTTGTGGTTGTCTTTGCTAACTCACCAATCTTCATTAACAGTGTTATTGATCCGAGAGCTCTTTCTCCTTTCTGGTTGAAGCCTCTCAGCATCATCTTCTCTGCCTCGAGATCACAGGCATCAATCTCTAAATAGGCCAGCGTTCGAAGATTCATTATATTAATTGATGCTCCTAGATTAACTACCACCCTAGAGAGTGTGAACTTTCCAATACTGACAAAAATGTATAACGGTCGATTGTGATCAACTGTTCCCAGTAGTAGATCATTTTCCGTGAAGGTAACACCGTGTTGTTCTCTTAACGAGCAAACCTCGTCTAAGGAATTACTGGCCATTTGAGCTAAGTAAATTTCTAGATCAAGTAAAGCCTTGATCAGAGCTTCTCTCATATCCTTTGACAGGATCAGAGCGTCGTAGATGCTCAGTTTGGCTGGTAGCTTCCTAAGATGGGCTAGCACGTTATAATCCACTTTGTTACCAGGTTCTTCAATTTCTTCCCGAACGGGCAATTCTTCCGCTGGGGTTGGCTCTTCCTGAGCAACCACCTGCTTTCCTTTATCCTTTGGACCCATTCTTATAGGTAGAACTTTTCCACTTCTCAGGTTGACTTATGTTATCTCTTCTGAATCTGCTGGTGTCTCCTCTTAAATCGGAACGACTGGCTCTTCTAAAGTTGCTTCGGTATCTGATAACTCCAATTCTATCGTGATTGGAGCTCCTCAAAATTCACAAACGGATTCATCACCTGTTGAACTTTCATAGTCATCCTTGTGAATGTCCTCTATTTCGTTGTGGTCATCGAGTTTTTGTATGATTTGAGATTCATTATTCGCTTCGAGATTGAAATCCAGATTAGGTTGGTTGTCGTTAGTTACGTTATCGTTAGAAACAGTCAAAACGTAGCCAACACCAAAACTCTTATCATTATAAGATCCCGCCAGGGCGAGCTAATAATCATACAGAGTCAGAGGTTCGAGGTATTTCTCCCCCAAATCGGAAACAACCATCCTAGGATAAGCAGCCCCTAGTCTACCCTTCGGAGCCTCGATTTTCTTCTCTTCTATGATCTTCTCCTCCTTTTGGGGCCGTTCTTCGATCGCAAGCAATAGTACCGGCTTGGCAGGTTTCGAACTTTAAGTTGAAGCATGCACCGAAGCGGTCTGGATGCGATCCAATTTTTTTTTGAAGACTTCATCCAGACAGTATTCCATCCATCGTCAGTCGCAAAGGGTCTATCGGAACAATAGGATCCGTTAACATAACATTAACGGAACCTCCTTTTTGGGGCTCCTTCCTGTATTTCTTTGGAATCGTTATGTTCCCTCTCCGAAGATTGTCCTCGAGCCAATTCTTAAAAGTGAAGCATTCTTCTATCTTATATCCAAGCATCCTGTGGTAGAGACAGTAGTTTGGATGATCCTTCTTGTTGACTTCATCTGGCCTCCTGGGCTCTGGCAACTAAAAATCAGATGTCTTCATCAAACTGCGAAACATTTTAGCCACTGCTTCAGTTTTGAAAGGATATTCTTTATTCAAAAGCTCCTTCAGAGCACGCGGTTGACGAGGCGGCGGCTGATCATGCTGCAGCGATTGGTAATTCGGTCGAAGCTGCTGATAGCTCTGCTGAGGTTGTTGATAAGTCCACTGCGGTGGTTGATAACTTGGTTGTGGCCGCTCTGGCTGTATCTGCACTGGCTGCTTGCCTTTATCTACTGCCACGACGATTCCTGATTTCTTCTCGAAAGCTTTCACGGGCTTCTGTTTATCGGTCTTGTCGATGAAACTTAGCTGTTTTGCCTCCTCCTGCAAGCTCCCGGCCTTGCTAAGCAACTTCTCAAAAGTCTTAATTGTAAATCCTTTAAGGAGAAGTGCTATCGATCCATGAATACTCTTAAGCAGGATACCGAGCCGCATGTTGTTCCTGAAGCGGTGGCTCGCACTTCATGCTCAAGTTCCTCCATCGAAGTATGTAGTCCACTAAACTTTCGTTCAGTTTCTGTTGCTCCACCACTAGATCACCCATGGTGATGTGGTGCCGAGCCCTGGCAAACCGCTTAACCAAGAGGTTTTCCAATTCTGAAAAGGTCTTGGCTGAGCCATTCGGAAGTTCTGCATACCAATCGAAGGCAATCCCTGACAAACTGCTGACGAATTGACGAAAGAGAAAAGCATCGCTCCCATCGGCATTGCAGCAACTAGCACGAAAGTGTACTACATGCTGTTGGGGGTTCCCAGTACCGTCGAAAGTCATAAATAGAGGTGGTACGAAGCCCTTTGGGTATTGGTTTGCATCAAACTCTTCAGGGTAAGGTCTACCCGTTTGAATAGATGCTCTGCTCTTAGACTGGGCTAAGGCTTCTCACACCTGCTGTTCCACCATGTTCTTAATGTCCTTTTCGGGAATCATGCTTTGTGCAGAATCCTGTCGGCATTATTTTTTAGGTTGTGTGTTTTATTTTGAAAAGGGGGTCGCCTAACAGAAATTGTCGGCGAATTTTAGATTTTAAATTTGATTTAAATATATATATATATATATATATATAATTTAAAAAGTAGCATTTGATTTTGAAAATAATTTTAAGTTTGAAAATTTTAAGATATGAAATCGAACTGATCTCACATCCTGAATAGTTTATATAAACGAGCACCGCACCACAAACCGTGTATCTATCCCTAAGGATAGACACACTGCTTGATGGTGGGGCTCGATTAAATAAACTAAAAGATTTGTGACATCCGTTTGGTCTGCGAACCAATTTTATAAGACGACAAGTTCCCCTGCTTAATATGAAAGCATTAAACAAGGTTTATATTACATGGGTTCTTAAAATTCCCTATAAGGGCAAGCCCGTATAGTTAATTACATCTTAAATGACGGGAATCACCTAAGAAAACTCTCGATAATAATCAGTAATTCTGCTCTCAAGAATTTCAAAGTTTAAGTTTTCAAAGGATTGAATTTTGGAATTTCAATAGGGAATGGATCAAGTTTGGAACATTTTGTTTTGGGAATTCAAAGGAAGAAAGGTAGGGGAAATCACAGATTCGAAGCAAACTTTGGTAATTTCCCAACTATCCTATTGTTTGGCTTGGATTTAGGAAAGTCCTAATGTTTGTTTAATGTTTTGATCTTGCCAATTTTAATTTATTTGGACTTATATTCGTATGAGACAATCATACAAATAGCCTTGAAGATATGAGGGTTTATGTCGTACCAAACGACTACCTCGGAGTCCTAAGACCGGTTAGGGCTTAATTTACATGACCTGATCATGCAAATGCCTAACGAAGAGTTGAGGGTTTATGTTGCACTAGGAAAACTACCTCGAAGTCCTATGGCTTACTTATTTAATTCTAAGAAAGTTTTTCTGAAGTAGATCCGAGTTTCTTCGATGACGATGGTCGTGCTCGCCCACCATGCTCCGAGCTCCTTGTTGTTGCAGAGGTTTAGTTATAGAAGTCATAAATCGGGAGATGAGAAAAGTGTTTTGGTTTAGAAAAATCTTAATTTCCAAGTGTTTTTTATGTTTTATTTAAAACAAATCTTAAAGTTGATTATAACAACACCGGTTAAGATCCCACGGTTCCATCCTTCCGAGCATCGTTATTTTTATCGGATTCACTTAGTCCAGATGAATTTGCTAAACTCAACTAAATGAGTTCCACACTTTCATTTAGACCGTGGGAAATCCCGTTAGCAACACGTAGGTTACATCATCCGAGGTATTCCCGATCATCCAACAATACGTTTTAATTTAGTTGTAATTGCGAGCTTTGTGTTCCGTTTGTGATTAAATTTTGAGTTGTTTTATATTTTGAAATATTGTGGCGGTGAATTTTATCTTGCAATGACTTTTAATTTAGTTTTGGGTTTCGGTTTTAGGAGCTACCCTAGAGGTGTGGGTTTTCATGCAACGAGTTGTTTATCATGCAAGAAAAGTAAGTGCGATGCGATTAAATAAATTGCGATAAAGTAAATTGCAATAAAATAAAAGCGTACACTGGAGGGTCTTCCCCTCATCCCAAGCTGCACTTAAAACACAATTAGAATATTTAAGCATTTAAAGCAAGTTCTGAGTAAAGCTAAGGGAAGGGTTATGGTTTTCTACCAAGTCCCTAATCCTATAGCTAATCATCTCCTATGACGTCCAGGTTCTTGTGTTTTGGTTTGAGAACAATTTTCTTCATCAAAGAAAAATTAAGTTCATTTGTTCTTATAAATATCCTATCACATTGAGGAAGTGCTTAAGAAGAATCTTAAACATCTTTTCAATATTGCTAGAATTGTTTTAAGTCCAAATGAATTTAATTATACAAATGAATTAATGGTCCGAGAATTCAAGTTTTATTTTTATCTTGCTCAGTGAACTAGGACACTTGAATATCCTATAAGTGGAGTAACACTTCATTTAACGTTCTGTTTAGGAGTTATGACAACAAAAGCTTTTGAGGGCAAATTGATGTTCAAATGGTTTATGATTTAATTTCAATTATAGGGTTTAAATTTGAAATAGTGTTCAAGTTGCTTTATTTTGAATTTCTTTATGTCTTAGGTGATGTTATTTTTAATTCAATTTAATTTAACTTTAATTTAATTTAATTTAGTTTAGTTTTAATTTTAATTTAATTTAATTTGATTTTAATTTTAATTTAATTTAAATTGATTTTAATTTAATTTGTTTTAATTTAATTTAATTTAATTTAAATTTAAATTTATTTTTATTTTTAATTTTAATTTAATATTTTATTTTTTATGTTTTAAAGATGATTTAATTGTAATTGTTAAAGTATTAATTTAATTGAAATTTTAAAAGGATTTAATTTAAATAATTTAACTTTAATTTAATTTAATTATTAAGTCTTTTAGAATTTTAAATCTTAAACTTGGATTATAATTTTAATTAGGAATTAAATATTATTGAGATGATTAATTTAGGGATTCTTAAATTAAAGAACAAATCTCTTCCTAATAATATCCCTATTTTAATAATTCCAATTTTATTATTCTTCCAAATTTAATCAATTATTTAATTAAGGTTTATTTTAATTATTTTTAAATTGTTTAGTAGGTTTCTACCCTTTAATTATTTAAATTTCAATCATCCAAATCAGATTAAGATCAAATATTTTACTTTTTAATTTTATTAAACCTAAAGTTTTAATTGAAGATTAAAATTTTAATTACCATTTTGCCCTTCAAGCTTAATAATTTCATAACTCACTAAATTGAGCTTAAATGATCTTGAAATTTTTATGTGACTTCACTCATATGTCAATAAAGACATGAGAGGAGAAAATATGATTTTTCTGTATTTAATTTATTTATGTAATTATTTTTGGTGGAAAATAGAGATTTCCAAGGAAAATTTAATAATATGACCAAGGGAAAGTTTCTGTCCTTAAGAAAATTATGGGACATTCCTAATGACCAGAGGACCACTTGGACCAATTTTGGTGTTTTTTTGAATTATATTCTTTTTATTATAATTATTTTGAGTTTTGGAGTATTAATTAATTTAAAAATAAAATAAGGGTTAAAAAATAAATTTTATATTTTTCAAAAATCCCTCTGATATCAAGGAAATTAGAGAATCAATTTTTATAATTTTCTGTTTTTTCTTTGATTTATTAGAATTATTTTAGTGGAAATGTTAAAAAAATACATTTTTTTAATTTTAAAATTACCTTAGGACTTTAAAATTTAATATCTCATCATATAGACCTAAGAAAAATATGGGGTTTGTTCCTAAGTGATTAAAATTCAAAATGTGACATTTTGGTGAATTTTATTATTTTTGTGATTTTTATTATTTTTTAATTATTAAAATATTAAAATAATACAAAAAATTAACTTTTTAGAAAATTGAAATTTTAATTTTCTTAAATTCCCTAATATCAGAGAGGCTCCAAAACCAATTTGGTGAATTTTTGAAAAGTATTTTGAAAGTTATGAATTTTTAAAGTTTAAATTGGCTAAATGGCTTAATCAACCTATTTAGTAGGGCTAACCAAGTCCAATTGACTTCAAATTTTTATGGTGGGTTCCTCTGATCCTAAAGGTCAGTAAAGAATTGATTTCAAGTCAATTTGATGTATGATTAGCTCTAATTAATTAGGGACCTATTTTGGGTGTTTAAGCCAATTAGGATTATTCCATGTGGATTAATTCAAAACCTATTTTTCCTAGAGTCCTCTGGTCATAAGAAACATCCTCAAATTTTCCTAGAATTTATTTCACAACATGCTAATTATTAGATTTAAAATACTCAAAACAGCAACATGAATTTGAAAAATCAATAACTTCTCATAGGGATGGCCTCTGACTTTGGAAAATTCAGGGAATGTTCCCAAATTCAGAGGCTTCAAAAGCCCTATGGTCTCATGCCATGATGAATTTCCTATATGCATGGAGAATTAAAATAATCCAGAGAGTAAATAAATTATTAAAAATAAAATACTTGATGAAATTAAATGATTTCTTTTCCACATTATTCCCCTCTGTTCACTGAGCAAGAGAGTATTTTTATTTTATTTTTCTGATTTTTCTACACAAAGTTATGCATTTTTGAAGTTTAGGGAATTAAATAAATAAGAAAATCCCTATTTTTCTATTTATCCGAATCGGCGCCGCGTCAACCTTAGCATCTCCGAAGCGCCGCGTGGTGCTTTCTGATTCGACGCCGCCATCCGACTCAGCGCTCCAGGGGCCCGCTGTATCATTTCGTCTCCTCGTCCGGCGCGATCCTGGCCGTCCGTCCGCGCGTGTATTAAATGAACGGCATCCGTTCATCGTCCCCAAGCCTCCTAGCCCGAGAACCGTCCATATTAAATCCCTAATATCTCACTCAATACTTAACGGATTTTCGTGTTCTTGTGCTCTATGGATTCGTCTTGAAGAGACGAATACATCTATACGGTGATCATGCATTGAAATTAAGGCATTTGAAATGGAGAATCTCCAGAAGCTCAGGATAAAGAGTTAGCTCATACCTTTGCTCAGAGAAGTGTGGCTTCAATCTGAGGGTTGTGTCACCTTCGATTGGGTCCAAGCAAGCTCCAGATGAAGTCCCTTAGCCTAGTGAATTGCCTAGGTATGATTTCGACCAAGCCCGATCACAAAGCTTGGAGTCTGGAACAGATGGGTGGCCTGGAGAGGGGGCTTTTGCTGGTGGACTTCTTCCCTTGGTCTGGTGAAGGTGTAGGACCAATCAATTTGAGGATTGGTCCACTGTGAAGAAGTGTCCTGGTTTTGGGTGGAATTTTGGCTGAGAAATTGGGCTCTGTCGATGGGATTTAGGGCAAATTGTCACTGGGGATCAACTGCTCTAAGTATGGAGAGTGGTCTGGAGCAATTTTGGCAGGGTTTCAGTAAGGTCTGGTTCAGCACCTCCTCATGGCCGAGAGAGGTGGGGTTTAAATAGGAGAGGCTGGAGGGCATCCCAGGGGGAGTTAGGGCTTGGGATCAGCTGCTTAGGTCAAGGGAAGAATAGCCATGGTGGCCATTGAGCATGGGGCAACTCAGCAAGGTGGAATTCCAAAGTTTGGCTCCTCCCAAGGTCTCGGCCATGGTGTTTTCCGGTGATCCAGGCGGCTGGCCGGCAGGCATGGGTCACCCTCAGGTCCAGGTGGGTCAGGGCTGGAGGTTTGTGCAGTCAATTGGCCATGGATATGTGTAAAGGGCTTGGATTAAAATGGTATGAGGAGAGGCTCATTTTGGCTTGATTTGGGTCAACCCATCCTTTTGGGCTAGGTGCACCACAAAAGGCCTGGTTTAGGCTGAAGGGAAAGTGATTTGGTTCAGCATAATCAGTAGGGTCAAGTCACCATCCAAGCACAATTAAGCATAAGCATGGTTAAGGGGAATCATGGGAGTGGTTAATCACCTTATGGGAATGTGGAAAGGACCTCCTCCTTTTGCCCAATGTGGTAAGGTCACATGTGAGCAACTCACATGGCTTGCATGTGGCTTAAGAGTGGCTTCATGGCTTGTCTTTGGCTTGGGGAAAAGCTTGAGTCAATTTCATGAAAATGGATTTCGAAATTTTGGTAATTTAGGGGTGATTTGATGGGATTTGGCATATGGCTTGATTTGGATTTATTTTATCATGGGTTTAGAACTTAGGAGATGGTTTCATCCAATGGATGATGATATAGGGTTGTCATGTGGGCTTTGGGCCTTTGAAATTTAGTGAAGGTGGGCTTTTAAAGACATTTAGGGAAGTGGGTTTTTTTTTGATTTTAGGATGAGAATTTTGCAAAGGATTGGATCCAATAAGTGTTGAATTTGGTTTAGGAATGTTTCATGAATGATTTGGAATAAATTTGAAGTGTTTGGGCTAGGTTTGGGTTGGATTTGGACCTCTTTGGTGAATGGGCAAATGTAGGTCAAATTGGGCTAACTTGGGCCAATGTTGGGCTAGGGTTAAAATTGATGTAAAATAAATGTTGGGAAATGTTTATGGGAGTGTTTCAAAGAGGTTTTGGCTTTGTTTGGGTTTTGATTTTGGGGTTTGGGCTTATTTGGGTTAGGTTTGGGTTTAGGTCAAAATTGGGCATTTTAGCTTTGGGTTGAATTTGAGTGGGGTTTGGGTCTAAATTTTGGGCAAATCATGTTAGTGTTTTATTTGTGGGGATGTTAAGGAAGGTTTAGAAAAGGTTTGGGGTTAATTGGAGTTGAATTGGGTTAGTTTGGGTTAGGTTTGGGTCATGGGCCCAAATTGGGCTTTAAGGTCCAAAATGAAATTGGGTTCAAATGTCAATCAAATTGGACTTGGATTTGGTCTAGATTGGTGTTGGGAATGTTTAATTGAGGTTTAGAATTGAATTGGACCAGAATTTGGGTCAATTGGATAGGTTTGGTTTGACATTGGGTTCATTTTGGGTTAAAATGGGTCAAATTGGGGGTTTTGACAAAAATGGGGTAAATTGACAAAATTGGCCCATGGTGTAGTTGAACAAAATGGAATTGGGAATATTTGGGATTTTCTGAAATTTTATGGGAATTTTCTGAATTTTTGGATTTTTGGGTCAAGAGGGGTATTTTGGGTATTTGGAGGGTATTGGGAGGTATTTTTTGGAATTTTTGGTATTTTTGGCTATGGATGATCAACTTGATTGGTGAGGAAATGTTCAAGGATAATTTTGGGGAATTTTGAGTGATTTGGAAATTTTGAAAAATTTGGGTAATTTCCAGGGCTTTGGGTAGGCTAGGCGGGTGTAGGGTCCCAGGGGTCAAAAATTGAAAATTTAAAAAATTGAAGATTAGATGAATGTAAGTGGAATAAAATTATTTTGGTTGAGCCATGAAGCCATATCAAGCCCACATGAGCCATGAAGGGACTCATTTGAGGCATTCACTATGTTGTTCCTAACCCTCTTAGCGAGGGCTTAGGGGTTAAGGACCATCCATGTGAATCACCTTTGTGAGTCGGAAGTCGAGTTAGGTATGGGTGTGTTTTTAGGAGGTGTGTGAAAGTGTAGTGCATAAGTGTAGTGTGTGTGTAAGTCGGCCCTTCACCGGACCGAGGCCACCGGAAGCGGTCCTAAGGCCAAAGAGTCCTATAGGAACTCATCCTTTAAACTTCCACATTTGATTTCGACCCTCTAGGTGATTAGGGGTCTATAGTCGAGTTTGTGGAGTTTGCGGGGAGTTAAGAAGTGGTTTGAATTTCTAAGTGGTGGGTCCCAATTCTAATCCTCTAAGATAGTCAAAGGAAAAGCCTAAGGCTAGATCCTAAGTACTAAAAAGAAGAAGAGAAGACCTCATCAAAAATGAGGTCAACAAATCCTTCTTCGGCTGTTTGTCTCCATTAACAAATGTAATCTCTTTCCCTCCATCTGCAATGTGAATGATCTCTGGGGGTGTTTCCTTCTGTGGTTGCAGCCATCTCTTCCATCCTCTTTGTCATCTGAGAGATCGTGTCATCCTTTTCCTGAAGCTGTGCTCTCATTGCTCCCGAGTCATCTCTCTCTGAAGCTGACGGAGCTCCCTGCAAAGATGATGATGCTCGTGTCTCAACCATGTTAATCTCAACAAACTTTTCAACCATGGACTCTGATGAATCGACTTCATCTCTTAATTTTTCTCCTCTTTCCCTTGCCAACCAACGGATGTCTGTCCTTAACTTCCCTATGGCATCCTCAAGTGGTATCTTTTGAACTGTCTCGTGGTTATCTAGCGACGACTGTCGAACTTTCTCTTCAGGAGTTTCCCTTGGAGCTGCAGTACTTTCTTCAGACCCGGGCTCTTTAATGAGACTTTTCTTCCCAGAATATTGTGTGGGTATCGGTTCAACAATAATAGGTCGCCACACCATCCTTCTTGTAGTTGGAGGCCTAGGACCAGATGGTCTGTTGGCTGTACGTAGGTAGGTGGTGTCCTCCCTAATATGATGACCCGATACAACAACAGGCGGACTCTTCTCATTAGCTCACACCTTCTTCCTTGGCCTTTCTGTGGCAGTGATAGGCTCTACTCATGGTCCGAGGTGGGATTTAATTGGCACTCGTCCCATTCTTCTCAAATTTTTGATACGGGACATTCCTCTTTTCTAGCCAGTTTCTCCACTACCGCCCGCAATCGGGTAAGCGGCATAGTCTTGATTTTCTTCCTTTTGCTATCACTGTAATATGCAGGTCGGGGTAACGCAGCGTCAATTTTCCGGGCATCTTCTTCATCAGATGCATCAGAGAAAGGGTGGAATCTACTTCCTTCCAACAGCGGTGAGTACTTGGGTAGTTCTTATTCTTTCTCTGGAATCTCTTCAAGGAAGGTGGCTTCAGCAGCCCTAGCCTTTCTGGTCTTAGCAATCTTTCAGTTATTATTCCTTTTTTGTGTCCGGGTTAAGGGTCTAAACATCGAACTGGACCATATCTCGAAAACAGACGGTATTGCAGCAAAGTCTGAACCCTCCATGGTAGCAGGCTCATCACATACTTGGACTTCCTTCCCCTTCAGTTTGGCGGGAGCCGGGGTAGGTGCAGTGATGACTAGACCAGGTGGGGGTAGAGATGGCGATCCTGGGGTAGCGAGCTAACCTCCTGCGAACAACGGTGTTCCTTTCAACTAGGAACCTCTGTAGGGGAGGGAATTCTTGAGTTGATTTCAGGCTGAACTCAATCACGAGTTCCTCAGTTTCAGGTACTTTGTTCATCAGTGCAAACAGAGTAACATCAATAAACTTAATGTCCGTATTGTCGAACCCTTGTCTGAAGCGAATGATTCCATTATCAGGCAGTTCATCCTTGTATACAACCAAGTCTAATCCATTGGTGAAGGATAAAATCAATTTCGGGGTAGACATTTTCTGCAGGGTAAGTTCCGATTGTCAGTGTCGGATTATGCTCCCTTTCATCAGGAGGAAAAGAAAGGAATTAAAAGAGTTCGAACACGTTTCCATTTATCTTTTCGTTATATCCATGCATTTGTAGTTTTAAAAGAGTTTGTTTATTGAGAGGTTATTGATTAGAAGGCTTGTTAAGAACGAAAAAATTAAAGGAGGAAGATTAGAATTAGAAAGAGTAAGGAATCCAATCCAGAATTGGAAAGGGAGAGAAAGTCTCATAAGACTCCTCAACTCGAAGGACCGCTCCTAAGCTAACACCGATTGGGGGTCCACCCCACCTCTTTGGAGAGGTAATAAAAAGAAGGATTCTAGAACATCTCTGTTTAGGGGTGTCTAAACAGTGGTTCTGAAATCCAGGAGTTGGCTATACCCTTTCAAGGTAGAAATGAATGTTGTATGCCAACAAAAAGAATGGTACTTTGATCCACAAGGGGTATGGACTCACTAACGATTTATGAAAGCAAAACCATCTGATCAAAATGGAGAGAGAATCTAATCCCCATCGGAGTCGCCAGAAGTTGTACTGCTTATTTTTTTAGGTTATGTGTTGTATTTTGAAAAGGGGTCGTCTAACAGAAATTGTCAGCGAATTTTAAATTTAATTTAAATTTACATATACAGTTTTAGAAAGAAGCATTTGATTTTGAAAATAACTTTAAGTTTGAAAATTTTAAGATATGAAATCAAACCGATCTCACATCCCAAATAGTTTATATAAACGAGCACCACAGCACAAACCGTGTATCTACCTTGAAGAATAGACACACTGCTTGATGATGGGGCTCGTTTAAATAAACTAGAAGATTTGTGACATCCATTTGGTCTGCGAACCAATTTTATAAGCCGACAAGTTCCCCTGCTTAATATGAAGGAATTAAGCAGGTTTTATATTACCTGGGTTCTTAAAGTTCCCTATAAGGGCAAGCCCCTATAGTTAATTACATCTTAAATGATGGGAATCACTTAAGAAAACTCTCGATAATGATCATCTTAAATGACGGAATCAGTTAAGAAAACTCTCGATAATGATCAGTGGTTTTGCTCTCAAGAATTTTAAAGTTTAAGGTTTTTAAAGGATTGAATTTTGGAATTTTAAAAGGGATTAGCTAAAATTTGGAACAATTTATCTTAGGAGTCCAATGGAAGAGAGGTAGGAGAAGCTGAGGATCCAAGAAGAATCTTGGCAACTTCCCAAACTATCCTATTATTTGGCTTCAATTAAGAGTATTTATTTAATGTTGTAATCCTACCAATTTTAGTTAATTAGGACTTATATTTATATGACATAATCATACAAATAGCCTCGTAGATATGAAGGTTTATGTCGTACCAAATGACTACCTCGGAGTCCTAAGACCGGTTAGGGCTTAATTTACTTAACATGATTATACAAATGCCTAACAAAGAGTTGAGGATTTATGTTGCACTAAGAAAATTACCTCAAAATCCTATGACTTTGTTATTTAAAACTAGGAAAGGTTTTGCTGATGTTGACCCGAGTTTTGCTGACGAAGATGACCGTGCTGCCCACTGTGCTCCAAGCTCCTTGTTGTTGCAGAGGTTTAGTTTTATAAAGTGACAATTAAGAGATGGGATAAGTGTTTTGGTTTAGGAGTCTTAAGGTTGTCATGTATTTATGTTTTAATTAAAACAAATCTTAAAGTTGATTAAACAGAACAGATTAAGATCTCACGGTTCCGTCATCCCGACACCGTTATTTTCATCGGATTCACTTAGTCCAGATGAATTTGCTAAACTCAACTGAATGAGTTCCACACTTTCATTTAGACCGTGGAAAATCTCGTTAGCAACACGTGGGTTACATCATCCGAGAGATTCCCGATCATCCAACGAGACGTTTAATTTAGTTGTAGTTGTAGTTTTATTGTTTTGTTTGTGATTAAATTTTGAGTTGTTTTATATTTTGAAATGTTGTAGCGGTGAATTTTATCTTGTTGTGACTTTTAATTTATTTTTGGTTTCAGTTTTGTGGCTATCTTGAAGGTTTCAATTGTGATGCAGGGTGACAATTTTGTTTAACATGCAAGAAAATTAAAGCGCAGTACATTTAAGTAAATTGCAATAACATAAAAGCGTACCTGGTAGGGTCTTCACATCATTCCAAGCTGCACTTAAAACACATGTAAGAGCATTTATATATTTGCAAGAAAACACCTAGGTAAAGCTAAGGGAAGGTTCTGTTTGTCTACCAAAATCCTAATCTTATCGCTAGTCAATTTCTATGACGTCTACGTTCTTGTGTTTTGTTAAGGATGATTTTCTTCACCAAAGAGCAATTAAGTTCAATTGTTGTTCTGAAACATCCCATCATACTAAGGAAGTGTTTAGGACGGGTCCTAAACATCTTTTCAATAATTCTGGGATTATCTCGAGTCCAAATGGATTTTATTGTATTAGTGAATTAATCATTTCAAAGTTTAGTTGAGTTTTTGTCTCTTGCTCAGTGAACTAGGATGTTTGATTATCCTACAAGGGAAGTGACATTTCATTTGATATTTCATTTAGGAGTTATAATAATAAAAGTCATTAAGGGGCAAATTGGGTTGTTAAGGAACTTAACCACCCTTAATTAAAATTGAATTGCTGAGTTAAGATAATTTAATTTTAAAATTCAACTTCGTTTCTTCTAAGTGTCTTAGGTTACTTAGATTGAAAGAGATATTTGAGTTGTTTAATTTCATTAAGTTTTGATGATTTTAATTTTTGAATCAATCACATTAATTTAAGTTAATTTTAATTATTAATTTAATTTTTACATTTCAATTAGAGGTTATTTTGAGATTATTTAATATTTTGAATTTGTTTTAGATTTGTTATTAGAATGATTCTATGTTAGTTTCAAATATTTTAAGTTTCTTTTAATTCGATTATTAAATGATTTAATGTTTTAAATTTTAATTAATTACTAAATTATTTTAAAGTTTTAAATTTTAATTGATTATTTAAATTATTTAATGTTTTAAATTTTAATTTAATAATTTCAATTATAATTATTAAGAATTGAATGTTATTGTATTATTTCAATCAGGGATTTTAGGTCAAAGAATTAGTATCTTCTTAAGTTATATCCATAATTTTAATAATCCAAAATTTTAATTAATCTTCCAAAATTTAAATAATTTAATTAATTAAGGTTCCATCTTGGTATTTTTAGGGTGATTAATGGGTTTCTACCCTTTTATTCCCTAAGTTTCAATCATCCAAGGGAAGATTAAAATCAAATATTTTACCCTCCCCCTTTATTAGGCCTAAAATATTAATTAAGGTTAAAATTCTTAATTACCTTTTTGCCTTCTTAAGCCTATTCACTACATAACTCACTAAATTGAGCTCAAATGAATTTAAAATTTTTGTGTCACTTCACTCTCATGTCAATTAAGACATTAGAGGAGAAAATGTGATTTTTCCATTTTTAATTTAATTTATATAACTATTTTTGTGGAAAATATGGATTTTCAATGAAAATTCAACAACATGCCAAGGTAGGTTTTCTGTCCTCAGGAAAATTATGGGATGTTCCTACCTACCAGAGGACCACTTGGAGCAATTTTGGTGATTTTTTGAATTATATTTTATTTATTATAATTATTTCAAGTTTTAAGGTATTAATTAATTTAAAATAAAATTAAAGTTGAAAAATGTATTTTATATTTTTACTAAATCTCTACGACCTCAAGGAGTCCAAAAAAACAAATTTCATATTTTTCTGATTTTTCTTTAATTTATTAGAATTATTTTAGTGAGAAAGTTTGAAAATTCATTTTTTAATATTAAAAATTACATTAAGCCTTTAAAATTCAATATTTTAACCTAGAGACTTGAGAATAATATTTGGTTTATTCCAAAATGATTAGGGAACAAAATATGACATTTTTGTGACTTTTAATATTTTTGTGATTTTTATTATTTTTTAATTATTAAAATATTAAAAATAGGTAAAAAATGAAATTTTTTAGAAAAATCCAATTTTCATTTTCTTAGACTCCTCTGGTATCAGAGATGTCCCAAAACTAGTTTAGTGAATTTTTGAAATGTATTTTGGGTTTTAATGAATTTTTAAAATTTGAAAATAACCATGTGATTTAATTAATCCATTTAATGGGTTAAACCATTTTTCAATTAATTCCAAATTTTTATGTGGGACTCCTCTGACCCTAAAGATCAGTGGAGAATTGTTTTCAAGTGGTTTTGATGTGTGGTTAATCCTAATTAATTAAAATTCAATTTTGGGTGTTTGGGCCAATTAGAAGTATTTTAAGGGAATTAAGCCAAACCATAATTTTCCTATGGTCCTCTAGTTCTAAGATACTTTCCCTAATTTTCCTAGAATTTTCTAAGCAACATGCTAATTACTGAAATTAAAATGGAAAAACAGACATATAAATTTAGAAAATCAATAACTTGCCATAGAGATGACCTCTGGCCTTGGAAAATTCAAGGAATGTTCCCAAGAACAGAGGCTACAAAAGCCTTATGGTCTCATGCCATGGTGAATTGTATGCATGAGTGGAGAATTAAAATACTTAAAACAGTATTAAATTAATTAAAAATAAAATACTCAACAAAATAGATCAATTCTTTTTCCACATTATTCTCCTCTGTTCACTGAGCAAGAGGGTATTTTTCTTTTATTTTTATGATTTTTCTATGCAAAGATATGTATTTTCAAATTTTCTGGTATTTAAATAAATAAAAAAATCCGGATTTTCCTACTTATCCACGCGGCGCCAACTCAACCTACGGCGGGTCGAAGCTCCACACGTCGTTCCCTGATTCGACGCTGCCATCTGACTCGGCAGCCACGCGGCTGGCGGTTCATGTCTCGTTGCTCCATCCGGTGCAATCCTGGTCGTCCATCCGATACACGCGCGATCCGACGGCTGCTGGTCATCGTCCCAACTGGTTCAACCCGAGAGCCGTCCATCTTCTAAGCCTAATATCTCGCTCATTTCTCAACCGATTTTCACGTTCTTGTGCTCGATGAATTCGTCTGAACAAGACTAACACATCCATATGGTTAACATGCTATGAAATTGAGCCAAACAAAATGGAGAATTCACAGAAGCTCAGGAGGAAGAAGAGATCCATACCTTTGCTCTGAGAAGTGAAGCTTCAATCAGAGAGTTGTGGCACCTTCGATTGAACCCAAGGAAGCTCTAGATGAAGTCTCTGGCTCTAGGGAATTGCCTAGGTATGACTTCGACCAGGGCTGATTTCAGACTTTGATGGCTTGAGAGATTGGATGGTCTGGAGAGGGGGCTTTCACTGGGGAACTCCTTCTCTACCTCTGGTGAAGGTGTGAGTGGAGTTAATTTGACTTCTGTGGAGACTTGAGGATTGTGTTGTTCTGGCCTGAGAATTGAGATCCAAAATTGAGCTCAATTAGTGGAAATTAGGGCAGAAGGAAAGTAGGGCTCTTCTTCTCTAGGCTGTGAGAAGGTCTGGGAGCAATTTGGGGGAGTTTGGTGGAAGATATTTCAACACCTTTGGCGAGGCCGAAAGGTGGGCATTTTATAGCCATGGCCACAGAGGGGAGCTCAGGGCCAGGCAATGAGTGCTTTAGGCCGCTTAGGGTGAGGGCTGAGCAGGCAGGGTGGCTGGTGAAAGGATTGCCCACTGCCAAGGCCAAATTTTGGGTTTCAAGGACACATGGGCTGCTCGGGCGTGATTGTTTCGGCTGCTGGGGTGGCTGGCAAGGACGGTCAGGTGGCTGAACAGGCTGAGGAGGAGTGGAGGAGGAGTTTAGCTCAATTAATTGAGGCAGGGAGGTTGCTTACGGAGAGTTTAAAGATGGGACATGGCCTTAGCCATGTGGCTCAGCCCATTGGTCCAAAGTGGTGGACCATTGGTCCATGGCTCATGGGCATGGGTTAGGTCAGGTTAAACCCACCCTAGGAGGCCTAGGGTCAGCAGCCAAGAAGTTGGTTTGGTCAAATTTGGATTGGTTTGGTTCAATTTGGTTCATGTGTACACATGGGTTCACTTGGGTTTGAGTTGGGCTAACTTGAGTTTGGGTTAGAATTGGCTCAAATTGATTGATTAACTTTGTGTAGATGATTGTAAGAAAGATTTTTCATGAAGACATGAAGTGGATTTGAGTTCATTTGGGGTTTCAATTTGGAGGATTTTGGGGTCTTGGTCAATTTTGGTCACCATGGGTTAGGTTGGGTTTAGGTTTGGCTAGAGTTTGGTTCAAGGCCAATTGATGGTCCAAAATGTTACAAATGGTTGTTAGGAAATGTTTAGGATAGAAATTGGGTGGAAATTTTTGGTTTAGGGGATTCAATTTGGAGGTTTTGGGGTAGGTGACAACTTTAGGGCAAGTTTGGAGGTTTTGGTTTCAATTGATGTTGTGTTTGGTGTAGGGATGTATTACGGAGAGTTTAGAGTTGATTTGGGGGGAAATTGAGTTGGATTGGGTTGAATTTGGGTAGGTTTGGGTCATAGGTTAAAATTGGGGTTTTGGTTTCAAGTTGAAATTGGATTCAAGTGGGAGTCAAATTGGGCTTGGTTTTAGTTTAAATTGGTATTGGAGATGTTGAATTGAAGTTTAGAATTGAGTTTAAGCAAAATTGAGGTCAATTGAGTTGACTTGGTTTGACATTGGGTCCACATGGGTTAAAGATGGGTCAAATTGGGGATTTTCATAAAAGTGGGTTAAATTAGCAAAACTAGCTTATGGTGTAGTTAAACAAAATGCAATTGGAAATATTTGGGATTTTATGGAATTTTCTGGGAATTTTTTGAATTTTTGGAATTTTGGACCAAAAGGGGTATTTATGGTATTTGGAGGTTATTTTGAGGGTATTGGAATATTTTGGTGGATTTAAAAGGTAAGGATTGTTTTGAAATGATTCTTAGGATTTTTAGGAATTTTTGGTAATTTTTTGGAATTTTTGGATGATTTTGGTGGTTGTGGGGGTCATCTAGGTAGTTTTGGGTAAGCTTAGGGGACCCAATGTCAAAACCAGAAATTTTGGCAACATGAATGGAGTTTCAAATAAAGAAGAATGACATTATTTTATTGGGGTCAAGATTGAGTAAAAAGTGATTTGGAATGGAATTAAGGTTTGGAAGCATGAGTCATGGACTTAGCTAAGTCCAACCACTTTGGGACCAAGTCTAGCCAAATGGTAGCCACTTTATGATCCTTCACATATTGACCTTAGCTATCTTAATCAAAGATTAGTGGCTTGCGTTCAACCATGTGAGTTTCATAAGGGTAGAAAGGCAAGGGTTTAAGGTTTAGGTTAAGTGGCTTATGGGGTGTGTGTGTGCAAGAGAAGCTCAATTCACCCAAGGTCACCCAAGGTCACCCAGGGTAGCCCTAAGGCTTGGACATCCTATAGGAATTCACTATTGGTTTCCTATATGGTGGTTTTAACCTTCCAAGGTGATTTAGAGGTTTACAACCATCCAAGTGGGGTCCCAAGAGGAGTCAAGAGGTGGCTGAATTGTTAAAGGGTGGGTCCCAATTCTTGTCCTCTAGGATAGTCAAGGAGAAGTTCTATGGCTAGATCCTAAGCACTAAGAGGAACGAGAAGACCTTTCCAAAAATGAGGTCAATACTACACAACCTGTTCAACCATTACGAGGAAAAGTAAAAGAGATCTACTCAGAAAATATGAAGAACACACCTCAAAGCATCATTTGAAAAAAGAAAATCCATAAAACAATTGAGTTTATAGAAATAAAATAATAGAAATACACAACTCTTTGCTTGTTTTCTCCTTTACAAAGCCCTAAGAATGCTCCTTCAAGAATCTCTTGATCCCTTGTTGCTTTCTTGAATACTCTCCTCACAATACAACTCAAATTCCTCACCAAATAATCAATCAAAACCTATCATATTCTTTCTTATAACAAACCTTGCCTTCCGCTCTTATTTCTTTGCTCTCATCCCTCTATAAGAGCTCTTTTATCCTGCTGAATAAATCTCCAAATTGTGTATTTGTACTGCTGAAAACTACCCAGATAGTTTCTATCCCCTAGGCGCCACGTGCATGTCTTTCGGTCTGCTTGTTCTGCTATGCGCACTTAAGTGCCCAAAATTCTGACGCCAAGGCACTGGTGAAGTGGTTACTAAGCACCCAATGACAGACACTTAAGCATCAATCTCTTAGGTTCTCAGGGTTGGGACTAGCGCCTAGGCGCTAGTCACTTGTAGCATCCTTATCTCCAAGTCACCTCCACTTTGCTCTGTCTTCTCCACTTTGCTCCACTTATAATACTGATACACCTAAAATATATAGTATTTTTATACACATTTTTATACCTATTTTTGATGATATTGCACTTTAATGGAAGGTATTTTGTGTATTTTTCTTGCATGTATGATTAAATAGATGAATATGATGAAAGGAGTGAAAAAGTATCAAAATTGGAGCAAAAATGATGAGAATTAAAGAAGTGATATGTAGCTGCCAAACTTGGAACCCGTGCTTAAGCGCCAAGGCTCTGCGACTATGCGTCTAGAGTTGGAGCTTACACACTAGATGATCCGCGGCTAAGTGCCAGAACCTTGTGCTTATGCGCGACAGTTACAAAAGATGAGTTAGTTAGTTTTTGGCCCAATTTTGAAGAGGTTTTTGAGGCATATCTTGGTAAGAACATGGGTAAATTCCTATTGGCACCAAATCTCATTTAAAATACTCTTGAATGGATGCATCTTTTTGAAGATACGTTGAATCTGGGCACAATTTGAAGAGATACAGACGCACATGTTGAAAAAGTATTTAAAAGAAGACTTGAAGATCAGTTAGTGTGTGTGGTTAGAGGTGTTACAGAGTCTAGTGAGAGAGAGTAAATTAGAGTGTTTTAGTGTGGTTGTTATAGAGTGTGTAATTAGTGGAAGAGCGTTATTTCATTAACTACTACTCCACTTCACCATTTCTACTTAAAAATCAATTTGTATTAGAATTAGATTAAAGATTTGGAGTCCTCGGAGTTGGGCACCAACCTCTAAGGAGCATTGTAAAGAAAATCAAAATTTCAAAGGAACTTCAATAGTGTTGTGGAGAGGATTTACAAATAAATCTTTATCTTAGTTATTACATTTAGCTTTTAATTAAGACTTCTTGTGTTTTCACTATGATTTCTTCTTTTAAACCAATATGTGATTGTATTTTCTCCATGAAATCTGAGTAGTTTTCTTATCTTTTTTCTTAATATAAAGAAGTAATAAAGTTATGGAAGAAAGTTGTGTGAAGTATAAGATTTCAATGCTGGAAGAAGTTGTGATGATTCAAAACCTTACACTTCATTTACTTCTTGATTTGGCCAATTAAGATGTTAAAATATGTTGTGAGAACATGTAAGAGTCGGTATGATATTGTCTCAATCAACAATTGAAAAGAATCACATGAGATTATATGGATGAGAATGTAATTCATATGGTTGAGTGCAAATAAATAAGGAAATATATTTTAATGGGTATATGATTAGATGACTTTAAAGTGATAGGCTAAAGCCCCTAATTCGATTTATTGTTTTATGTTTTGATATGAGAAGTTAGCCCCCAGGTGGAGGGAATTTAGGAAACTCTAGAGTGAGAGCTAAAATCTTTCCTGCCTAACTCGTCATCAAGATTTATAAAACAATAGATTAACCTATGTTGTTTATGACATCTCTAGTAAGGGTAAAGAATAAAATTACTCCTATTTGGCACAACACATTTTTAGATACTTCCAAAACAATAACTTCCATGACATGTTACTCATTCATAAAAAGGAAAAAAGATATTTTATTTACATTTGCTTACATCTTATAAAAGTTAGTTAAAGTTATTGTTGCTTTTATTTTAAATTATAAAAATTATTAAAAAGAATCAAATTTTCTTTCTTAGAATATCATCTTTAGTTTGAGTAAGATCTTTCTTAAAAAGTAAAGTAAATTTTCTGTTTCATTGTTTAACATTTTTCCTGTGGGTTCGATATCTCGGGGCTTAATCAGAAAGTCTTATATTACTTGATAATTATATGTATACTTGTGTAGAATCTCATATTATAATATCATTAAAGAGAAGCATCAATTCATATATAAAACGTAAGCATAAATATATCGAGATCAAGTTTTTTGAGTCGTTGCAGGGGAAAGAAAGAAACTAAATTTTAAGAATTAATTTTTACATTTTAAAGTCTTATTTAAACTTAATAGATTTATTTCAAGAAATTATTATTTCTGTTGTGTGATTTTTGTTTTATTGTGCTTTATAATAGTGTATGCGTAGTTCAAGTTCTAAAGTGTCTGATTATGAATTAGAAAAAACTATAAGAAAAATTAGAAAAATAAAAAATAAAAAAAAGATAAAAATATTCAAGAAATGGCAAATCAACATAATCAAAATCCTGAAATCTATCAAGAATTTAGACTTTTAAGAGACTATGTTAACCCTACAGTACATGAATTTCATGGTAGTATTCAAAATCCTGTTGTAGCTGTTAATTTATTTGAGCTTAAACCTGTTATTATCGAAATGGTATATAATAATCAGTTTGGGGGTGCACCAACTGACGATCCAAATTTACATCTTGCCAATTTTTTAAAATTATGTGCTACATTTAAATATAATGGTGTTTCAGATGATGCTATTATACTTAGAATTATTCCTTTCTCATAAGGAATACAGCTAAGATGTGGTTAAATTTGTTACCACCTTGATGTATCAGAACGTGCGGTGATTTAGCACAAAAATTTCTTGTTAAATATTTTCCACCATCAAAGACTACAAAGCTTAGAAATGATATTACATATTTTTGTCTATTTGAAGGGAAATCTATTTATGAAGCATGGGAACATTTTAAACATCTCCTAAAAAAGTGTCAACATCATTCGATACCAGATTGCTTAATAATTAAAACTTTTTATAATTGATTAGTTGGATCTCTTAGATCTATTATCGATGCTGCTGTTAGTGGTTCATTGATGTCTAAAAAGTTTAATGACGCTTAAGCTTTAATTGAAGAAATGAATACAAATAATTTTCAATGGCCTTTTGAAAGGGTAAATCCTAAATAGGTAGCCAATATTCATGAATCTGATGCTTTTGAAATGTTAGCAAATTAAGTTGCTATAATTTCAAGGAAGATAGAACAATTTGGAATGAATTTTTCTCAACAATTTTCATTTATTGAAGAAAATTCATTAAACTAAATGGTAGATTCTCAAACATCATTAGAAACTTTGAATGCCATAAACAAGCCTAATAACCCATATTCCAATTATTATAACCCAGGTTGGAAGAAACATTCAAAATTTAACTGAAATAACAATAATCAAGGTGGTAATAATCAATAATGAGGGAACAATCAAGTAAACTCACTGGGGGAATTGGAACAACCAAGGAAATAGTAATTATAGACATAATTATCCTCCAGGTTTTAACGGTGCATCACAATTTAAGGAGAAGAAGTTGTCTATAGAAGAAGTGGTGTTACAATGAGAAATCAATTACAAAGTCAAGAAGCTACAATTAGAAATATTGAAAATAAATTGGAGCCAATTCATTAAGTAATAGATCCTAAGGAACACTTCGTAGGAATACAAAGATAAATCCGAGCGACAAAAATAAAAAGCAAGTAAAAGCTGTTCAATTAAGAAGTGGAAGAGAGTTAGAAGGTAGTGTTCAAAAAGAGATTGAAGTAGAGAAAGAAGAGATTGAAGAACTAAAAGAGGACGCTCAGAAAGGTTTGGAAAGACATATTTCTCCACCAAAGATTTATTTAGAAAATCCACTACCACCATTTCCTCAAAAGTCTTCGACAACAAAAATTGGATAAGCAATTTTCAAAGTTCTTTGAAATTTTTAAGAAACTTGCCATAAATATTTCATTTGCTGAAGCCTTAGAACAAATGGCGAGCTATGTAAAGTTTATGAAGGATATTTTAAACAGAAAAAGGAAGTTTGAAGATAACGAGACTGTTGTACTTAGTGAAGAATGCAGTACAATAATTCATAAGAAGCTTCCTGAAAAGCTTATAGGTCATGGTAGCTTCGCAATTCCATGTGCAATCGAAGACAAATTTTATAAGAAAGCTTTATGTGATTTAGGTGCAAGCATTAACCTTATGACATTATCTATATTTAAAAGACTGGGATTAGCAGAAATAACCCCGACTGCTGTAACTCTATAGTTCGCAGATCATTCGATAACTTATCCTAAAGGAGTTATAGAAGATGTTTTAGTAAAAGTGGATCAATTTATCTTTCATGTTGATTTCATTGTGTTAGATATGGATGAAGATAAAGAGATATCTATTATTTTAGGAGGACCTTTCCTAGCAACAGGAAGAGCAATGATAGATGTGCAGAAAGGGGAATAAACATGTTTGTTAATGATCAACTGTTACATTTAATATTTCAAAATCAATGAAATATCCTGCAAAAGGTAAAGATGATGAATGTTTCAGGGTGGATGTAATGAGATTGTTGACTTCACTTTTGTGAGAGTCACTCATCAGACACATTAAAAGGGAAGTCTATCTACATTGACCTCCTAAGGCTTGACAAAAGACAATAAATTCTAAGACCTAGGATGAAACCTTGACAGAGCCTTTTGACTTAAATTTAAATGACAAATTAAAATTAATCAAATTAGTAATATTAAATTATGAAATGATTAATTTTATTAACTAAATAAACAAATTTGATCAAAATAGTTAATCCCTAACTTAAAAGGTCAAATTTTGGAAAAGATAGTCAATTTTTGACATAATGACCTCCATATTGATTCATAATTGACTCAATCACTCATCAAGACATCTTAAACATTAAACTGATTAAATATGCCACATTTGATCAGTTAACAATACCATATTAATCTGAAATTACCAACCCTAGTCAAATCTAGGTCTGGTGATAAAAATCAATGACCTTGTGATTAGATTAACCATGGCAAGGTTAAATAAATCATCTAAGGTCAACATTAGGCCTAAACTGATCAGTTAAAATCATCATAGGTCAATAATGACAAATCTTTAACATAAACAAGACAAAAATGGTCAACATGTGACCTAAACACCACTACATTGACCTCATCGGACGCCTCATGACTTAAATGATAAATTGGGTCAAATTGATTAATTTTTTACCTAAAGAATATTGTGTTGATTCTATTAACCAATTTTGATTAAAACTTTTCAAAATTAGCCAAAACTGACATAAAGACAGTCATATTAACCTTATTGGTCAATTCATGACCTAAAAAGGGTAAAAATGATCAAAATGGATAACTTATGTTTTCTTAACCACAAAATTAACTCCAAAGATAAATATTGACATGATCAACTTAACATTGATCAAAACAAACAAAATTTAATTCAAAAGTCACCACATTGACCTTTGGATTGACCAAAACCCTAAATTTGGTCAACATGACCAATTTAGACCCTAAAATGACAAACTCATAAATTTTGTAACCAAATCAATCATGACAAGATTAAAAAGGTTACATTGGACATTCTTGGACTAAAACTGATCAGCCTGGGTTAACTTGGGTCAGCCTGGGTTAACTTGGGTCAACCTGGGTCAATATGGGTCAACCCTAGTCAACATTCATCAAATTTGGTCAAAATACTCAATTTTGAACTAAAAATAATATGAATTAATCAAATAATTATTTCAAAATTATTTTGATTAATTAAATGGCTAATAATATAATTCCCAATATTTTAATTAATTAAATAATTAATTAAAAAATAGAAATTTAATTAAAAAGCCATGAAATGACAAAATGCACAACTTGAATTAAAAATATTATAAATCAATTAAATAATTAATTAAAATTATTTTTAATTAATTTATTTATTAACCAATAATATAATTTCCAATATTTTTAATTAATGACATAATTAATTAAAAATGAAATTATATTTAAAAAGACATAAAATTGGATTTTTTACCCATGACACCATATATGACATATTAAATGAGTTTAAAAATTTTAAACCCATTAATGACATCATTAATGACCTCATATAGGTTAGACACAACCCATGTTACCCATCAAGAACAAATTAACCCATTAAAGGTTTATAATATAATATTTTAATCATGGTTAACCATGGGTTAAAATTCATCATGAGAGATTTTTTTTGAGGTGACACTCCCTCCTTAAAATCAAAGCATGAATCACCCTTTCTTAAGGATGAAGTCATTGGTTATGGTTAGGATGATTTTGCTCACCACCCTGAGCATCCAATGAGAAAGAGAATTGGCATGGATCAAGCTTTAATCTTGGCTAAATGGAATAATGAAAGGGTTATGCATTAAATGAGTCATATGACTTATTTGTCATGCTCCAATTTAATCCATTAAAATAATAATGAAACATGGAGGGAAGGTTATATTGAGCTTTATGACCAATTTTATCCATCCAAAAATGAATAAATGAGTGAGGTTAAAAATTCAAACCCAACTTTAACCACAAGTGAACCTTACATGGATTAACATTAAAAAATTCCAAATATCCTCATCCCATAGCCAAATTCTATCCTCTTAGCATTTATGGAAAAGTTACAACCTCCAAAAATAAACCTAGCTCAGCCCAAGCTTATCCCATGGCAATTCATGACTATAAAAAAGGGTAAACCCAAGCACTTTAAAAAAAAATAAAATTTATCAAGACCTATAGGTTTCCCAAATCACCTGACTATCTACATCAATATTGTTCCTAAGGATCCTACCTCCAAAGCTATATCAAAATTTAGCCACCTTAACTCATCTAAACTAGCCAATTTAGCCCTACACCAAACCAAGCTGATTCACACCACCCATGGTTGGAGCTTGAAATTGATTCAACTTAAACCCAAATTGAGTTGAAATCAATCCTAAGGAGGCTAAGGTGAAGCATATCAAGTATTCAAATTGACTCCAAACAAATTGAGGCCAAGGTATGGGAGAGTTATTAGAATTATCATGCATGGCGTATATCCCGTATTTCGTAAAACTAACCCTCCCAAAACCCATCCATCACCATATGGATGGGTGCGTCTTTTTGAGACGATCATTTTAAAAACATTTCGCTCCATTCCATTGAGAATCGAGCAAGATATTGATCCTAGAAGATCAACGACGCATGAGAGGAGAGAAAGGAAGAAGATAAACAACAGCTGTCTGATCCCGTGTTTTAAAATTAAATGGGTGCGATGTAGAGCTGCCTGATCCGCTATTCGGACCACTGCAATGGATCATGCATGTTTGATCCGTACGTTGATGAGGTGTCGAGCTGTAGTTATTAAATTCCAGATTATCCTTAAAAACTTCAAAATTGCATAACTTTGTATAGAAAAATCATAAAAATAAAATAAAAACACCCTTGGAAAGAGGAGAAAGAGGAAAATAATGTGGAATTAAAATTTTTTAATTTTTGATTATATTTTATTTTTAATTAATTAGTTACTCTCTGGAGTAATTTAATTATTAAAAATTAATTATAATTCCAAAAATTATGAAATTCTCACAAAATTATCTTTTTTTCATGACAACACATCCCCTAATTTTCCTAAGGACAGAAAAATTTTTTATAATATTATTCTTTAATTTCTAAGTGACTTTGTAATTATTTATAAAAATAATTATAATAATTAGAAATTAAAGAGAATAAAAATTAAAAATTGGCTAAGTAATTTAGGGTGACAGATAAAAACCCTAAAATAATAAGTTTTAGTCTTTTTGAAAATTTAAAATGATATTTTAAAATTTGCGTTAAAGCTTATCATAAAATAATGATTTTAAAACCCAAAAAATCACTACTTCACCCAACTTAGCCCATTCCACAATGGGCTAAGTCAAAATTGAGTCTAACTCCAAATAGACTCAAAGCAAGACCTAATTAAGTCTAATGACATCAAAATAGACTAAAATTTTTTTAATTAAGCTTAAAAGACATTATTAAGCTTAATTAACCCTCATTAAAACTTAAAGGTATTAGGTTTAGTACAAAATCAAATCTTAATTACGCTTTAAAGACATCATTAAGTTTAATTAATCCTCATTAAAAAGACATTAAAACCTTAATTACATGAACGAATAACCGTAAATCAATTAGGCTTAACCCTAATTAAGCCTAATTAATCAATTAAACCTTACCCAAATTAGGTTTAATTAACCTTAAATCAATTAGGCTTAACCCTAATTAAGCCTAATTAATCAAATAAACCTTACCTAAATTAGGTTTAATTAACCTTAAACCAATTAAGCCTAATTAAGCCTAATTATTCAATTAAACCTTACCCATATTAGGTTTAATTAACCATAAATCAATTAGGCTTAACCCTAATTGAGCCTAATTAATCAATTAAACCTTACCTAAATAAGAGTTAGTTAACCTTAAACCAATTAGGCTTAACCCTAATTAAGCCTAATTAATCAATTAAACCTTACCCAAATTAGGTTTAATTAACCCTAAACCAATTAGACTTAACACTAATTAAATCTAATTAATTAGTTAAACCTTACCCAGACAACTTAACATAAATTCAAACATAAAGCAGCATAAACTAAACCAAAAAAAAACTTAGGTTTAACCTAACTTAAAACTAAGCCAAACCTAATTTAAGTCCAAATCACATCGGACTTAAGCCCAAAACTAAACTTAGGTTCAATATGACATGAATCCAAGTTAAGCTAAACCAAACTTAAGTTCAATCTGTATTGAACTTTAAGTCAAAACTTAGTTTCAACCCAAATTGAACCCAAAGTAATAAGACATAAGTTCGACCCAAATCGGACTTAATCTTAAGTTTGATCTAAATCGAACTTAATTCTACATAAATAAAAAAAAAATTTTAAATTTAACTAAAATCAAACTTCATACAATATAAGTTTAATCTAAGTCAAACTTACCTTGACATAAAATTAAACATAAAACAACATTTCAATCAAATTTGGACATCCGACAACTTTGAAACAATAGACATTCTTATAACATTATTTCTGACAATGTTTACTTTGCAGGGATAAAAACAATCCTTTTGAAGAAGCTTATGCTTTAATTGAAGAAATGGCTACCAATCATTTCAATGGCCTGTTGAAAGGGTAAATCCTAAGAGAGTAGCCAGTATTCATGATTCAGATGCTTTAACTATGATAGTTTCTCAAATTGCTGCTCTTTCAAAGAAAATAGATCAATACGAATGAATCATTCTCAAACACCTCGAGTGTTAGAAGAAAATTCATTGGGACAAATTGTAGATGCTCAATCTTCATATGAAACTATAAATTTGATAAATAATATACAAAATAACCCTTATTCAAATTATTATAATCTAGGTTACAAGAATCATACAAACTTTAATTGGAATAACCAAGGTAATGCCAATCCTGTTAATCCTCAGTGGGGGAACAATCCTGTAAACCCATTAGGAAATGTAAACAATCAGGGTAATTCCAATTATAGACCTTTTAATCTACCAGGTTTTTATAATAATTCACAATTCAAGGAGAAGTTATCTATAGAAGAATTAGTTTTGAATATGGGAAATAAATTACAAAGTCAATGAGCTACTATTAAAAACATAGAAAACCAATTGGGGCATGTTGCTACTGCATTGAGCAATAGACCTGTTGGAGCTTTACCTAGCAATATTGAAGTAAATCTTAAAGATCAACAGATTAAGGCTATTCAATTAAGATGTGGAAAAGAGTTGGAAACAAAAGTCAAAAAAGAAACTGAAGTTAAAAAGAAAAAGTGGAAACTGAAGGAGAAAATGAAAGTTTATATCCTGATTTTCCTCTCAAACCTATGAAAATTACTGTTGAAAGACCACCACCACCATTTCCTCAAAGACTAAAGCAACAAGATAAGGGAAAAAGATTTGCTAAATTCTTAGACATTTTAAAAAAAATTGTCAATAAATATTCCTTTTGTTGAAGCTTTGGAATAATATTCATGATTATTTTAAATTTATGAAGGATATACTCAACAAAAAGAGGAAGTTACTAGATCATGAGATTGTTGCACTCAGTGAAGAGTGTAGTGCTATAATTCAGAAAAAGCTTCCTGAAAAACTTAAAGACACTGGTAGTTTTACTATCCCGTGTGCTATTGGTGAAAAATTTTATGGTCGAGCATTATGTGATTTGGGAGCTAGCATAAATCTAATGCCTCTATGAACTTTAAAAAGGTTAGAAATAAGAGAGATTGCACCAACTTCGGTAACTCTATAGTTAGCTGATCGATCTATTACACATCCTAAAGGAGTTGCAGAAGATGTTCTGGTTAAGGTTGATAAATTTAGCTTTCCTGTAGATTTATTATTATAGATATGGAAGAAGATAAGGAAATTCCAATCATTTTAGGAAGACCATCCCTAGCTACAAGAAGAGTCATGATAGATGTTTAAAAAGGAGAGTTGACTATGAGAGTAAAAGATCAAGAAGTGACCTTTAACTTCTCAAAGTCAATGAAATATACTTCAATAGAAAAAGATGATGAATGTTTTAGAATGGATATATGCGATTATTTGAGAAAAGAATATTTCAAAGAAAAATTTGAAGAAAATGAAGATATTGAAAATGATAAATATGATTAAATTGATAGCGAAGAAGCTGATTATATTCAGGAACAATTTGAAACGTTCTATTCAATAGCACCAGAGAACGAAATATTAATTCTATCAATTGTAAAACCTCCTGAAATTAAATTAAAGAATCTTCTAAATAATTTTAAATATGTATTTTTAGGAGAATTTTCAACATTACCAGTAATTGTATCCTCAGACTTAAATGAAATTCAAGAAGAAAAATTAATGGATACATTAAAAAAGTACAAAAGAGCTTTTGGATGGACTTTGGCTGATATAAAGGGAATTAGTCATTCGATTTGTATGCACATAATTTTTTTGAGTGATGAACTTAAACCAAAAATTGATCCACAAAGGAGACTGAACCCTATTACGAAAGAAGTAGTTAAAAAAGAGATTTTAAAATGGTTAGATGGTGGAATTATATATCCTATTTCGGATAGTACTTGAGTAAGTCCAATTCATTGTGTTCCTAAGAAAGGAGGAGTAATTGTTGAAGCAAATGAGAATAATGAATTAGTACCTATCAGACAAGTTACTTGGCATATTTGTATTGATTATAGAAAATTAAATGCCGCCACCCGAAAAGATCACTTTTCTCTTCCTTTTCTAGACCAAATGTTGGATAGACTTCCCGGATACAAGTACTACTGCTTTTTGGATTGATATATCAGTTACCATCAAATTCCTATTGCTCTTGAGAATCAAGAGAAAACAAGTTTTACTAGTCCATATGGAACTTTTGCTTTTCGAAGATTGCCTTTTGGATTATGTAATGCACCTGCAACATTTCAGAGATGTATGATGTCTATATTTAGTAAGTTAATTGACAATGGAATAGAAGTATTTATGGATGATTTTTCTGTATTTGGAACATCATGTGATGCATGCTTAAATCATTTTGAAAAAGTTTTGGAGTTATGCGAAAGAACTAATTTAGTTCTAAATTGAGAGAAATGTCAATTTATGGTTGTAGGAGGAATTGTATTAGGGCATAAAATTTCAGAAAATGACATGGAAGTAGATTCTGCAAAAATCTAAGTTATAACTAAATTACCACCTCCTACTACAATGAGAGGGATAAGAAGTTTTCTTGGACATGTTGGTTTTTACAGGCGTTATATTAAAGATTTTTCAAAAATTACCAAACCTCTATGCCAACTTTTAGAAAAGGACAAAAAATTTGAATTTACTGAAAACTGCTTAAATGCCTTTGAGTTATTAAAGGAAAAACTAATCACAGCATCTGTAATAGTTTCACTTAACTGGGAGAAATCATTCGAATTAATGTGTGATGCTAGTGATTATGCTATTGAAGCGGTTCTTGGTCAAAGATATGATAAGATTTTTAAAGTTATATACTTATCTTAGTAGAACTCTTAATGATGTTTAAATTAATTATACTGATTCGCGAAAAGAGTTACTAGCTATTGTGTATTCTTTTGATATATTCAGATCATATTAAATTGGAACTAAATGTATTGTGCATATTGATCATTCTGCTATTAAATATTTGATGCAAAAGAAGAATACTAAACCAAGATTAATTAGATGGATACTTTTGATGCAAGAGTTCAATTTTTTGGTAATTGATAGAAAGGGACTGACAATCAAATTGCTGATCATTTGTCGAGATTAGAATATCATGAATCATCTGACACCAACAATGAAATAACAAACAGTTTCCCTGATGAACAACTTTATAATATAAATGAGTGGAAAATACCTTGGTATGCTGATATAATTAACTATATAGTAAGCAATATTTTGCAACCTATGCTAACACTGCAACAACAAAAAAAGTTCATTCATGATGCAAAAGCATATTTTTGGGATGAACCATATTTAAATAAGCAATGTAACAATCTTATTATTAGAAAATGTATGCCTTATGAAGAAACTGAACTAATTATTTAAAAATGTCATGATTCTGAATTTGGAGGACATTTTGGGACTGATAAAACTGCGCCCAAAATTTTGCAAGCTGGATTTTATTGGCCTACTCTTTTTAGAGATGTTTATAGATATATCAAAACTTGTGATAAATGCCAACGATTTAGTAATATCTCTAGAAGAAATGACATGCCTCTGAATTTCATGTTAGAAGTTGAGATTTTAATGTTTGGGGATTAGATTTCATGGGACCATTTATTCCTTCATTTGGAAACTTATATATTTTGATTGCAGTTGATTATGTATCAAAGTGGATTGAAGCACAAGATTTACCTCGTTGTAATGCTAAAAGCGTTTTAAGATTCTTACTGAAAAACATTTTCACAAGACACAAAATGCTGAGAGTGATTATCATTAACGGAGGATCCCATCCCATTTTAGGAATAAGTATATTCAAATATTACCAGAAAAGTTTAATATTGTTCATAGATTCTCTACTGGTTATCATCCTCAAACCAGTGGATTAGCTGAAGTTTCTAATCGTGAGATTAAACAAATTTTAGAAAAGACTATAAATCCTCGTAGAGTAGATTGGTCTGCAAGACTGGATACTGCATTATGGGCATATAGGATTGCTTATAAAACTCCAATTTGAATGACTCCTTACAAACTCATTTTTGGAAAGACTTGCCACTTACCAGTAGAATTGGAGCATAAAGCATATTGGGCGATTAAAGATTTCAATTATAATTTTTAAAATGCCGGTGAGAAGAGATTGTTACAATTGAGTGAATTATAAGAATTAAGAAATGAATCTTATAATAATGACAGAATTTATAAAGAAAAGCTAAAGTTAAGACATGATCGGAAGATTAACCAGAAGAACTTTGAACCAGGATAAGAAGTTTTGCTTTACAATACAAGGCTGAAGTTATTTCCTAGGAAATTGAAGTCTCATTGGTTAGGACCCTTTATTGTGACTCAAGTTTATACTTATGGAGCTACTGAAATTGAAGATCCAAAAATTGGGAATAAATTTAAAGTAAATTGACATAGATTAAAACCTTATTTTAAGGGTAAAAGACCAAACTTTAAAGAGGTTTTAATGCTCAATCAACTTGAATAACACCTGAATAGGTCAAGCTGTTGACATTAAACCAAGCGCTTTATGGGAGGCAACCCATAGTTATCTTTACCTGTTTGAGTGTTTGTTTGAATTTATCATTTGTTTGTAGTAGTATTGAATTCTTCTACTTGTATTTACCTTTTGTTCATCATAGAACTTGGATCCATGGAGAAAATTTGGAACGTATTTGACCACGACATTTTTGTGCAAAATTTTGTCTAGGGCGCCCACGAGGCTCTCGACGCCACAGGCGGCGGGTTTTTTCCGAGGGCCCTGACATTTAAATGCACAAAGCTCGTCGACGGCACCATCGAGGCTGCCGACAGTGAGATCGGTTAGTGGACAGTTTTTCGAGTTTGAAGTGACAGTTTTTGGCAGTTTTAGGCGAATTTATCCCCAATAAACTTCTACAGATAGTTCCTAAACTCTACATTTCTAAAAAAATGAATGGAAACTCCCTTGAATTCTTCTCAAATGGCTTCTAATTCAATAGATCACCCTAGATTTTGAGTGTTCAATAGGAGAAAGTTCGTCAGTGTCAAGGCACAATGACTTTTCAACAAGGTGATATTAAAGAGGAGGCTAATCAAAGAAAGAGGTTTTGTGAATCGAGGATTAAACAATCCTTCGACAGCAATTGAAAAAATGATTGTGCGGAAAAGATGGGAAGTATTTTGCTACACTACTGTTGCAGTAGTCGTTCCTGTGGTGAAGGAGTTTTACGCCAATTTACATGGAATCAACCAAGGAAGCGTTTATGTGCGAGGTAGGTGGATAACTTTTAACTATGGACGAATTAAAGAATTGTACATGCTTGAGAATGCTCCTGTCTGCCATTATTCCAATTTCGTGCCGACGAGAGATAAGATGAATGAAATCTACTAATATTTGACGGACAAAACTGAAGACTGGGAAGTTAGAGAAAACAGTATGTCAGTTTCTGCTACACTTTTAAATCCCGTTTCAAAACATTGGCACTTTTTCATATCTGCAAAGTTATTACCGACAATGAAGATAAGTAAAGTCACCAAAGAGAGTGTTATATTTAACTACTGCATTCAAATGGGATGGCCAATTGATATTGGATCAATTATTGTGAAGTCTGTTTTTGGCCTGATCGTTTAAGCATCATCTCAAGGGCTTGGAAATCCTTCAACAATTTTCTTAATATGCAGTCTGTTTCAAGTATCATATGAGATTTGGGAAAATATACTACTACCTTGGAAACCTTTAGACCCAACCAGAATGTTCCCAGCCAATGATGAAGAGAATGATATGGGTGTGATTATGGATCAAGCATCACAGAACTCTATTCCAATTCAACCTCTTGTAGCGAACTAGACACTGATGATCTTACACAGAATCAAGAATCTGGAGAATTAGGTACAAAATTTAATGAATTCAATTAAAAATATATCTGATTTATTTGATCACCTTGATTGGAGAATGAAAGAGAATTTTGATCATATTGGACGTTTCGAAGCAAGTTTGATACACTTAATGAGAAGAATGGGATGGATTGAAGAGGATTCAACTGAAGAAGTCCCATTCTGACCTTTCTATAACATGTTCGTCCATGTTTAAGCGATGGGTGATATCAGAGGAGAAACCAACACTGATTCAGAAGAGTAGTGGAATTACTTTACTTTATATATTTCTCTATGTTGAACTTGATTTGAACTATGTTTCTTTGCTTTCTTTCGATTAATTTCTTTTTAATCTCAGTATAGTTGAGATTATGTTTGGAATGTTCGTTTTCAACATTTAGAGTGTTGTGGCTTGGATTGCGACGCTGAATTGAGGAATTTAGGTTGAGAAAATATCTGGCTTGTATGTTATGTAATGTGTATTGTAACACTTGGGTTTTATATATACTTGTGAAGTTTTGTTGTGTGTATGTTTATTTGTGTTAATACATCACTTAGTCACATAAAATATATGTTTAAAATGATAGAACGGATGACGGTGAGGCTTAAAATTGATCAAAATTGCAAAAATAAGAAAAATGATCAAAATTTAAGAATCTCACCGACGGTGCGCTCGAGGCCGCCGACGGCTAGTTTTTCCTGAGACTATTGAAATTAAATTCATTGGAGGCCGCCGACAGCGCGAATTACCCCGCCGATGGCGAGATCTCAAAAATTACTTTTTAACCGCGATTTTGATCAGTCAACCGCCACTATTCATCATCTTCTTCCCTTATTTACCAAAAATTTCGACCTAGGCCTTAAGAGATCTTAGATTTGGAGTGATTTCAACTCATTTTAGCACTAGATTTCATCTTCCCACGGTAAGAGCTTCCCTCCTATGTAAAATTTTTTTATTTTCACCATGAATTTCTTCCACATTGAGGAATTTCAGAAAAATTGAAAATGTGGAGAAAATACTTAGAAGAAATTCATGAAACTTGATTTATATTACTTTAAATCACCTTTGGAAGCCATTGTATTATTATTTTGGAATTTAGTTTGGATTTTTGTAATTTTGATAAATCGAAAAATGGCTCCCCGTCAAAAGTGGCGACTTGAATTTGACGAGGCTCGGTTTATCAATGCTAAAGCCCAATCAAGATACACTTTAATCTTCCAAGGAAAGAGGTGTATTCAAGATTGAGTTTTTGATAATCCTGGAGGAGAGGTGGAACGAGTTATTAGAGAAAGGAAGTGGGAAAACTTCTGTTACTTTACTAAAAAAGTTGTTGTAGAAGTTGTAAAAGTGTTCTATGCTAATTTGACTCAACTTGAGGACGAGCCTGTAAAAGTAAGAGGATTTTCTGTTGATTTTAATGTTGCCCGTATTAATTCTTTTTACGAGCTTCACGATTTTAACTCTAGCGAGTATGAAATATTTGGAACTATGGAATGTCCGTTAGACGATGTTATTGACTTTCTCATTGATGGGAAAGGGACTTGGAAAATTAAGCATCGTGAACGGATTAACTTTTCTCTTTCTATGATGAATGCCACAGTTAAGGCATGACATTATTTCATTTGTTCTACTCTGCTACCTGCCTATGACCATAGTGAAGTATCAAGAGATAGAGCTATTCTGAATTTCTTTATTCAGAATAATATAAGTATAAATGTGGGGAGTATTATTTATAAGAATATTTACGCCACGACAAAGAGTGAATCAAGTGGAGATTTAGGACATCATGGCCTCATTTATTCACTTTGCCAATTGTCTGGAGTGGAAGCTAGAGGCGATGAAGAATGGGTATATCCTATGAAACCCATTAGTAAAGCCAATTTGAAGACTTACAAATCCCATGACGAATGGAGATCTGGGAGTAGAATTAAAGCACCTTCTACCATTAGAGATATCCCCTCTACTAGTTATGACCCTCCTGCCTCTAGCTCCCCTACTCTTTATGATTTGATGAATGAGACGAGCCTGCAGAGGAAAATTTTTGAAAAGTTTGATGAAAGACTTGGGATAATAGATCAAAGGATTGAAGGATTAGAGCGGAGACATGATCATGATAGTGAATATCTTCAGCGACATTCTGATTTCGAGATCGCTTATTATAATGCTCAGGCTCGATACTATAGAGGTGAGCCTGATATTACTTTTCCATAATGCCCCCGGTATACTCGCTATCAGCCCAATCCACCTGCTGACTAGGGAGATGAAGACATAGCATGGGATTTTGATATCTGGTTTTTAAAACTTGATTGTGATGTGATGTATGTGTGTTTTGTTGTAGTATTTACATTCTATTATTTGTATTTTGTGAACTGTTTTATTTTATGAGATATGTATTTTGTTTGTAGTTTGTATTTCAATTCTTGAAGGATTGGGATGCATAATTGTAATTGTAATTGTGAACTCTAAGATAAAATAGTAAAGTGTTTGTTATTGTGTTGTGAAATGCAATTGTTATTTTGTATTGTCCTGTGTAGTATAGTCAATTGTTGTTGTTAAATATTTTATTTTATGTAATTATTTCAAAATTTCATTACCCCAACAAATGATCTAAACTGTTATATGTGCAGAAAAGTTCCTAATATTACATGTCAGTTGAAGTTAAAATTTTTTAGAAGAATTTGCAAAAAAATTTAGAGAAAATAAAATGCTTAAAGTGCAAAGGTATGATTTTTATCTTTTGAATTTTTCTTTCCACCCATATTATTTCTATTATTGAAAACTTTAAGTTTGGGGGGGGGGAATATTAACTATTATATGTTCTAAATTAAAATATTTTCAAAATTTATAACATGATTTTTGTGATAAAATTTAATTCACTTAACTATATTTAGATTTTATTTAAATATTCTAGAAGATTCAAAGAAATATTTTTGGTAATGAAAATTGATTTTGTAGGTTAAGATATTTAGTATAAGAGGATAAGACTATAGTTAACTATTTAAAGTAAAGAAAACTATATTCTGAAATATTAAGAATCTTAGGAATTTAGTTGAGAAAGAAATGATTGGGACTCAATGATGTAAAGACTATGAATTACATATAAGGGGAAGGAATGATATAAGTTTTAAATTTAGGAAGAGAAAAGTGAAGTTCAAAATCATTAACAGGCTATCCAGATATAGTAATCCTCACTTTAAAAAGAAAAAAAAATAAAGGATTGAAAAACAATCCCTGAAAAGAGAAGAAAAATATATAAAGGATTGAAAATCAATCCAAATAAAAAGAAAAGAAAAAGTAATTGAGGAGAAGCTTGAGGAGATGCCTTATTAAAAATTGGCTTCACTTGGATTAACCTAAAGGGAAAACTAAATACATTTCTGAACTTATATTTATGGACTAGTTTCTTTACTAGTAGTGTCCTCATGAATTTCCTATCATCTGAATATTCTATGTGAATTAATATTGCAACATATAGTCATTCTTGAAATGAATAGAAGACTAGAACTCTTAGACTTGATGAATAGATAGCCTTACATCTGTAGAGATAATCTAATTACTTGAAAATCTTTCTAAGAAGTCTTACTATGATATTTATTTAAATCAAAATTATAGTGTTTCTGAATTAAAACTTTGCCACAATGAATCATAACTTTTATATAGTACTGAAAATTACTTGAGGATAAGTAATAGTTAAGTTCGGAGGATTTTGACCCACTAAAAATATCTAATATTTTCATGCCTATTTTATATTTATTTTAATGATATTACACTTTAAAGAAGGGTATTGTTGCTGATTTGTTGCATATATGATGATTTATGAACATTGGAGCAAAAAAATGCAAAAAGGAGCGAATTTTGAGCAAAAAAGACCAAAAATATGAAAATTTAATCTAGGGCGCCGATGGTGGAATTTTTTTGAGAGTTCAGAAAATATATTACAAGGAAACCCGCCGACGGCGAGATCGAGGCTGCCGAGAGTGGCCCTTATGAAAGAGAGTTCAAGGCTAAGTATTCTAAAAGGCCGCCGACGGTGAGAAAGTTAGTTCTCTCACAAGGTGCATTGAATGTGGATGATTTTCGAAGGGATACTTGGGAAACACTTGGAAACTCTTCAACTACTTTAAAAGAAACAATTTGGGGCCGAAATTGGTGTCCACTAGAGTGTCAAGAGTGTGTGTCTAGTGAGTCCAAAGGGTTTCTAGAGTGTTAGCTAGTGTCTTGTTTTCCTTAAAGTTTTAGATAGTGAGTTCAATTAGTGATATTTTTGAGGGATTCTTCGAGAGATTGTAAGAGTGAAAGGGAAATGAGAGATTTCTTCCTCATTGTCGTTTCGAAGGAGAATTCTGCGTGTTGTAAAGAAAGGAAGAGACTCAGAAGAACTTCAAGGAGTTTGCTTGGGGAGGAATTTAAGATAAGTTGTATTTACTTATTTTAGTTTGTAGAATTTTGTTTTATATATGAAATCCAAGTTTTTTTGTATCTTCTCCATGAAATCTGAATAGTTTTTCTGTCTATTCCTTGTTTTAATATTTTTATGAAATGGTGATTTGAATTAATGTGCCAAGAAAATTTTAAAGAAGTTGTGATAACCTTTTCACTTAAATCTTAATTTACTTTCAATATGGCCAATTAATTAGTTAAAATATGTTGAGTTTAACAACTTAAGTGAAGATTACATCTAAGATTCAGGGAGGTTAAAGTCCTTGAAAGTAGGGTGCAAATAAATAGGGAAATAATATTTATCGGGCGTAGAATTAGAGATTTTAGAGTGATAGACTAAAATCCTAAAATCGGTCCTATTATTTGCGTGCTGAAGTGTAGATGTTAGCCCTCAGGCGAGGGGAATGTGGGAGCTCCGAAGTGAGAGCCGGTACCCTCCCAGCCTAGCCGCAGATTCAATAAACAAGCATAGGATTAGTGAATGTTCTTTATGCCTGGACCAAAGGGTAAAGAATAGGTATGCTCCTATTTGGCACAACACAGTTTTAAGCAAATTTTAATTATGCATTCACTTAAATTTCTTAACAAGGAGAAGGATTCTTGATTATATAGTTGAACTTCACTTTATTAGTAGAATTAGTTAACTGTCAGTAGAATTAGTTTATTTAAATTTTTATCTTATTTATGATTTCATATTAGTGACAGATAGGCAATTCGATTTACAAAGTTGTGATTCTAAATTGGTCTTTATAATCCTAGTCCGTAGCCTCTGAACTATCCTTGTGCGATCGATATCCAGGACTACATTAGAGCCTTGTCTTACTTGAGTGATACGAAAGATTAACACTGTGATTCTTAAATATCTTTATACACATCTATGTCAAATACAAGAAATATTAAATTTATGTAAAGTGCACGGAGTGGTTCAGTTGTCTTGGGATAAATTTTTTAGTTCAAGCACAACTTTCCTTCTCCTTCTTTGTCTTTGAACAGACCAAGCTTCTTCTAAGTTGTGAGAAATATCCTGTAACTGATCCCCCATTGAATCACCAGTAGGAGACACATAAGTTATGAAGGTACCTCCCACTTTAGAGTTGTCCTCCCCATCAGAAACTGCATGGGAAGGACCCACCTCAGTAGGGGCTTTAACTGTAGTAGTAATCCCAGTCTCCTCCTTAATAATAAGTAAAGGAGAGGTTAACTTTTCCTGTTAAGTTCCAGTATTCCTTAGGTGAGTAGCTTGACTTGCAGTAGTTTTTTCAACATCCATTTCATCAATCTGAGTCACAAATTCAATAATTGGTGACAAAGTAGATGCCAAGACCTCCCCTTGGGCCTTTGGTGCTTCTATCTGAACTTCCACTAAATTAATAGCTTGGCTTTCAGTATGCTTTGTAGCCTCCATTTCATATGGCTGAGTAACAATTTCAATTGTTGGTGGCAAAGTAGAAGCCAAGAGCTCCCCTGGGGCCCTTGGTACTTTTGTTTGAACATCAGTTGCATTGGGAGGTGCCAAAGGGGGGGACTGCATCCCTTCTAGGGTCTTGACTATTTGATCCGGAGTGGGGTGATTATTAGGGGGTTGTTTAAAGGGTCTTAGATTAGAATGTAATCTATAGCATTGGTCCATAGAATGACCAAACATGCTACAATGTTTGCAATATAGAGGTTGGTATTCCACTTCTATAGGTTGTCAGTGGCCATTATTGGTTGTTCCAACGCAAATGGCTTCCATAGGGGGGATAGTAATGTCCCTCTCCACTAAGACTCTTGCATTAGAAGGTCTAGTAACATTTGCAGAAGACATGTCCACTTTGAGAGGCTGTCCAAGGAAGTAACCAAGGTTGTAGAGTACTTCATGGTTGTAATAAGGCAGTTTCAGCTTAGGGAGTGTTTACCAAACTGGGACTATGGGGGTTCTTATGAGGGATCAAAGTCCAATGTCCATTTCAGAAGTTTCATAGGGGTACCTTCAATTAAAATCACTTTCTTGGAGAATATTTGGGCATATTCATCCTCACTAAAGAGTTGTATCATGATATGCCTACCATCAAAAGCTCCCACTTTCCAGTTGTTTAAAAGCTTGTAGCCATCAAAAGTTCTGCGAATTACATCCATTTTAGGGTGTCCAAATTGGAATTTACCCACTAAGACGTATTTGTAGGGCTCATAAAGTTTGGCAATTTCTCCTTCTGTAAAGATAAGGGCCGGCTTTCCTGCTTTTTTAGTGCCTTTTCTTATGAACTCACATTGTGCCTTTCCTGCCATTGCATCATGGTACAGCTGAGGAAAAACCAGTTTATCTCCTAGGGTTGAGCCACCTTCAGATCTGTTGGTGACAATGTCAGCATATGACCCCCTTCCAACAAAGTTGTTGTCAACTTTGGACAAATCAGTTGCCATTGTCCAGAAAGAACACCAAGAAAAAAAACCAATGGAATAGTAAAGAAAACTCAAAAAGTAAAAACCCGGGAAGACCTAAACTTCTTCACAACAGAACAAACCCACTAGCCACCAAACCTTCAAGGAGGGGAAAACTTAACAGGTAACAGAGAGGTTCAACACAGCCGTCGGAGAGGCCATGGTAACCCTAGCAGAGCTCTTCCCACCATATATATATATATATATATATATATATATATATATATATATATATATATATATATAAATCTTTACTCCTAAAGCATCTTCGCTGACGATGGTTGATATCTAAAGTGAGGAGAGAGTTGTTGCACCTTACTTAACATCCTAGATAAGTAGTCAAATGCCAATATGAAGATAGTTGGAGATAAGGGGTCACTTTGCTTGATTCCTCTCCCAGCTAGAAAGAAGCCATGGATCTCCCCATTGATGAGAAAAATATAATGATTATTCCTCAACCATCTTTGTATTAAATTGCAAAAAGCAGTATTAAAGGCCCTCATAGATAACACTTAAATGATAAAGCTCGAGCCGATAATATCATATGCCTTAGTGAGATCAAGTTTAAAGATGATGTTGGACCCTCTACATGGTTTATATATATATATATATATATATATATATATATATATATATATATATATATATATAATGGCCAACCGGAACACAAGAATTTTAATGGATGATACACTGGTTACTTCGGAAATGAAAGTAAACTTAATAATTTGTTAGCTCGCTCCCTTCCTAGAACTAGAGGCAGAGGCAGGACAAAATTATATTGTCTCTAGCTACCTCATTTTGAGTTTATTTAGCTGACTTTGTTTTTGGGTATACATAAAAGCAGTTCCTTCTATTTTTGGCTTCTTACAGGTTCATTGGCTGACATGGATGTTATTGCTACACGAGTCTTTTGACCTCAGCTGCGAAATATATTGTTATTGGAGTTGCACTAGTTTCTTCTTTGACCAGATTTTGCATTTGGACTACATTTTGCTCATTCACTGTTTTTTCTTTTTTTTTATTATCCTTCACTATCTTTTTCTACTTTTTGCTGATGGTGGAACCCCTACTGGTGCGTAACGTAATTTTTGGGTTGTATATTTGCAGTGGGAATCCATCTTCACACCCCATTTTTTAACTCATTTTTGATGAATATTATGGAGCCATATAATGCTTCATCCTTATATATATATATATATATATATATATATATATATTAGGGGAAAGAGCACTTATGGCTCCCTACGTGTTGATATAGGAAAATTAAGTACAGGGATGGTGGATCCCCAGTCTAAAAAACATAAAAAAATACAATTTAACTCACGGTTC